>CM070032.1:154912204-154929255 GCA_036250615.1 Ptychadena robeensis
AAGCACATTAAGGTCATGGAGTGGCCTAGTCAGTCTCCGGACCTTTATCCAATAGAAAACTTATGGAGGGAGCTCAAGCTCAGAGTTGCACAGAGACGGTCTCGAAACCTTAGGGATTTAGAGATGATCTGCAAAGAGGAGTGGACCAACATTCCTCCTAAAATGTGCGCAAACTTGGTCATCAATTACAAGAAACGTTTGACCTCTGTGCTTGCAAACAAGGGTTTTTCCACCAAGTATTAAGTCTTTTTTTGTTAGAGGGTTCAAATACTTATTTCACTCAATGAAATGCAAATCAGTTGCTATCTTTTATTTAAAGTTATTTTTTCGATTTTCCTTTTGATGTGCTATCTGCCACTGTTACAATAAACCTACCATTGAAATGATACTGTTCTGAGACTTTTCATTTCTTTGTCATTGGACAAACTTACAAAATCAGTGAGGGGTCAAATAATTATTTCCTCCACTGTATATTGTTTGCATTTGCGTAAGGAGCCTTTGAAATCTTATATAATATAAAGTATAACTATTCATCTAGATTGGATAGTATAGATTACATAGCAATATGCAAACCCTCCAGAATAGTATTCATTCAAAGTACAATATAGACAGTATGTTTAATTAACTGGAAAATGCAACCCAGTCGTTAAACATCTACTGTAAAAGATAAGATAAAAAAGATGTTAGAGAATATGTTTACATTCATATGTTGCCATGTAACAATGCAATGGTTTAAACCAAGCAATGGTTTAGTACTTATCCTGGCTACAAATGACAGATATACTGCACTTAAACATACAGCTTCCCTGTCTATCATTTGTCAGTAGTAATCTTTACTTCTGAACATGTAATCAAATCTATCAATTTTTTGAGAGAACCTAGTCTTATTATATTAGCTATACGTTTCTAAAACTTTTCCAGCTATGCCACTAAAAAGAGGCACACTTAAGACATAGGACAGAAAAAAGGTAGAAAAATACATTTCAATGTATAGTTGGGGTGCCCATCCCTAGTAAATCAACAACAAAGACAAGAGAAAACCCTTACAGTGGGACTTTGCATTGGCACATCCAGCTATTCTATATAGATTGACCACAGGGTCTAGCAGTTAATAGCGAACAGTTTATTTAATGGACAAAAAAAAATGGACAAAAGTACATTTGGCACTGATTAAATTAAAAACATTTACAGTACATGATCTAGAGAGTTTTCTGCATTAATGTTAAACTGCCAACATGTTTCGCTCAAACAGGGGGTTCTTCAGGACTTGTGTGTCCTTGAAATGTGGATAAATAAAGTCCAATATTTTTTTGTTTAGAGTCAAACGAATCATGGATATACAATTTCCAATAAGAATTTCGAGAAGTACCCGTGAAGGTTATGGTGAGAAGGGATGAAAGGAATCAAAAAGCCCTCAACTATAGAGCCATGGTTTCCATGCACTGCACTGATGATGGCCAAGTAGCCTGAAACAGCTGTATGCAGTTTGGAATAAATGGCTCTGTACCAAAAAGGCTATATTTGCACTGTACACCAGCGGTTTCTGGATGTGCATCTGGCTGATGGGGCGAAAAGGAATAATTTGCATGGCTCCGCCCACTGTCCCAAAACGAAGGCTTCCACCTAAAGTTTTGGGATTTGTGCTGGATTGGGCTGTGTAAATACCTTCTGTTTTAAGAAGGCTTGATTTGTGCAATAAGAATTTCAAAAGACACGAATACACCTAACAATCCACATGAGTGCAACATTACCAAGGGTCCAAAGGCACATCTGAAGGGAAGGGGAATGCCACCTGCTACCAAACACCCCACGTTTGAGGCAGGTAGGACAAACCAGGGAAGACCAGCAACAGACATAGAATACACTTCAAGTGACAATAGCAGTTGTCAGAAACAGTCCATTATGCATGAATGTTTGCACAAATGTAAAAGTATCTTTGGTCCCTTTGGTGTTAAAGCCTCAAATACACCCAAGACTATATATTTTATTCATGTGGGCCATGTAAATTACCTACTATTATAATTTATATACTAGTTGGATATTAATTGAATACAATTTATTAATACAGCTTTAAAAACACTTTCGCAGTTTCACAAATTGGTATTCCTTAATACCTGAAAAGGTTTTGTAACGTTTTTGTGACATTAATACATGTCCCTCCTAAGACTAAGCCTACATTGCTGAGCTTCTAAACCTAGATTGCTGCACCAGGTGATTATTTTTAATTATTTAGGATTAAACTAGGGGTTGGGAACCTATGCCTCGAGAGCCAGATGTGGCTCTTTTGATGTCTGTCTCGGAGAGTGAAATTTTTTTATGTGGCTTTCCTGGCCAAATACTGAATTCAACAAATCCGGGATGTTTCTTGGATTCTTAAAATCGGGGGAATATACTCTCCCTGCTAATGTCCCACCCTGCACATTACAGCACAAGCAGGCGGGACAGGGAGAGTAACGCCCTCTGCCTGGTAAATCAGCCTTGAACTAATTTCGATACTGGAAGTGATGTCAATGCCGAAGAACCACATTTCCTATAGCGTGGCATTGGAACATAGAAGAACCACATTTCCTATACTGGAAGTGACTTCAGTGATGTTATTTCCGGCTCCTGCGGACTTAAATTTTCAAATATATGGGGTTTATGGCTCTCTAAACCCATAAGGTTCCAGACCCCTGGATTAAATAAATGGCAAAGCTTATAGTAATAACTAAAGCATCTGATCTGAACTTTTGCCTGATTTGCTGAAAAAGAGAAAAGAAGCAATTTATATGACAGCGTTTGTACAGTAGTTACTGGCCCTGTATGATTTCTTTATTCTGTAGTAATATGAAGGTGCTGAGATTGATATGGAAGTGCTGAGATTCCACAGATATAAAAGTAAAAAAATACAATCAATACATTGACATTATTCACAAAAAAGTGAACATAAATAAATAAATGAATATGGAAGTGAATGAATATTAGCCATGCAAACATGTTTATCAGATCCTCTTCAGGCATCTGAATCTTACATCATGATTGGCTTTTGGGGGCTGATAGATACAAGTAATATTTTATTTAAAGAAATATAGAGGGCAGGAAGAACAGGAAGCATAAAGATAAAACGAAATCCTAACATACAGTATAGTAGGTCTGGTACCCCTTGGACTCTTCTCTGATTTGCTAGTCAAAATAATTTGATCAAGCCCAATTTCTGCTTACTGTGTAGACTAAAATAGCTGATCACATTAGGTTTTCTTGCAGGAAAACTTTTCTTAGTAGAGCTTGGCATCCCTTTCATGTTAACATTGTTTTTAAAACCTAAACTTTAATTCCACTGAAATGAAATTGCTGCAAGAAGATTTTGGTACTCCCCTGTCACCTAGTGGCCACAAGTGGTTACACAAACGTTGATGTTCGGTGGCAGTTTTTAATATATTTAGGGAAACAAAATCTTTGAGAGTTAAAAGAACTGTTTAAAATTTTATTTTGTTTATTTGAAGGATAAGAGAGCCATACAAGCTGCTTCTGTAGACTTCCTGGTCCCATTCATCATTCTACATGTTATTGAATAAATAATGGAATGACCTTCTATCATACATACTTCTCTATGGGAATAAATGTCGTGTTGCATGCATGCCATATGCAACAGTTTACTCTGACAGGTGTGCAGCCTATTGTTGGACATAAATAAGGTTGCAATGGATGGCCTGCCAGAAAATGATGTGCTTTCATTTTTACTATCTGTACCTCAGAGAACCTACAATCTAATACAAACTGATACATCTACTATAGTGCAAGCCCTGAGGCAAACCAATTGACTTGTTGAGACATAGTGAGCCCAATTCCTTTATTCCACCAACCCCACTTCAAATGTAGCCCACCCATAACCTACACAGTTGCATTACTCCTGAGATCTGAAGCATGACCCTTAATGTTTAATTTATAGACATGGTCAAAGAACTAAGTAAGGTGAAACAGCTATGGGGGACATGATTGCTGACCTTCAGTAAAATGCTATCTGCCTGACTGTCATGCCCACTAAACTGTTTGAAAGTTTTGGGTATAATTTTCCAAGGATTATCAAGCTAATTATCAAGCTGTAGAAACACTACGCTTAGTGGTAAAGCTGAATGTTTTTGGGTTTATTTTGAATACTCAATGCTATGAAGGTAGAAAATCTTCAGTTGTACTTTGCTTGATAGAGAATTTGTACTTCAGTTCCTGACCTGGAGCAAGTATGACTTTTTTTCAGATTTTTATGGTATGAACACTTCCCTCATGTATGACTCTGAAGGCATTTAAAAGAAAGAGTCCTAACATATTCAGATGTCAGCTGTGGTAGACCTTTATTTTGCTAATGACTGAATTACTTTATCTCATTTAATATGTATCCATGATTAGCTAACTTACACTGACTAAAGCTGGCATACACCTTCAGATTTCTCTGTCAGATTTACTTCAGGTCAGATTTTGTTTTACCAAAACCATGTAATATGAGGACCTTTCTACACCTTCCAATCACTATGTATTCTATCAGGGAGGACACTATACTACATGGTTGTTGGTAGATCTGATCTGAAGGAAATCTGACAGAGAAATCTGAAGGTGTATGGCCAGCTTAATAATTACAGCAAATACATTTATTTATGTGCATATTACATGTTAAATGAAGAAAAGGTTTAAAATGTTAGATTATTGTGCTATGTCCTAAAATCTTTTTTTCAGTTTGACTTCATTGGCTGAAATAGATTTTACTTAGTGTTACATGGCAGTGTTATACTGATTCAAATTAATGCTAGTAACTAGTGTAACAGCCACAAGATGGCAGACTTATATAACATAAGGTATCTGATTCTAAATCCAATAGAATCAACTCAGAGTTATCTCAATGGAGAATTATGTAATATATGTCGTTCATATACCAAATTCTTGTATTGCAAATACTCAATGTTAATTTACAGTTTACATCTCTAAATCTACATACATATGTCATCATTCATCATAAACCGAGAATTAATGTTTTTACAAATAACATTTTTCTTATCACCCATCAAGGAGATTGCTGCAAAGTTCATAAATATATAGAAGTATGATTGTATGTAAGCAAGAGGAAAATGTCTTTTGCTGAGAGTATAAAAAGCCCCATTATGGGATTCTGGTGCTGTAAACATGCAAACACATGAGTTTTGGCATCTATAAAATTCCAACAAAATGTTTGTTATCACAATGTAATAAAATGATGATCACTGTTAAAAACTAAAATACTAAATTGCAAAATTACATTCACGCTGAACACAGATCCTACTTCAAAATGTTGAACAAACATTCTGCCATCAAAGAATCTGTTTTGGACTTCACAGCGGATAAGGTTCTCCGCTGTGGTGAAGACCCAATGGAAAGAACCACAAAACGTTTTTTTTTTAGCTAAAAACCTCCAGTAAATATAATGCAATGATATATTGAGCTGCTTGCCCAGAGGTCGTCAGAAAGATCACTACTACGTGAATGGGTCTTCTAGTCTAATAATGAGACACATGTAACATCTGAGCTAACCAGTCTGATATGTCCTCAGCAGGGCAGCCGTCAGAAATCATGGGGCCCCGTACAGCTAAAATGTCTGTGCCCCATGACAGCATGGGGTTGGGGGTGCAGTGCTAGCAAAAAAAATTTAAATTGGGAAGAACTTACATTATAGTAGTAAGACCAAGTAATTTATCCTCCTAGTCTGCATATTTTGTAATAGAGCAGATTCATATGACTAAAGATTATGTACAGTCCTGGCCAAAAGTTTTGAGAATGACACAAATATTAGTTTTCACAGAGTTTGCTGCTAAACTGCTATTAGATCTTTATAGAATATGATTTCTGTGTCTCAGGTATCACCAGCAACCAATACTGGTAGGTAGAGACACAAGAGCCCAAAGGGTGTTTTGGATTTCTAAAGAATATTATTTTAGTTTAGTCATATTTTAATCTGCCACATCAATAATTGTTCATGGTTTAAAAGAACATAATTTTATTTAAACATAATCAAGAGACATAATTGAAAAGATCATTATTGAAATGATATACAGTTGATGGACATACATAATGTGATTCATAAAAACAATGGATAAGACAAACTCCGTTCTGAGCATTAGATGTACAACGCGTTTCGCCCCTAAAACATCATGGGCTTCTTCAGGTAAGTACAGTCACAACAAGTTCATAAATCCAGACAATTGATGTTGGTGATCAGATGGGAAGAGAGGAGTAAGTCTCTGGAAGAAAATATCCTGTATGATATAAAGTGTGTATTTATATCATATTCCAAACAGATTTTTCTTTGTTATCAAACTATGTGTTCTATGTATTGTACCTCAAATTCCTCTGCTTAGCGGTCAAACCAACGGCTATCCGAACCTCCTTATAGTCCTTATAAATGGTTCAGTTCCACAAAAAGACATCAAAATGTTATGCAAATGGGAAGTAATGAACTCCTAAAATAGATAGAGAAATAGGAAAATCCCTTGCCAAAATTCCATTGTTCTAGTATTCAATTGTTTGCAACTGGTACGAAGTCTGCCACCAAGTCTCCCCAAAGGGAACAAGGGAAGGATAGGGAGATTTAAACATACCTCGATCAAGATGGTTTCTGGCTTACATCTCTTAAAGGTTGGTCTTAATTCCTTACATCCAGTTAGTTAGAAGTCTGTCAGATCCTCTAGGTTAAGAAATATTTTGCAAACATCAGTATCTCAGATTATCAGAAAATTGAAGCCAGGCCCCCAAATGTCTCACGAAAATGTTTACCCACCGGAGGTATAGATGTGTCTGTCCCTTAGCCGCTCGGTTTGCGCAGTCGTCACGTCACTCGTCCAAGACGTAATGAAAGAGAGTTAGGTTTAGTGTCCTTTATATGTCCGTTTGGGACGGTCCCAGGATGCATCCTCCACTATCCACAGCCCAGTCGCGATCTCCCGCCATGTGCGCTCAACAGCGCACATCGATGACGTGGGTGCGACCTAGCCTGGGAGCAGAGTCAGCATCACTGTTTCCGTCCTGTGGGCGGAAGCTGTAAGTCCAATGGAGCGCAAATGGAGCCAGGTGGCGCCTGCGCAGCATCAGCCTACAGGCTGTCAGAATTGAAAAGTCAGAGTTAAGCCAAGATCGTAGATCTCGTAAAAGTCCCCCGAGGCTCTGTCATTTCACAGGCTGTAAGCCTGCATGGTATAAGTCTGAGGGGCTAGATTTCCGATGTTAAATTAGGGACCGATGTCTACGGAAATTAGCCTGAAAAAAACAAAACAAGAGTGTTTGTTAGTTATTACACTTGATAGTACCAGGCTTTTGAACTCAAGTTCTAGCCACATTATAGTTGATAATCTTAGTTTTAATAATTATTGGATCACCATCTGTTCACCACCAGTAATACACGATATTTAGTTATTGTTGACAGCATAAAATTTAATTTTGTTAAGTATTCCAATAAGATTATATCAATCACAATAAAAGACAAAACATAGAAACAACCATAAAACAGTTACAGCAAATATAGTGGCAAAGTTCTATCCTATCCTTACAGTGTTAGAAATAATCGGGCAGATAAGAGCATTTCCTGCAACATTATTGATTATAAATATTTTCCTATTGGGTGGTCTATCTCCTGTCATGGATTTAAAGACCATAAAGTACTCCCAAAAAGGTAATGAATCATAATTGTTTTGATCAATATTGACTTTAAACATCACAGACCATTGTAATAGGAGGGGGGGGGGGGGGGGGGGGGGTTTTTAGGCCCCAAGATCTTCATAGAAAGGGCTTGAAGCTCAAAGAATCGTTCAGGCCCGGGAATCTGCGGGCCTGTAGCATAACAATCCACTTGGCTTCCTTTTGCAGTAAGGTTTGATCTAGGTCACCCCCCCTTAAGCTTTCTTGTACTTTATCCAGAACTGTGAATGTTATCGCGTTGGGGTTAAAGCTGTGAGTTAGCCCTACATGGTATGCTATCGGGGATGATATTACTTTATTTATGATGTCAGATACATGTTCGTAGACTCTGGTTTTCAATTTACGTTTTGTTTTCCCAACATAGAATCTCCCACAATCCAGCACAAATCCTAAAACTTTAGGTGGAAGCCCTCGTTTTGGGACAGTGGGCGGAGCCATGCAAATTATTTCTTTTCGCCCCATCAGCCAAATGCACATCCAGAAACCTCTGGTGTACAGTGCAAATATAGCCTTTTTGGTACAGAGCCATTTATTCCAAACTGCATACAGCTGTTTCAGGCTCCTTGGCCATTCAAAGAGTCAGTATTTGCAGTGTTGGCCCTTCTTTTTCAGGACCTCTGCAATTCGACTGGACATGCTCTCAATCAACTTTTGGGCCCAATCCTGACTGATAACAACCCATTCTTTCATAATCACGTCTTTGAGTTTGTTAGAATTAGTTGATGAATGATCACAAGATCACAATTAAGATCTTGGGAGTTTCCAGGCCATGGACCCAAAATTTCAACGTTTTGGTCCCCGAGCCACTTAGTTATCACTTTTGCCTTATGGCACGGTGCTCCATCGTGCTGGAAAATGCATTATTCTTCACCAAGTTGTTGGATTGTAGGAAGAAGTTGCTGTTGGAGGGTGTTTTGGTTCCATTCTTTATTCATGGCTGTGTTTTTGGGCAAAATTTTGAGTGATGGTTGAAAAACAGCATCTGCTTGAAATGCGTCCCATTGTTCCTATTGAGCCCCCCAGTATCTGTAAGAAGGAAGCGATCTCATCCCCAACCAGGAAGTGAGGTCCTCCTTGAAAACACATGGCCCTGAGAGATCCACCCTTGTAAACCTCTCTCAATGTGAGTATCTTGTCTGTTGTTTTGTCTAATTTTGTTTCAATTTGTTTTATCTTATCCCATTCCACATTATTAAACCATTTGTTGTACTAGGTTGTGCGCCTCTGTCCTTCTGTCCTGTTCTTATTTGTCTGTTACAGGGGGCCACACTCCTCCATTTTGAGAGCCTCACACCTACACACAACTTAAACACCCATCCCTCATACTGACTCCATTTTACTCTGTGATCCTTGCTCAGGCCCCATACACCCACTGAGGGCCTTTCTGGCCACTGCTATCACTATAGCTGTGTAATCACTGCCGAAGGTTGTGCGCAACTACCCATTATCTTTCTAAAATCGTGAGTGAGCCCACTCACTTGGATAAGAAGCAACTCCACACATGCATGATCTTAGGATGCTTTACTGTTGAAACAGACACAGGACTGATGGTAGCACTCACCTTTTCTTCTCCGGACAAGCCCTTTTCCAGGAACAGTCAGGGACAGATTTATCTTCTGCAGAAAGTATGGTGAATGGACTGCTGAGGACTGGGGCAAAGTCATATTCTCAGTTAAAGCACCTTTCCCATTGTTTGGGACATTTGCACACATTTACACAGCAAAAGATAGATTACATATGTTAGATTAGCATAAAGTAATTCACATGGATGAAAATGCATAAATAGAGATCATTGCAGAATGTCGAGTTGTTTATTTGTGAGTTTCATGCAAAGCCCCTGAACAAGGTATCATCACCTAAATTGCTGAAGATGTAGAGAAGGGTTAAGGGAACATTACAAAGAAATTAATTAAATTCAAAGTTAGCTCACAATTTCAACTGGAAAATTGAAAATTGGAGAATAGAAAAACTAGAGCAATACTCTTTGTTCTGTAATGTTGCCAAAACCCTTCTCTACATCTTCAAGGGCTTTGCAGTTTGCTCACAAATTGAACAAGGCAAACGTCCAAAAACATATTTCGACCGTGTTTCTAGTCATTATCGAAATATAGAGACAATGTTCATCAGGCCTACTCAACAGGGTGATTACAAGATATACCGTATTTTCCACTCTATTAGATGCACTTTCCCCTCTAAAAATCGTGTGGTTGTTAGACTGAATGTAATAAGCCTTCCATGTATTTGCACACATCATCAATGAACATGCGGTGCATAAAAAGGGCAGTAGATGTTTGTTGTATGTTCGGGCTCCAGGAAGGCTGACCAGAGATGGAAATAATGTTCCAGCAGGATCTGCAGAGCTAAAAAACACAGTATATTGCTATTTTCCAGGAGTAAAGCTACTTCTCATGGCTTAGAGATGAACCAATAGATACTTACCGTATTTTTCAGACAATAAGAGGCACTTTTGGGGGCAAAAAGTGTCTGCGTCTTATGGTCCGAATGCGCGTCTCCCACTGGTGGTCACACCTTGGCTTCCCGTGAGCTCTCCCGGCACAGAGATTAGCCAGGAAGCTGGAGGAGCTGTCAGATGTAAGATGCCGGCCGGTGTCCGGCTCTCCCATCTAAACTGTGTATTTGCCTATGCCAGCAGAGCTCAGAGCCTCACTGCCATAGACAATGAAGAAAGAGATATATAACTGGCATCTATATCGCTCTCTCCTGTCCGTGGGAACTACAGTCACTCTGCAGCTCCCACGGACACAGTAACAGCCAGCCCGAGAGAGCAGAGGAGAGAAGTCTCCCCCCCCCCCCCCCCCCCCTCCTTCTGATTAGTGAAGAGCTTACGTCCTGTGCTGTGTGTGTACTGCTGCTAGTGACACTTACTGGCTGAATTGAATATCGCATTCACTGAATTCATTGCATTAACCCAATTGATGTTGGGTTGAAAACTTATTACATTTTTTTTCTGGTTTTCCTGCCCTAAAAACTGGTTGCGTCTTATGGTCCGGTGCGCATTATAGTCTGAAAAATACGGTACTTTACACTGGCAGCTCACCATAGAACATCTATTTACATATTTACTCAGGAGGAAGCATGAGTCTCAGGCTGTCAAAACAGGTAATACATTTGCTGAAATTGCAAATCCTATGCCAGATATGCATGCACATAGCCTCTTCTGATGTTAACTACTAGTGTAAAGTAAATCTCTATAAGTTAGTCTCTGGGCTCTGAGAAGTGGATCTACTCTACTCTAGTGAAAACCAATAAACAGTATGTTCCAGACCTGCATGATTTTCCTAATTTCTTCCCCCAAACAATAGGTGCTTCTTATTGTGTACCAAATATGGTAATCCTAATTCAGCACTTAACCTATTCTATACTTCTTTAACACGTATCAAACCTGAGCCAGCTTACAAAAATGGTAATTTTTTTAAAATAATCTTTTTTATTGTGGGTTCACAGTATAATAACATGAACAACAACTATAGCACAAACGGGTGTGAAACAAGCTCATTTTCTCTACCATTCACTCACTCTGGACCGCTGGGAACCCCATCACAGTGCTGCATTACTGCTCAAGTAGAAGATGCGTCAGAGACCCAAGCCCCCCAAACCTTATCAAATTTGTCATAGCATCCTCTGCTTGCATATGTGGACTGGTAAAAGTGTAGGGATGCGTTAATTAATGCATTCCAAGCTGACAAAGTTGGTGGACCCTTCCTCTTCCACTGCAAATGATAAGAAAATGGTTACTTCACTCTTAACATAATCACTGTGAAGAGTCTTGACTACAGATTGTGACACCCTATAGCCAAATTTTGTTGAGACATCCAAGTAACCATCTCCAGCTGGTGTGCGACAGTGTCAATTGTGACGTTAGTGTCATTGTCACAACATAAAATATGCCTAAATTAAGAAAATACCAATCTCCTATCTTCATCCTCAGTACTCTAGAAGTAAAAAACAGGTCTCAGTAAAAACTATGCATCTTCATATTATAATTTATTGTTGTTAACTTTAATTTTCTTTTTTTGTTCTTTTTAAGTACTCTGACCTTAGTAGATTTCTAATCTATTACAATTTCACAAATCAGATCTTGGGGTTTCAGTGTACATTCTCTAGGTTGCTCTTCACTGCCCAGTTAACCAATAAAAGGTTTCCTTAAACCAACATTGAATAATCATCTTCCTGCTTTATTCTCTGGGGTTTTAGTTATATTTGAGCAAATTTAATTTAGCATTTTAGCCAAAAAACTACAGTCTTAGATTTAGAGTTATATTGTAAGTATAATAAGTGGAAGTCAATGAAACAGGAACGTTGCCAAAATGTAATGTATTCATTCCAGCCCTATCCTCCACCATTCTAGCATGCATGCTAAATATCTTGATTTTACTTGTGACTACATCTCAAAGGCATTAAGCCTTTCCTGAATAGATTAATTGATCCCAGCAAGAGCTTATGTCAAATCATAAAATCTACATTACCAAAGGCCAAGATTTTTTGGGACAATTGAATATATTTTGGATAAGTTGTGATTCCACCCACTAAACAGTGCCTGTTCTCTTCCTGTTCTCTTTTCAATGTTAAACTTTAAAGACGTTCAACATTATTATGTTGAGATAGTTTCTTATTTTTTTTTTACAAAATTATTCTACATTTTTAAAAGTAGTGTATCAATATCAGTAATGCTATGAAGACTATAATATCTGTGTGTGTGTGTGTGTGTCTGTGTGGGGGGGGGGGGTTATTTATTGCAATGGTTGCCTTTTTTATTTTACACTGCCTGTTTTACTTAAAAAGGGAGAACTTTGACTTCAAATTCAATAATATAAAACGCACACCTTTGGTTTGAGGGTCAATTAAATTTTTATCTTTTTTAAAGCATACACTAAGTAGATAATTTTTTCTAACTGATATCTTGCACTATTCATATCCAATGTTTATTAAAAAAATACACATTGTTTAAACAAATATACAGAAGTGGCTCATACAGGGAGGAGCTTAAAAAACAAACAACTGCCAGCCAAAGGGTGTATTCTGCAATGTTTGCTATATATACACGGTTCTGCTGTTCATAGATATAATAAACCCCATGTCAGGGTGAGAGGAGTAAGGCTTGTGCAATAAAATTTGTCTTAAGCCTGCCATACACACGCCGATGTGTGTAGGCAGACTAGACCCGATATCTTTCCGGGAGGCTAACGTGATGACGTCATCACGTTAGCCTCCCGGTGCATTATGGGGCCCCTTCAATCGGCTGGGCACCCTTTGTGTGCCAGCCATAAGCTGCAATGAAGACGCCGCTTCATTGCAGCTTATGGCATCGGCTTTCATCGGCTCCCATCGGCCAGAGAAGATCGGACATGTCCGTTCTCTGGCCGGCCGAGAAGTGGGGCGACAGGGATCTGTCGCCCCATGTGGGCACATGCCGACTAGCGGCCGATTTTTAACCTGACCGGCGGCGCGAGCGCGCACGCCCGTCGGTCAGATTAAAAATCGCCCACTTATCGGCATGTGTATGGCTAGCATTAGCAAAGGAGACGATGTGAGACCACTTAGAATTTGCAATCTGCAAAAAAAGTTTATTGTTACCTCAGTAAGCAAAAAAAAAAATAATTTTATGTTAAATCTAACAGTTTATTACTGTATATCAGTGGTGGCCAACTGAGTTGATATGGAGGGCCACAAGTGTGGCCCTCAGCATTATTAAAGGGCCGCAGATAAAATTTTCAATCTATAATGACTTTGTATAAGCATTTTGTATGACAGCAGGCATAGCTAGAAAACATTACAAAACGTGTTTTAAATTATACTTCAAGAATATTTATGTGCCTCATAGATATAATCAATGCCTTTACCCTAGATTCAAAGGTTATATGCCTCTATTCTGAGGTAATGTGCTGCAATATATATTATACAATCACCCCCATTCATTGGTGGAATACTGGGAGAATAGACACTCACCTGTCTGGTGATCCCCCCACCAACACTAGAGGAGAAGAGGAGATGCCAGGGACTTGCTGAGACACCATCTGGGTCACTGGCTTTTACGTACGCCTATCACATAACTTTATCACTTCTCCTCCTCTTCCCACTCTTAGAAGTTCCTGGGCGAGGACCTGTCAGCGGGGGATCAGCGGACAGGTGAGTTCCTATGCCTTATGCAATAACAGTTAGGTTTTAGTGGCCACAAGTGGAGGACTGAGGGGGGCCGCCAAAGAACTCCCCCTGGCCGCAGGTTGGGCACCTGGGCTGTATATTGAGTGCCTCCAGGATGTCAGATAACATTTGCCATTGTGCCACACCCACTGCAATAAAGGCTTTATGAAGCCAAACATTAGAACCAATAAAGAATGGCTTTCAAAGCACAGATTTATCAATAAAAGTCTTCATTTTACATTCAGGACTATTTTTCATATTAATAATAATTTTTATAATTCATACCAATCCATAAAAAGTATGAGGCACAATACAAAGCCTATTGTGTAGTCATTTACAATGAGTAACTTCAAGCTTCCACTTTATACAATTACAATTGGAAAATATATAATTAATCATATAAACACAATGCATTTTGCACATCAAGGGCTTCTTTAGGGGAATGACCTTTTAAATAGATAACATTTACATCTTGATTTTAGCATATATAAATAGATGACACAATGTATGATGCATTAAACCTTTCCAATGATTCAGTTCTATACCTTCAATACAAGAATACCAGTAAGAAGCAGATAGTTATGTTGTATTTGTGGTGCAGCTGTCCCTCAATCTAAAAGGATCCTTATGAGCAGTTATAATTGTCAAAAATGGCGACTGATATAAAAGATGACTCAATCGCATCTCTTGACGGAGTCCTCAAATCCCTCAGAACCCACAAGGGGTTACAAGGTTCGTGTATCAGCAGGCAGGAAGTGGTGGGTGTGGGGGACAGGACATCTTGCCCCACCTAATCACGCCCATTCACTGAGTGGGCGTGGTTAAAATGAGGTGCCATTTTTAATTGCGCCCTTTCATGTCTATGGCCGCGATCAGGGGCAATCGGCCGGGACAGCCCCCAGTTCCCCTAATTTCTGCAAATTTCAGGCAACACTCATATATCTGCTTTTGAAAGAAAACTTGGATACGGTGCTGGGCATGCGCACACAAGTTCTTTGGTCAAACATGGAGAGGCCTGTTCTGAGTGTAACCTGTCCTGTTACACTGCTGATGCTGTTGGCAATCTTCTTTTAGCCTAAGCCTAGGAAAGAATTCTGCTTTCCACTTCTCAGAGTCATGTTGTATTGTACGTTTTATGGGTAAAGAATGTAAAAAGACAATTTTCTCTGTGGGTATTAAGCAGGGCTTTTGAGCCATCCGATGTTCCCTGCAGCAGCGGGATGATGTCATCACGCTGCTGTCAGATATCGGCAGAGCTGAGGAGACAGCTCTGCTCTCCCCAGCTCAGCCGATGCTTTAAATGGAGACCCACGGTTTCCATGTAAAGCAGCGGACATCGGCCGTATTTACAGTCATGTCCGATATGGCTGTTTTCGAACGGGATTGATTATTCCCGATCGAAAACAGCGATAGGCGCATATTATATGGGCCAGATTGACGGCCATGAGCACGCACAGTGCTTGAAGCGGCCATCTATCTGGCCCATATCTGCAGGTCTATGCCCTGCTTTAGAGTGCCCATAGAGAAGATGGAAACTTGCCCCAAGTTAAAGAAGCAGAGATGTTTCAAGGCAGCTGCTATTAGATTTAAAGCTTAAGCCCCCTACACATGTTTCCAATAAATCCTGATCTGCTGAATAACAGCTGGCAATTAATCGCACGTGGCCAGACCTGCTGAGGTCCATCCTTTATGTGCCAGCACTTGCTTTGGATAGGGACGCTGGTCCCCGTCAAAAGTAATGCAAACGATCTAAGAATTACGGACATGCCCCTAATGGCTTAGATCGATTTTGTGGTCAAATTACAACTTTAAGCTTTAGATTAGCATCCAATTTCACGTCAGACCGACCATTGTGAGCCATCATGGCAATCGATCTGCAGCAAAACTGGCCTCTAGTCTAAAAGTGTATGGCCACTTCATTCAAAATATAAGAGATTTGGTAATAGCTTTTAAAATTTAGAAGAGATCCATATCTGGTCAGTCACCATGAGCAGCAACCTTATGTTGTACTTACCCCACTTGCAAATCCTTAATATTTGGATTCATCCTGGTTTAATTTTAGGAATGGTTCGAAAGTATGGATAAAGATGAATAGGGCAAGGGGGCATCCCTGATATTTGCTATAGTGAAAATATTGAATATCACTCCATTCACTTTACAGGGATTTCCATATGATCAATCAACAAAAAAAGTAAAATATTGTAGAAATACAGTATAGATGTAAGTTCATAAATGGTATTGGTTTTATTCACATACCGGTATATAGTTTACATATATTTCACATATATTCTAATCTTTTAAATGAGATTACATAAGCAATTGCATAACTCAGTTCATCAAAAATGAAGCCTGACATTCTGTTAAAAGTACATTTTCAGAAACAAACAAAGCTCCCGCTCTTTTAGATTTTTTGGCAGCAGGTCCACAAAAACAAATACTGTACAAGTTCATGTAAGGAGACAGCTCATAAATCAGCCTCTGTTTGTAGTAGTAACTAAACTGTTTTCAACTAGTAATTCTGGTCTTTCAGTAATAAGTCATTAAACAAACTTGTTTTAGACTGTTAACCACTATTTAGGGTACTGCTGGGTTTATGATATAGGTATAGAACAAAACTATAATATGACAATACTTCTCAATGATAAAAATGTATTTCGACAATACAGGCAGGGTGCAGGAACAGTAAAGGATGTGAGTTTTTTTTCAATGTCTGTACAGTCTTTATAAAAATTTTGAAACAGCATAAACACAGTGCAGTGTTCAAGATCACTCATCTGTTCTCCTAAAGCCTAGTCTTCATTAAGTGAGGAGTTAGCGTTAAAAAACACAGCCTTAAAGTGGCCATTGCAACCTATGCGAAAATACATCCAATGCCATTTCATGTTAACATGCCTAAAAACATGTTAATGTGCATCAAAGAAGAGTATTTTACCACAACTTGGTAAAATACTTGGCCTAAGAAAACGTCTCCAGCAAGAGAATTTACAGAACCATCAAATCAATCAACTTGGTTGGCTTCCTTGATGAATTAATCAGGATCGTTTGATCATGTCTCCTTTCTGCTTTCTTTGTAAGCTAAAACAAGTTAAGACAAGCAGAGCAGTGCTAATTATTCAGCTAATGAAATTGACCATGTACCTCTCCATAAGTTCTTGTGCAGAATAACTATTTCTAGGAGAACTTGTAAGCTACCCCAC
>CM070032.1:154935027-154950099 GCA_036250615.1 Ptychadena robeensis
CCAAGACTTCTCTAGGGCTGCTCCTACTCTCTGGAACTCCCTCCCTCGCCCCATCAGACTAGCTCCTACATTTGCCACCTTCAAAAAAGCTCTAAAAACCCACCTCTTCAGCCTCTCCTACACATCTTCTTCCTAACATCACCACCATGCCAGTCCCATCCCCCCCACCAATTGTATACCTTGTTCCCCAACCTATTAGATTGTAAGCCCGTCCGGGCAGGGTCCTCTACTCCTCCTGTGTCATTACCTGTACCTGTGTGTTATATTGTGTTGTATCTCCACTCTAATGTATTGTACAGCGCTGCATAATATGCTGGCGCTATATAAATAAATGTTAATAATAATAATAATAACTATTACTATTATTATATTTTGATATCTAAGTCAAACCCTTCTATACCCCCAGCTGTTTGTATGGTCGTTTTTTTAAAGAGGAATCGAATCTATATCGCGAAACGCATCGAGAGACAAGCATTGGACTCTGAAATTTGTTTTGGTTTTATCCCTTGTGTATAAATACTGTATTAATAAAGTGTACTGTGTTCTCTTTATAAGTTGGACATAGTTTTATAATATAATCCCTTTTTTCTCTAAGGTAGCCGAGGAGTTCTCCTGGTGCTATAGGGGTGCAACCTCTTCTTTTCATATTACCATTTTTGTGATGCTGGCAACCTATTTTTGTCTTATTTATTTTCTAATCTAAACTAGGGGGGGTTTCTGGAACTGTTACTTTCATTCAGATCATTGTTTATCTGCAGTAGTAAGTCAATTTTCTCACACGGAGTGTTTGCAGTGACTAGATCAGTTTTTAAAATTTAAAAAAGAAGAAAAATATGCTAAAATGGTTAGTTAAACTTGGCCGTAGACAGTTTGGTTGGGGCATTAGACCACACATGATGATGCCTTACGCCGCAGTTGATCTCACAGGGTATCACTGCGTCCTGGTGGTGCCCATAGATTACCATAGAAGTTTTTGCATGGGGACCCCGAGTACTGGCAATCGACCAAAGAAAAACAAACATGTCCGTTCTTTGGACGATCGCTGTTTGAAGTGACCTGCATCTGTGGCTCCAGGTGGGCAAGCTCTAATTCGTGGCTGAATGTATAGTATGTAGTGTTTAGGGGGTTTAAAGATCCTTCTGCTGGTAATCCCCTTAGTTCTGTTTTCTTAAATCTGAGTTTCATTTTATTCTCAATAATAAATGTATGTTTCAGCTATACACCTTTGGAACAATATGTTTTCACAATCTTCCAGAATTCTAATACTTGTCTGATATTCTTGGTCCTAAGGGTCTTTGCTCTTGATGCATTCATCCCCACAGAGGAACAGCTGTGTGGGTAATAGTTTACATCATTACAGGGGTCTGTACAGAGATTCTAATGATTTGCAATTGTGAAGGACCCTAATAAGAACCCTATCTCCTAACTTGAACCGAAAAGTTGGTTCTGCAGAAGACAAAAGATATCAAAAGATATAGACACATAACTAGGGATGGACCGATCCTCTCGCCGGCGGACAGTACGGGTGTTCGACCCGTCCTGTTCGCCGGCCAGAAGAAGATCTAAATTCTTCCTCCGGCAGGATGAGAACCTGCGAGATCGTGCCGGAGGAAGAATCTCTTCACTACAAGACCGGGCATGAAGCCGGTCTTGTAGTGAAGATTCCGGCTCAGAGTAGGAAGTGACGTCAGTGACGTCACATCCGGCTCCCGCAATCAGGAACGATGCATTCCAGGATGCGTTCCATGGACCGGATGTGACGTCACTGACACATAACCATTGGTGTTGTTAAATGTTTTAATAAGTTATCTAACATATACTTCCTGTATCAGCTGCAGATCTCTAGCCAACAGAAATAACACTTTCTCAGTTCAAGGTTTTGGCCATTAAAATTTCAAAAGGTAATTTTTTTTTTAGGTGACATTCTTATTTCCGCTTTAATGCAAATAGTAATCCCAGTTTATATATGTACATCCTGTGGCTTTCCTTGACTTGTATTTTATAGTTTTATTCATTCTTTCCACTGCACTTTGATAATGATAAGGTACATGGAATTTCCATTTAATTCAGTTTACCCAGTAATTTTAATAAAAGTTAGTTCATTCTCCCCATATTGAAATATTTTCATAATTTTAACCCTGGTTCATTACTGCAAAAGCTTTCAGCCATCAACTGAACCTGCCAACTATCATCAACAATATGGTGAGTGCACAATTTCTTTTCTTTTGGCATGTGTGTAGAATTAATTTGTAACGGCTGAAAAAGTCCACCTGGTGGCATGAAATGTGCATGTATTCGAACAGTTTTGCTCTGTACATTATTCCTACACACATCAAGACCTGAAGTTCCTGTATGAGTTCCTTAAGATTTTTACACAATTGATTGTGTAGTTATTGCTGTGTAAATCTAAAACCTTTATTCCCTATTCTATGAAAATGAAATATGAGTATAGGGGATGTAATTTCTGGGATCCCTATTATCCCTTAACCTCCTTTTGACCAAAGATTATTCTGGTTGAAGGTTAAACTTGAAACAGCGAAAATTCGAAATCCTCTTGTGTAGCACACATTTGTAACTGTAACAACAAAAGGGTGTTATGGATGGTAAATTAAAATGCATAAAAAGCATGATCAGAGACGAAGACAATGTGGGTGTCAGGGTCACGGATTATGTAACAAGTTTAGCATGATGATCTGCAAGAGGTGGAGACGAATGGCCTGTGTCATGTATACAATTAACATAAGTCTAAAAGGGTTAAGGTGATTGTTATTAAATGTGACTTTAATAAAGTGATGATATACCTGTGACCGAGGTATGTGGGATTGCCCAGCCATTATAGTTATTAAAAGTTCCAGTTATAGGTTCATATCATTTTGAGTGCAGACAGAGTGCACTGTTGGTCCCTGTGGGAAGCATGTGCTGCATGCCTGTGGGACCGGAGACCCCTATCTTAGCCAAGATGCAAGGGTGCCCTAGCCCTGAGGAGTTGTCACCAGGAGGAGTGAGGGCTTGGCTAGAGGCTGTTGAGAGGCAACCGCATCTTCCACGTCACTGGCACAGAACTGATGGACTGTACATAAGGAACATTAATAAATATCAATTCTTACTCCACCCTGGCAGTGAGCATATTGACTTTATGGAAATGTGCAAGAACCTGTGATGGGGCCCACTTCAAAGGACAATGGAGGTGTTAGTAGGCAGAAGCATTTTAGGCCTGGCCACAAGGCAATGGTTAAAGCTGTTCCTAGTTTACCACACAAGTGAAAGGGGTGCAGCTGTGATGGAAGATGGAAGGTCTGGCCATGAGGAGACAGTGAATACCCATTACTTTTCCTGATTAGCAGGGAGGGGCTGCCTGTGATACGCCCGCGCCAGGAAGGACAAGCAAGCTGCTGATCCCTGCCTTAACGAAGTCTGTTTGCCGGCCGGTAGAACACCCCAAAAATGTGAGTCAGTGAAGGGGAAGGGGACAATGAATGGCACATAATGATCAGAAGGGGACAATGATTGGCAAAGAGTGATCAGAATGGGACAGTGATTGGCACAGAGTGATCAAAGAGGACAATGTTTGGCACAGAGTGATCAAAGGGGAAAATGATTGGCACAGAGTGATCAAAGGCAACAATGAATGGCACAGAGTGATCAGTGATTTTTAAAAATAAAAAAAAATAAGACATCCCCCTGAAAATAAGACCTAGGGCATATTTTGGCGTTTAAAAAAATATAAGACAGTGTCTTATCATTGGGAATACATGGGCATGTCTAGCATTACAACACTAATGCATTAGTACTAATCAATACCCCCTGCTATTGTGTATTGTTTAAGCTCACTAAAGTGGAAAAAAAGGCAACTTGTAAATGTAGCCAAATTTCTTCTACACTCTGCAAAAATCTGGCACAAACTTTTTTTCCTGAACCATACTGTTGATGGGAAGGATTACAACACATTTTGTGCCACCACACCTTAGTGTGTACCCTGGAGGGAAGTTCCTTCTTGTGCCAAATCTAAATTGTTCAAATCTAAAACTAATTGTTTTATAAAATACATTTCCTCAAGTCTTGTCACATAGCACTTGAGGTCACATGAGCTGTTTTTGTTTTAAAGTTGTCTCTTCTGGCTTTTATTCTCTATTCTGGAGATTAGGAGTTACATTTACCTTTCTCTATGCTCATGCTACCTTTTCTTCACAAGACCATCTTCTTCTACAGTTCTTTTCCAAGGCTTATTACCCTAACGAATATCCTGCACAATCCTCTAAAATGATATGGAACTGCCAGCTGGTACATATGGATTACCATCTTGCGATGCCTATCACTCATTTAACATTCAGAATAAAAAAACCCTATTTGAAACTTTAATTGGAAAAACATGTGAGACCTATCTACTAATAACAACAAAGTAAATGTTTATCCATAAGTAGTTTAATGCACAAAAGCCCAATAAGAGCTTCATCAGGACACATCTAAAAATATGACACTGTTGAGGTGGCTTCCCCTAAGGCTGGTTGGTAGAGGGAAAACCTCATGAGCTCCTATAAGACACATGCAGAAGGGAGAAGTGGGAAAAGAACTAGCACTATTCAAGCTTATAATTCCTTAATCCCTTTATCCTTGATCCCTTTAGTTACTGCTGTTTCTGCTTACTCTAATATAATTTGCCATATTCTATGTGAAGAATCTTGAGCCTCAATAATTACCACCCAGGGCCGTTTCTCCTGCTATGCCGAATACGCATGCACGGTGGTCCCCGGGAACGTCCCTTGCATGGATGTCGGGCATGTATGAACGTCAACACATTAATAGCACCACCCCCGGGTTGGCTACTTGTTCCATCAATAGCACCCCCCCAGTCGACTGCTCACTACTTCAATATCCTCCCCCTACCTCACCACCCTGGTATCACCCAGCGACAGTCTTTCTGGCCAGCAGCTAAGCATCAGAGGGATCAGAAGCCTAGACACAATAATTTGTAGCTTGTTCACCGTACAAATTTACCAAAAAATTATAAATGTAAAATAGAAAAAGAAAAAAGACACACAAACACATTGAAAAGAAGCAGATTGTTTTATTCACAGCTAACAGCAGTCAATCATATGTCAGTGAACTTCAAGTGAAAATAGTTTCTGCATCTTCTATATAGTCAATAAAAACGCTTTTTTAAATTTGACGTTAATTACTATTTTCATTCTATTTTCTATATGCTATGATTCATGCACAAAACACCATATAGTGAGAAAAAATTATTACAACTTAAGCCCCGACTGAAGAATATGAGAAGAAATGATCTTCTGGCAGATCCATTTAATGCTTAGAATACTATAATGCTCCGACCCCTATAAGCAGAAAGATGGGGAAGATGTTATTAATGCAATATGTGTAGATATATATATATATATATAATATAAAAATAAATACATACCCTTGTCCACTACTGAGTAGGTCAAAAGCCTTATTGATTTGATCCAATGGTAATTTTGTGCTCACCAAGAAATTAACATTGATTTTTTTCTTCATATAATCATCCACAAGCTTTGCCACTTCATCACCCTTATAGCCTAAAAATACAATTCATATAAATACTTGATTTACATATGATATAAATTGTATTTGTATGCAGTGCTTCACATTACTTACTCCCAACTTGCATTGTGTGTGATGTGTTTTACTTTACAGTCCTGTCTGCTGTAGCTTATGAACTAAATTCTCATGACTAAAGTGTTTTTGGACCAGTTGCTAGTTTCCTTTTTGTTCCAATAAATGTTTAATTTTTTTTCACAGTATTATATATTATTTTTCACAGCAACAATTACTGTTACAATTACAAGTATAGGGGTAAATTAAATGCATTGGGAGGGTGGGTGGGTGGGGGTGGGGTATAGGAGGGGGATAACCTCCAGGTTCAGTGTTAATCAGGAGGCACTGTAAGCAATAGCAGTATCACATCAGACCGGTTTAGGGACCCCAAAGTCTGAACAGCATTATCGTTGCTGGTTTCTTAATGGTATCCAACTATTGATATGTGAAAGTTAAGAAAAGTAAGAATTACCAAACTGTTGTTATGTCGAAAACATACAACATATGTATGGTCTGAGACAGGCCTATTTTTACGTATATTTTGGCTCTATCCACTAATATTCATTATCTTTCCCACAATAAAAAGCTATAGCCATACCTCCAAATACTGATCCTTTAATTGTTCGACCTCCCAGTAGCAAGCCTGGATCAAGGGAAAGGCGATCGTCTGGAGATGCTACACCAAGCACTACAGTTACTCCGCTTCCACAGTAAGTGGATTGTAATGCATTCATCTGAAAAAGGGTATCATATTGGTAAGAGGATACTCAAAAAGCACTGTATTTATTATTAATCTTAGAGTACAAGTAGCACTAATAGGACAGAATGCGGCTAAAGGAAAACCAGAAATACTTACCTGTAATGAGTAAACTGTGAATCCTATTAGATTGTAAGCCCTATCAGACAGGGTCCTTAATTCCTCCTGTGTCATAACCTGTGCCTGTGTATTATTTTGTGTCTTGCGTTGCATCTCAACTCAAATTAAATTTACAGTGCTGCGTAATATGTTTCGGTTATATAAATGAAAGTTAATAAAAATAATGTCCCTCATCACCCCTCTTTTCTCCTTCTCTGAGCTGCGACAGAGAAGACATCCCTCATCTCTAAGAGCAGTGACGGCTGGTTAAATAGTTCATCACTCTGTCTATTGAAAACTACAGAGAGAAAACTTCTCATCAACTTTTTTAGAATCTGGAGCTAGGTTACTCATTAATTGTTTTCAATCTACAAAATATGTCATGCCAAGTTAATATTTGTGTTGTTAGTGAATAACAATGTGGGCCAGTTATAGGATACACCAAAATCAAATGGGAAGGTTGGTGATATAACTACTACCTGTGGTGTGGCACATTAGTATCTGTGCGGGGGGAAACTTTTTTCAAGATGGGTGGTGACCATGGTGTCCAGTTTGAATTCGGGCCCATTTTGAATCCCTCCAACTTTTTTTGTTTGTTTCAGAGAGGAAGAAGGGTCATTGTGACATCAATCAAACATATTAGGGAATTTCACAAAAATAATGGTGTGCTACGGTTTTTGACTTTATATTCGTTCATTGAGTTATGTTACAAGTTTCTGTCTACCTTGAAAAATGTGTTTTCAATGTGCTGCCCATTGTGTTTGGATTGTCATGCAAACCTCTTTCTCCCACTCTTCACACCCTGACCATATCAACACTGATAGCAACACGATATTACAAGTTTAACCTCCCTAGCGGTTGAGAAAACGAACCCTGTTTAGTTTTGGTGTTCCAGGTCGCCCCAACTGTAGGGGAAGCCGGCATTGGGTACACCCAATGCCTCCCTGGAAAGCTGCAGCGATGGTCTTCATCACTGCAGCATTTCCGGGGTTTCGGCACCGCCCCGATCACGTCACGGTTGTTAATGGAGGAGCGCCGGCTTTCCCGCCCACACAGCCGGCGTCAATAATGACACCGGCTGTGTGGAGAGGGGCGGAGGGAGGGAGTAAATGACAGGCAGTGTACTTTCTACACTGCCTCGATTGCCTGTAAGGAGCAATACGGGCAGTGCGCTAGGGAGGTTAATATCACCAACCATTTTATTAAGGTGTAATCATATAAATGACCCACCCTGTATATTAACTGTTGGTGTTTCTTATTAAAATTAACCTGTTCTTATCATCTGATCCCATGATATTGGTTTTGCCCATTTCTTAATGCGTTGCTTAATACATGAGGTGCTGCGTCTTCATTGCGGCTCTGCGTGGTGCCACTAGAGACACATTCATTGAAGATCAATGGACGTGTCTGCATGACGTGGAAAAGCAGTGCCTGAACAGCATTGGATGGGGCTTTTCCACATCTTTGTTACGCCAACTGTCTGCCAACTAAAGCTCCGCAGAGGTTGGGTGATGCAACAGGACAATGACCCAAGCATACAAGTCATTCAACAACAGAACAAAATATGCCTTCTGGAGTGGCCCAGTCAGAGTCCTGACCTCAACCCGATTAAAATGCTGTGGCATGATTTCAATAGAGTGATTCACACCAGACATCTCAAAAATATTGCTACACTTCTTTTGTGAAGAGGAGTGGTTCAAAATTACTCCAGATCGTTGTGCAGGTCTGATCTGCAACTAAAGGGAACTTTGGTTGAGGTTATGGCTGCCAAAAGAGGGTCAACCAGCTATTAAGTCCAAAGGTTCACATGCTTTTTCCACTCTGCACGGTGAATGCTTACATGTTATGTTCAATAAAAACATGAAAACATATATTATTTTAAGCAGATTGTGTTTTTCTATTAGTGTGACTTGATGAAGATGAAGATCAGAGCACATGTTATGACCAATTCATGCAAAATTCCACATAATCCCAAAGGGTTCACATGCTTTTTGATGCAACTGTACAACTGATGTGTTACTATATATGGAATCTAGTGTAATAGCAAAAAAAATGTTCTCACCTTCATGAATATGCACTTTACAGATGAATAAACTTTGAAATGGGTTAAAATTTATTACATAGGCTTAGGTATAAGAAATGGAAATTTTTTACCATTTCGACTTTTTTCATGAGTTGCTGGTGACGTAGATAAGGGTCCAGAGTATACTACAAAAAGTATTGCTCGAACTACAAAAAAAGGACTGCTCTAACACAAATCATTTTTGCAAAAATGAAATTCAATTTCCACTCAAATGTTTGACTTTGACAATGAACTTAATTTATGAAAAACTGCATATGCTAGAGCAATTATTCTTTTTTTTTCCCACAACCCTTCTCTACACTTCCAGCTATTTAAGTGATAATAGTATGTTCAGGGGCTTTAAAATTCACTTACTTAGTGAGCTAGTCGAAAATCTATACAATTTCAATTAGATCTACCAACAACTATATAGTATAGTGGCCTCCTTGATATAACACATATTGATTGGAAGATTAGAAAGTTCCTTATATTACATATATTACACAAAAGTTGTATGGTAAGATATGCAATAAATTATAGCATTAACATGTTTTACACACCATAGTTTCAAGCCGTCCAGCACATTCAATGGCGAAATCCACTCCTCCATTGGTCATCTCACAAATGACCTCATAGATTGGTTTATCATAATCCTTTGGGTTCATGCACTCTGTGGCTCCTAATTCAATGGCTTTGGGAAATTTGTCTTTATGAGTTCCAACCCCGATAATGCGTGAAGCTCCAGCCATTTTGCATCCAACTATGGCTGAGAAACCAACACCTCCCAATCCAAAAACAGCACATGTGGAACCTGGAGTTACCTTGGAGAAGAAAAAAATGCTAAGTTAAAGAGTTAAATACTTGTAAAAATAACGACATGGGAATTTATAACCCTTAAATAAAAGTAAATTCCATTTGAAATGATAAACTTATATTTTATGGTAAAACACAATAATTCATGTAGGATCATGGAGTAGTAGTGTGATAGATTTGCCGCACCTTTCTTGAAATGAAAAAAAGCAGGTTTGCTCAAGTACTACAAATACGCACTTGTTGCCCTTACTCTCACCCTAGATGATGGTTTATTACATATTGGCCCCCAAAAAAATAAGCTTGGCAAGAAACATTCCATAATAACTAACAGAAAATTCCAGTGTTATTTAGTCTGAATATAAAGTAGCACATTTAGTAACAAATTCATATAGCTAGATTCATTAACAAATTATGACATATACAATTGGCTGTTTTATTCATAAAATGATATTAAAGGTGAATTACCTTAGCAGTATTTACAGCTGCACCATAGCCAGTAGCAAATCCACACCCGATGAGGCAAGTTTCGAGAGGGGCTTTAGAGTCAATTTTGGCAACAGCTATGTCAGCTACAACAGTATATTCAGTGAAAGTGCCTGTACCCATTAAGGTGTAAAGTGGTTTGCCTTTACAGGTAAATCGACTGGTCATGTCTTGCATCAGCCCTGTCTTGGCATACATGCTGTTGATAAAACAGTATTGGAATTGTTAGATAATAATTTCAAAGCTTTTTCTTTTTTTTAACAGAACTTAATTAAAGAGTGCAATTAGAAGAAAATTGTAAAACCAGCTTGTCACAATTTCCAGCTTTAATCTCCTGAGCGTTTACCCTGACTCGAGCCTGCGGGGATGTAGAGTATTGGCGTACCAGATGATCTCTTCTGGGTCCATGTAATGGACGCCAGATTTTTCCAGCACAGTGATGATGCCAGTAATGTGAAGTGTGAGAGAGAGTGGAGAATCTCAGTGAATTACATTGTAATCTGCCGTGATTGCCCACGACATGCTTTTTTTTAACATACATAGTGCTTAGAAGGCTATTAAAGAGATCATCGAGACGCAGCACTTCTGCCTCATCTCAGCACTTCTGCCTCAATCTCGGCCAAGGCTCCACATCCAAAGTAAAGGAAATCGAACAGGGTTTTCCAAAATGTTGGTTCCCTCTTCAACAAAGTGGAATCAATTAATTCCACTCGAAGGAAGGCTGGATGACTAAAATTTTTATAGATTTGAGCACAATCAAGCGTCGTGAACACGCATGGCGCTCAAATGTGCTTGAATCTATTGAAAAATCAAGCAGTGTTTGCCTATCTTTGGAGTTGAGTTCTTTTTTCTGCAGTTGAATG
This sequence comes from Ptychadena robeensis, assembly GCA_036250615.1. Lineage (NCBI taxonomy): Eukaryota > Metazoa > Chordata > Amphibia > Anura > Ptychadenidae > Ptychadena > Ptychadena robeensis. The sequence goes on from CM070032.1 coordinate 154,945,679, forward strand.
GTCCCTAGTCTGCTGATGAACATGATTCAACCCTCTTCTTCTAGGGTGTACAGACCTGGACAGGGTAAGAAAAAGCAGCTAATGGTAATCTTTTTCTTTTGTCTTACCTATGCAAGCTTTCAAATTTGAACTTTACAAAAATACCCCAAAATACATTTATATGTAATAATTAAACAAATTATTACAGATAAAAATAGAATTGAACGACAATACAGGACAACCTATTCCTAAAGGGTAAAAAAAATTATGTTGGAAAAAAATCCACAACAAATATTATAAAAATGAACACATTTAAAAAATAACCATCAAAAAATGTTACATGTGATGATACAACAAATGATCGGATAAAGCAATTTAATGAAATGAGAATAAGGTCTTCTGGACCTCTCACTCATTCCTAAAGGGTTAAAAAATACATTAATTAAATAAAAGAAGCTTCTAAAATAAATCAGTTAAGAAATTAATTAAATAAATAGAGAGTATGGTACATTAAACTGCAACATTCAGAAACTTCTCTATTATTCATATTGGGGTTTTCGGACATTACTTTAAATGTTATTTATTTAAAAAACTACATGTGCTACAGCCGTGATGGCGAACCTATGGCACGGGTGCCTGAGGTGGCACTCGGAGTCCTCGCTAGAGGCATGCGAGCTGCCAGCCAGTAGACTGCAGCCTATTGGCTCTCAATGCTTTCAGTTCTCTTTCCGTCTGTTCTGATTGCCCTATACACTTACCTAGCATTGCCAGTCAACCAGAAGCCAGGGGAGGGAAGGCCAATTACCCAGAGTTATAGCTGCATGTAATTACCAGCTATTCTAGATGGAGGACATCATTATTAAATTATTTTCTACAAGACAGCAGTGATGACTGCATCAACATTTGTGTATAAGTGACGATCCTGCCATACATTATCCTTCAGCAACTTATTTTCATAGGTTGACAACCTATGTTACAGATACAAATCACTAAAGCAAATTATAGATTACCCAGATACAATTTTTATATTTATATTAGAGAGTGTGTGTGCTTACATAATTTATATATGTATATGATTTGTGTGTGGCACTTTGAGATAAATATTTTGGTTTTGGGTTTCAGTTTCGGCACTCGGCCTCGAAAAGGTTCGCCATCATTGTGCTGGAGCAATACTTTTCTTTTATTCTTGAAATAAAGCTTCTTGACAAGCTCAGTATTTTGATAATAATACAATGTTCAGTTGCTTTGCAATTTATGCAAAAGTTATAGTCATTAAATATAGAAATAAATATGAAATTTGTAAACTCAAAATTTCATAATAAAATCCTGACTTTTGATGGGAAAATCAAAATCGGAACTGCAACTTAAATTTTTTTTTGGTGTATTGTTAAAACACACCTAGTTAGAATTAATTAAGGGTTTGTTTCCACAGTGCGTTGTGACATACCTATGGCACCCCACCAGCTGATTGCCCATTGTTTGCAGGCAGATTGCCGATCTGGCAGTAATGCATTTTGTATAGGAAAAATTTGAAAAATGCTCACAAATACTTTTCGGGTGCTGCTATCCAGCACACCGCTGAAAATCAATGAATGTGGAGTTCATCATTTAGGGCAAGCACCCCGTGCAATGAAAATGCGGGACCACGCAAGTGTGCCACTTTGCTGTCGCTGTCTATCTTATCCCATTTAAATGAATGGGATGTGTTGTGTCCCTGTCTTTTTCCCTGCGGTTGCTGTTTAAAAAGGGTCAAAAAGATGTATTGGAACCTACCCCATAACTAACCTTATTGACCCTGAGACCTCCATCACCAGAATAAGAATCAAAGGACACTCGAAATTTTCCAGAAAGGCCCTCATACATCTATCCAACTTTCTTTATAATGTCTGCCGTGAGTGCTTATATCTGATTATATTATTTGGCTACATACTTCCTAGCTAGATCTGGTAAAGATCCAACTGCCTAAACACTGGCTTGATTCACATCAAGTGTCTGATCTTGGACCAAATGTCAGTTTATACATTCTTCCCTTTTTTCATTATCTGAAAGCAATTAAAACAGATTGTTTTACTTACACTTTTACTCTTATGAATTATGAAATGAAGGCTTTTTCCATGGCGGGGTGTTAATACATACCAAAAATAATTCAATCTATGTCAGAAATCACTAGAATTTCAAGTTTCGACAAACACAGTCCCATGAGTGACTCTGCTGCCTTGAAAAAAATGCAACATGTATTCTAAAAAGTTATACTGTCACATTACTGACTTGAATCAACCAAGAGGTTTTTGTAAGGAAGTAAGCTGCTAGCAGTGTGCACAATATATTGCTGTACCGGTTGTGGACCACCTATGAACCTGTACCTTCTAATTTAAACTCAAGCATAACTGTATATACAGACACTACTAAATATAAATATACATTTACAAATATTAATATAAATACATTGTTAATGCTTTACGATAATGTTAGTTTCAGGGAATTTAGGCAAAAGCAAAGTAACATTCTTACTCATTCTTATTGCAGAAGTTGCTGTTTGAACTTTTACAGGCTCTGCAAGATCCACATTGCGGAACAAAAAGTGGAATGACTTTGTCACCTGTGAACACAAAGGGGAACTTAGAAGGGATTTGATCAGTAAAACAGTGTAGGGACCAACTAGATATTCATAAACAAATTAATTATGTGAAAAATGATGTGGTTATGTTCAAAACAAACACCAAAGTACATTGATACACCATTTTCGACCATATCTATCTGATTTTAATGTCAACAACATGGGTAATAAAAATAAACTACAATTTCCCCCTTGTAGCATGTTTTTATTACTGTTGTTTGTTTTCATGAAGTTTATAAATATACTAAAAAAATACTGATACATTGTTTAAAATGTACTCATGTTTAATGGCTTGTTTCCACATACATCGGGACCATCTCCGCTAAGCGTATACGCTTAGCGGAGAGGGTCCAGACGTATGTGGAAACTTACCCAAGCTGTTCCTAATGTGCGGTGGTCTCTTTATACTTACCTGGCTTTACACAAGTCACTCCGGGTCCAATACTTTCAACAACTCCAAGTCCTTCATGGCCCAAAATCACTGGGAATTTGCTGATAATAATTCCCTTCAGTACACTGCTGTCTGATCCACAAATACCAGAAGCAACAATCTGAGGAAATAGTTAAACAGAAATTAAAAAAAAGAAAAAATGAAGAAAAATTAGAAAAATGGCCTCATTTGGAGCTAAGGAAAAATAAAGATACTGAATTCTGTGGAATAGGCAATGGTTCTAGCAATTCAATCACTTAACTCTCACGTTTGAATACTAATTATAAAAATCACTTTTTACTTTGCAACAGTCTCTGCAGCTTTCTATGAATAAATGGACCATGAGATGGAGGTCTTGTTGAACCTCTTAAGGGCTTGTTCACACTAGCTGCATTAGTACAGTACTGCAGTACAGGGCAACAGGTTTACGTAAGAATGCAATGTCGAGTATTACTCTAAACGCCCTGCAGACCGCATTTTTGAAGGCACAGTGCAAGCATTTCCGATACACTTGTATGGAAGACGCAATTGCAGGGCACTGCAAAATGCGTTTTTGTTTCTGGTAATGGCTGTGTCTGTTATCGGTAACAGTTGTTACTGCACGGCTACAGCAGCGCAAGACAGCTAGGGTCAACAGGTTTCCATAGGAATGCAATGTTGGGTGTTATTGAAAACACCCTGAAGACCACATTTTTAAAGGCACAGCGGAAGCATTTTCCATACACTTGTATGGGAGTATGGGAGACACATTTGCAGTGCACTGCAAAATGCTTTTTTTTTTGCTGGTAGCCGTCGTGTCTATTAATGATAACAGCCATAACTGTGTGGCTAATGTGAAAGGCCCATTAAGGTGTCTCCCAATTGTTTCCTAACTGTGGTCCTGTATTATGCCATATCCATACCACGTACTACAGCAGATATGAGCAGATATGGTCTGCAAATACAAATTTATTTTCTCATTGGTAAACAAAACCAAAAAAACGGAAACAAAAAACGCCATACACTGCAATTAATTAACATTCCAGGTCCAGGTCATAGTATATTTGCAGTAGTAAATCAAAGCAGCTGGACTTTTTCCAATATTGGTCAATTGAATTCTTTTTTTATCAACATAAATACACTCAAGGCAAGGAATCCACTGAGAAGAGCAAAAAAGGAATGTCTGCACACCCCTGTCATGACCTAAATCTGCAGAGTAAATGAATTCTTTAAAATAACATTCTCACACAGCCTTACATTACATAGATCTGACAAAATGTTATCATGCAGGTTTCTACAGGTATCTGCACAAAAGAATTGCACAGTTAACTTGGCATATTGACATTTGGCCATGTGTAGAATTAAGGGTGTGGCAAAGTTATATTTGTATGTCAATAACGATTTCTATGCATACAG
>CM070032.1:154950199-154967539 GCA_036250615.1 Ptychadena robeensis
TGGGTTCATTGAGAACATGGTTGTTGTTCAATAATAAAATGATTCCTCAAAAATGCCACTAGCCTAATAATTTGGCACTCCCTGTACATGCTGAGTGTCCAAGGTCAAGGTCAAAATGATCTACCAACCAAACCAACCAACCAACCAAAATTCATATACAAGTATAATTATTCACGTATCTAAAATATTTATTTTCTTATACAGCGTTATTACAGGCTTCAGTTCAATGTTCATTGTCAATACAGGTTGTTTTTGAAGCTGAGCAAAAGAAAAATGGGTCAAGCTCCCTTGTAGAGGACCAATGCAAAAGTGTAATGGTGTGGGAATACATTTCTAACCAAAAGATCAATTTAAAAATCTCATCAATGGTCCAAAATGAGCATTCTCCAAAATTACAGAATAAATGAATACTGTGTGAGGCCATTAACACTGTATGGTGTGTCGATGCACCACAAAATTTTAACACACTGTTATTTAAATAGGATATCAGAAGACATTGATGACAGAAAGCACCCTTCCATATCTGTTACTGGTCTGCCATAGACCCAAACCACAGCTTGTCCACTGCCTTGTAAAGGCAGAAGAAATTGATGACAGAAAGCACCCTTCCATATCTGTTACTGGTCTGCCATAAACCCAAACCACAGCTTGTCCACTGCCTTGTAAAGGCCTTTGACCAGAACATTTCTGGAACTGCTTCTAAAGGTACCATCTAATCCTAGGAGGAATATACCTACCAATTTTTTATTGCGATTATTGGCACTTCAAGAATTTGCATAAGGCTTGAATATATTACTATATCTTCCTAATTGTTAATATTCAAGATTTTTTACATCAGTACCCAGAACTATCGTGCACTGTGGTCGCAATATGCGTATGCACAAATGGCGACTTGTGCAATGAAGGTATTACTGACTGGAGATGGCGAGTTCTTGAATTTAAAATTTTTTGCGAATATTAGGCAAAAATTTTGCTAATATGAATATTGCCTATGCTGCTCATCACTACTGCCTAACTAATACACGTGTCGGATTCCCACCGGATTCCGGCATGATCGATTCCGGGCGCGTGCACGCGAAACGATCGTGCCGGAATCGCATGCAGCCCACCTTGTCCGATCGATCAGGTCCGATCGTTCAGGGGCCCAGAATCGGATCCGACAGAGAACCAACATGTTGGTCTTTCTGATCCGATTCTGCACAGATCAGGGGGAGTTGCCATTTGTGAGGTGGACAATCGGACACGGAATCGTCCCGGAATCCGTTGGACAAGGTGGTATGCAGCGATGGATACTCTTAATTGGCCGATTGATCACACCTGCGATTCCCGGCAGAATCGCCTGAATCGATCGGATGGGTGATTGACTGGCCATGGAATCTGACACGTGTATGGCTAGCTTTACACTCTTACATTGCCCAGCTGTTTTACTTCAAGGTGTACCGTTTCCAATCTTTGCATAGTAAAAGTCCACTTTAGCAGTGCCCAGCTCCTCGTGCCCTTTTTTGACAATAACTTTTTTATTATTAGCTTTGAAAATTGCAGCTAAATTTGGTAACTATGGATATCATAGAGGATTAAGTGTTAACCCCCCTAAAAACAACCAAAATTTAGAGTTAAAGAAAGTTCATAGCAACACACCAGTTTCATGTATTTTTGGATGATGTTACATGTTACCACACAAAAAACAAACTTGAATTTTTTTACCTTAATTCTAACTTCATGGGCTTTTGGCGGTGCGACAGTAATTTGTTCAATAGACAGAGGTTTATGAGGTTCCCAGGCAACAGCTGCCCGACATACAATATCCTAAATAGAAGAGCATAGAATATTAGAGAAGCAGTTCTACAATTAATATTATTTATGAAAACTTGCTCGGCCAACAGTGAATAGTGTTAGAGTAAATACTAAAAACTTCACTTATTGCCCTATAAACTATGACAATGTGTAAAGCTGGCCATAGACATCTAGATGGCAGGTTGATATTCCGTGATATCATCACCCACAGCCAGTCGTGACAAGAATCAGCCACGCACCCTGTATGTGCTGGCACATGGGTTGGATGGGTTTGATCTAAAAATTACAGACATGTCTGTAATTTGTGAGATCGAATTCTGGGATGATTTATGGTTGTGTTAGATTTGTGGACAATTGTATGGCTGATCGATTTAGAAATCACCTGCAAATCGAACAGTCTATGCCCTTAAGGGCTCTAGTTTGTTGCCAACATAACATTTTCAGCAAGCTTAGGGGACACCTTTACTTTTCACAGGAAACTGGTGCTGACAATTACATCAGTTAACACTGCACATCCCTAAATCTGAAATACCCCTTACCTGACTGGGACATGCAGATCATTTGGCTGTAGTTTTTTATTGGTGTAATATGTATGATGCATAGAATCCATGGGTAGCAAGTTAATAGTAGTAATAATAGCAGTAGCAGTTGTAGTGTGTACAAACAACATAAACTACTTATTTGAAAAACCTCCATCAAGGCAATCTCCTTTTTGGTTTCTCAACTACTACAATAAACTACTACAGTTGCTTATATTTAAAACTGTGTTCATATATATTCTGAGTTTCTAGTCTTTTTATTATAATGTTACATACTTTGAGGTCTGTTTTAACAACTGCAGCAAATATAAAAATCTAATAAAAAAGACACAAATATAAAATCTAATAAAAAAGTTAGATGTAAAAATCTGCTGCATGTAGATAAAGAATCAGGCTTAATAATTTTCTAAATGTTTCTTTTATTTTCTCATCGATTGCCACAACCAACAAAAGGCATGTATTAAGTTCTATAGACAACACCTAATACAAAACAGTTCACTGTAACCAATAATATTTGAGGAATATGCATAAATGGTTCCAGAACATTCTTTCAGTTGGGCTAGCCCCTCCCCAAAATAAAATGCTTGTTTTAGCCTAAGGTGAAAACATTGTTTTTACCCACCCACAGCCTCTTTCATTTGGCGATGTAGGCTACAGTCACAGGCACTCATTTCTTTCCCATAATGCAGCCCCAAATTAGGAAATAAAGTATGAGTGCCTCTTTACAGCTAGGCATGTCTTATTGAAAAGAAGCGTAAGTAGAGGTACGTAGAAGTGATATCTACGTACCCCAAGAAGAAAAAAAAAAAAGCAGAGTTCAGTATTGAAACCATATTAAAAAGAGAGACTTAACATAGCAATACATGTCTAAAAAAAGTATACACCATATTTTAGAAAAAAGACATAACAGAAAAGAAGTATATACAAACTACAGTACTTTTCCTGCAGTGCTCATGTCGGCAGAAATAAGGACCCGTCTTTCTTGCTGGATGTCAGTACTTATTTTTCTTCTGAGGTTTTTCTCCTTTGCAGTGGTGATTGCCGGTGCCACTCCCTTTGATAAAGCCTCACCCTGTACTTTTCAGCTTTTTAACCACCTATAAGGCTGAGTTTTTATTTGTGTAGTTTAACCAGTCACTATGCACCGACAGCTGCTTCCAATGTCATGTAATAGGTTCTTGTAGTGATCACTATTGGAATGCTGTGTAATCATACTAAATTGATCTTGTTATTTGTGTAGCTTACTCCGTAAATAACCGTGTTTCAGCGCTTTCATGAACAGCTACCTCTGAGAATGTTTTGTCAAATTTGTAGCATGAATGAGCACTAAAAATCTCCCATGTAGTTTGATTCTTTCCTGTTTAAGTTGTTTTTATTAATTTTCAGCAATCAAGTGTATCAAATCAAACATAACGCAGTAAACATATAAATTATAAAATACATGACTTACAAAGTTTTCCAATAGGTATGGTCAAAATATCAAGGAATATAGAAAAAAAATTCAGCCCATCCTTGAATATTGAGGCTTAAGGATTTTTTTTCTTCAAAGGTTAAAGTGTATCTAAACCCAAGAACAAAATCTTTCCTCTTTGCCAAACCATAGGGGCTTGTCCTTAAAGAGACCCTGCCCCTACATTTGGCAAGCTTTAGTGAATACCTGCAAGCTGTAAAACTTATTTTTTTTGTTGTATTTTTATTGAACAATTCCTAACCCCCCAAAAATATCCAAACTGCAACAAGTAATGCAAACCAAACCTACAAAATCGACATGGGATCAAACAAGTGTACTCAATCAACTCTTCGCAGGGCTATTATACAGTAAGGCTAGGCATACATGGCTCGATGCCCGTGCAATCGAGGAGCGATTTGAGCCATTCGATATTGAGCCACAGCACTTCTGCATCACCGTTCCTGTCTTCTAATGGAAATCGAACAGCTTTCTTCAAGTGGGATCAATTGATCCTGCTCGAAGGAAGGCCAGGCGGCACTCTTTTTTGTAATAGATTTGAGCACAATTAAGAGCCGTGAACATGCACAGTAGTGATGGCGCAAACCCGGAATTTGATGTTCGTGAACGGCGAACGCGAACTTTTGCGGAAGTTCGCGTTCGCCGTTCACGAACATCAAATTCCGGGCGAACCGGCAAACCCGCCATTAACTTCAATGGGAGGCGAATTTTAATTAAACAATAATTCTGCAGTGTTGTCATTTTTGACCTACTAGACTTTAAAGATCAGCTTATATGAACCCAAAAAAATAAAGTTTTTGATACTACAAATTATTCAACCGATCGCTTTTGGTCTGATCAGTATGAAGCAATCACCTTCTCATCTGGGGTGTGCCAACATGGCCAACACACTCATTGAGGTTTCATAGGTGATCCGCAAGCCCCTTCACCACGACAAGGTAGCGATCACGAAAGGGAATGGCACTGTCTGTGCCTTTTTTAAATGCAGCCACAGCCAGAGGCCAAGAAAATTAGCAATGACACTTGCCATAAAAATTTGTCATGTACATTTCACAGAAAATAGGTATGTGTAGCAGGCCCGCTGTTGTAGCAGCAGCCAGAAAAAATTGATGTTTTCCAGGCAGAATGAAAAGAAACATTTGTGGCTTGAACCCTAGTTGGTGCGGCGGATTCATTCAAGTCATCCGGTATGCAGCGTGGGGACCATTTTTAGGCCAAAGGCTTGTATCAGAGCCTTTTGCTAGGCAAACGTATCCCCCACTGTCAGTCCCTTTCGGAATCATGCCTCGTTCATTTTAAGGAAGGTGAGGTATCCACACTTTTTACCGAGGCGACTTCGCTTCTCTGTCATATGCCCGCAGCACGAAGGTCCTTCTGACAGGACACTAAAGCAGACAGTGCCAGAATCAAGGCAAACTGGGACATTATGCTGCCTTGGCCACAGGTCGTTCAAAGGCCTGGCACACACCCGGTAGTCAAATGTCGGGTTTCAACAATCGCTTCTCACGTGTCGATATCCGCAGTTAAGGCGAGGTAGTCTGAATCTGTAGTCAGCAGTAGGATTAGTGTCACCTCTCTTCCCCTAGTAGACGTATGGGCTGTGACAGTCGCCCTTAAAAGCGGTGTAGAGCAGATTTTGTAGCTTAGCTCTCAACTGCTGCATCCTCTCAGACCTTTCCCGTAAACCGTAAAATTTCCCACAACTTCTGCTTATAGCGGGGTCTAGTCGTTGTGGCCACCCCAGTACGATCGTTCTCCTCATCCTTTTGATACGAGGATCACTCAACCCGGCACGACAGCATGAAAGACCCCATTTGCCATGAGGATGGATAGGCCGAGCTACTTATTTCCCGTTCCTCCTCCTCACTGATGTCATTGATGAGGGTCTTTCCTCCCCCCAGCCACATACAATACACCACGGGTCCCAGATAGGTGACCACAAGGACACCATGGGATGCCTGCTGAGGTTGGTCTTCCTCCTCCTCAAGGCCACATTCCTCCTCGGACTCCTCAGACTCCTCTTCCAGTGTTGACGCAGGTCTGGCAAGCGAGTGCTGCTAAGGCTGTTTATGGCGGTGATTGTGACCATAACTCCTCCCTCTTCACGCTGATCTACAGCCTAATCCACACTCTTCGCAGGGCAACGCTCCAGGAAGAAGGCAAATGGAGAGTTCGCTGATTGTGCCTTCGCTAGCGACTAACAAGGTTTGTCACCTCTTCAAAAGGACGCATGACCTACAGGCAATTGCGCATGAGCGTCCATAAGGTGGCAAAAATACCCAGCTCCGCAAAGGCTGTACCTACCACCACCGGTGGATACAAATACCATTGACAGCTTTTTTCTGTTGAAACAGGCAGTCGAACATATGGAGGGTTTGAACTTCCAGCGCGTCAGACTGCCGCAAATCAAGCCGGCCCACTGGCATGTTGTTTCGTTCGCCGCTGAATTTCCGAAACTGCGGAAGCGCTCCACCCCCTAAGCCGTCGTCCCCCCCCCCCGGAACCCCCCCCGCCCCCTCCCCCCCCCCCCCGCGAGAACTCCGGGGCACACAGGACCCCCTAGCCTGCTTGAGGGACGGTCCTGTAAGCCTGGGGTACGGTGCGCCAAGCTTTGCACACGAGATTTAACACATGTGGCCATGCACGGCACCATGTGCTACCTTGGCCCCAAATTCAATGCCCGCCACAGACTTGCTCCCCGTGTCACACACCACTTTGTGCCATCCCCAGTTGGGCGGGATCAGCCACTGAGCCACCTGTGCGTTAAGGGGCGGACAGGAGTCGCTGGTGCCGGTGGTGGCTCTTCGCTTTCAGCAAGTCTGCCGGCCACAACGCGTGACCCTGTCATATCCGAATGTGGATAGCCCCTGGGAGCTGCAGGGGTGCCAGATGGCGGGGATGGGGGAGCCGAGACGCCTCCAAGAGAAGAGGACTCAGGCCGAGGGGAGGATGGGAGAGGCGGAGTAGAAGGAGGTGGCAGCAACGCCGTTGCCTGCAAGTCTTGGGGGTGTCCACCAACTCGGCGCAGAGCCCACGCATCCTGCTGGGCGCTGCAGCAGGTTTACCCAATGCGGCAGTGTACGTGAGTACCTGCCCTGACCGTGCTTTGCAGACCAGGTCATCAGTGGTCAGATGGACCCGTGCCCCAACAGCGTATGCCAAGAGATGCCATGACTTCCTTTTCCACCAAGGAATACAGATTGGGGATTTCCGTTTGGGAAATTTTTTTCTAACCGCGGTCCCTTCCACTGCGGTGTGCCCCAATAGCCACAAATTTTTTGAAGGCGCCTCAGACTCCACCAGCTGGTATGGTAAAAGCTGGCGGCTAAGAGCTCCGTCAAGCCAGCGCCGGCCGGACCAGCGGCGGGGTCGACTCTGTGAAATGTTTTTTGTACGTTCAAACATGTCCTCACTGACACCTGCCGTGGCCAGCATGACGCTGGGACTGCCCCTGCAAGCGAGAGGCCGAGTGGTGCTGGGTGGTTGGAGAGGGGGCAAGGAGGACCAGCAGGGGTTGAAGTTGGCTGAAGATGCCTGGAACACGGAGAGGAGGGGTGGCTTCGAGTGTGTGGCTGCTTGTAGGCCATGTGTGGGACCCACTAGGCGTTGGTGATGCGACATGCATGTGCCTTCTCAAAGCAGTTGCGCGAGGTGGGTGTTGGACTTCCCACGCTCCGCAGTATCTTCTGTGCCACAGGTTGCAATGGCCACGGCTGCTATCAGCGCAGCCACCAAAAAAACGGCCACACGCGGCTGGCTTTGCACTGAGGCATACTGGTGGGTGGCAACAGCATGGCGTGATTTGCGTGCTGCGGCGACCCCAGGGCCGCGCTGCCTGCTGGGCCACAGCCCGCGAGCCTGCCCCGCTCCTCGCCTCCTCCCTCCTCCTCTCGTCTCTCCATCTGGAATTTCCTCCCTGTTCTTCTCTCTTGGTGTGGGCACCCACGCTGCCACCCGGACACCCGATCATCACACCGGCTTCACTCCTGCACACCGTCAGCAAAGCGAGCAGCAGCGGGTACAACATCATCAGTCATCACCCCGCACCGCCAGTGGTTGTGAACTCCGGCACTGTCAGGCAGGTCCTGGCCTCTCCATGCTCTGGGCATTTGGTTGCGCATCACGCATCTCCTCTTCAAAAGGATGTGGGGAAAACAACTATCTCTGATGGAGATACAAATTGCGCCTGGCTGTGGTGCAATATATGTGGCCATGGCAGGCGAGTGGCAACTTGAGGGTCTCAGCAGCCGAGCATGCGGAGGATGGTGTGTCCCCAGGGTCATAGCTGTTGGATGTCGAAGATTGGGTGTCCTCCTGTTTAAACCGTCAACTAGGTCCCCAGCATTCATTGGTTGACGGTAAGTGGCCTCTGAACACTGGCCATATTCTAGGAGGCCAAAGGAAATATCACCATACCTATAATTACGAACCATGACCCCACTAATACCCCTGCGGGATGGTCGGGCCTCTTTCCTGTCCTTTTTTATCTGTTTTGCGTACAAGTCCCTGTGGCAGCAGCATAACGCTGGTGGTGGGCACTGGACAAGTTGGTGCACCAGGCTGTAATGGATGGAAAGCCGTGCACGTTTTAGTAATATATACCTATTATGAATAGGGTCCAAAAAATGCTGGTATATACCCTCACCAGTAACTGTGGCTGGGCACTTGGCACAGACGTTGTGGTACAACAAGCTGATAATGATGACAAAGTTGTGAACACTTTATTAGTATTACCCTTTTAATAGGGTCCCAAAAATTGCTGGGTGTATTACCCTTCCACCAGAATAACTGTGGCTGGGCCGGTGGCCAGACGATTGATGCCACAAGGGGCTGGTAATGAGCACTATGGTGGAAAGCCGTGCCCTTGTTAGTATCCCTTTATGAATAGGGGTACAAAAAAGTTGACTGGGTATTACCACTTACCACCAAGATAACTGTGGCTGGGTTCACTGGGCACAGACAGTTTGGCCACACGGCTGTAATGGATGGGAAAGCCGTGCACTTTTTAGTATACCCTTTGATAATAGGCGAACAAAAATTGCTGGGTATTACCCTGCCCCCACAGATAACTGTGGCTGGGTCACTGGGCAACAGACCAGTTGGCATCAAGGCTGTGAATGGAATGGAAAGCCGGTGCACTTTTTATAGTAATACCCTTGGATGAATGAGGGTACAACAAAATTGCTGGGGTATTACCCTTCCCCCAGACTACTGGGCTATGGCATGGGCACTGGGCACAGAACAGATTTGGCACACAGAGCTTGTATGTGAGGTATTGCAAGCCGTGCCACTTTTTTAGTAATAACCCTTGTTATGAAGGGTAGGCTACAAAAAATTGCTTGGGTATTACCTGACCCTTCCAACCATGAATAACCAGATGCGCGAGGCCATGGGCCACAGTAACCGTTGGCACATAATGACTGTAATGGCATGGAAAATGCCGTGCACCATTTTTTAGTAATACCCTTTCTGAATAGGCCGTACAAAAAATTTGCTGGGTATTACCCTGCCACGCAGTAACTTAGTGGCTGGGCACTGGGCATCGACCAGTGTGGTCACAAGGAGCTGTATATGTGAAATGGAAAGCCGTAGCACTTTTAGAATACCCTTTAATGATGGGACCAAAAAAAATGTGCTGGGCTATTACCCTGTCCACCCAGAATTACTGGGCTGGGGCACTGGGCCACAGACAGATATATGCACCAAGGCGGCGTAGGAGTGGATACAGCCGCTTGCCACTTTATTTAGTACATACCACCCTGTTATGAATGGGGTACCAATAATTGCTGTGGTATACCCTTTTCCCACCAGATAACTGTGGCTGGGCACTGGGCACAGACAGTTTGGCAACAAGAAGCTGTAATGGAATGGAAAGCGCGTGCACTTTTTAGTAATACCCCTTTTTGAATGGGGGAGCTACAAAAAATTTGCTGGGTATTACCCTTCCAACCAGATAACTGTGGCCTGGGCACTGGGGCACAGACAGTTGTGCACAAGTGCTGTAATGGACGGAAAGGCCCGTGGCATATTTAGTATACCCTAGAATAGGGCTGAACAAAAAATGCCCCTGGGTAACCCAAAGTGTCCACCAGATAACTATGGGCTGGGCACATGGGCAGTGTGGTGCGCATCAGCACAGTGCGCACAGCGCTGTATGGACGGAAGTGCCCGTCAATATTTATTAATACCCTAGATAGGGGAAAGGGTGAAAACAATCCCCTGGGGTAACAAAGTGCCACCAGATACGTATGGGGTGGCACTGGGCAGTGGTGGGCGCACACACGTTTGGCACTAAGGCTGTGCATGAATGGCCGATGAAAATGCCGCTTGCAATAGGTAGCTAAATACAACATCTACACAGGGTGACAAAAAAACTAAAAAAAAAAATCGCCCCCTGGGGATGTAACAAGTGCCAACCAGATAAGTATAGTTGGACTGGTGCACGGGGGCAGTGTGGGCGCACACACAGTTTTGGCACTAGGCTGAAGTGATGAAGAAAGCGCTTGGCAAAGGTTAAACCCACAAAGGGTGAAAAATCCCCTGGGGACGGCCACCAGTAGTGGCGGGGCACGGGCAGTGTGGCGCACACGTTGCACTAGCGGAGTGAGATGCCGTGCATTGACCAATAGGTGTGATAATACCCTACAATGGGTGAAAAAAATCCCCGTGGGTACAAGTGCGCCACAAGTAACTCTGGGGGGGCCACTGGGTACAGTGTAGGGCGCACACAACAGTTGTGCACAAAAGGCGTGTCATGTGACGGAAAGCCCTGCAATATTATAGTAATTCCCCATATCAATAGGGTGAAAAAAAATCCCCTGGGGGTGGCAACAAAGTGCCACCAGAGTAACATCATGGGTAGGGCTCACTGGGCCGTGTGGGCCGCACACATCCGTTGGCCACTGAAGGCTGAATTGGGTGATGAAAAGCCAGTGCTGCAATAGGTACCTTAAGACCCTACAATGAGGTGAAAAAATCCCCGTGTGGTAACTAGTGTCACCCATAGACTATGAGCATGCAGTAGGCACTGTGTAATATGTGGCTTGAACAATCACTGGCAGCACCCTGGCATGCCGGCCAGCAGGCAACAGGGTAGCAAAAAAATTGCCCTAAAAAGGTCTTTTGGGGTCTTTTCAGGACTCTGTCCTGACAGCAGACTAAGAGCAATGAAGAAGAGTACACTGTAGAACAATACTGCCTAGCTAATGGTTGCCTATGCAGCGCAGCAGCTCTCTGATCTGACTCTCTCCTTCTCCAGCAGCATGTGAAATGGCGTCCTCTACTTGCTGTGTTATAGGGGGTGGGATGGTCCGTGAGGTTGGGGGTGCTGATTGGCTGGATTATGTCTGCTGACTGTGACTCACAGGGTCAAAGTTGGTGCAATGTAAAAAGATATGGGGCGGGTCGAACTCGCCATATGTTCGCGAACATGTGGCGAAGTTTATACTATTTTATACTATTTTATACTATTTTATACTAAGTTTATACTATTACCAACAGAAAAATAAAATTTCTAAAACATCAGTACAAATAGAAGAAAAGAAAGGAAAGATAAGCATAGGTATTAACCTTTTTTCAGGAGGAATCCCTATTTAGAGAAGTAGAATTCTACAGTAAAATATTTTCATCTGGACCTAAAGCTTGGGTGTAGGAGCTTCAAAGCTCCAATCCAAAGCTGAAGCACATCTAGCTCCTATATCATTTCTCTTTTTGGACAAAATGTGCTTTTAAGGGGCTCAGAAGAATTTTTCGACTAGCTGACTTTGTGAGCTGATTGCAAAGCCTCTGAACATGGTATCATCACCAAAATTGCTGGAGATAAAGAGAAGGGTATACTACAAAAGTAAGGCTCTAGCTCAAATATTTACATACATTACGTTTAAAGTCGAAATTTGCACTTTCAAAATTGTGAACTTTGTGATTTTGAACTTAATTTGTGCAAAAACTATTTGAGCTAGAGCCTTACTTTTTTTGTAGTATACCCCCAATCCTTCTCTACATCTTCGCAATTAACTTGAAATCGCCGACCATCTCTACTCAGAAGTCCCATTTAATCAGGCTTGTAATGGTGGATTCCAACTGATACATACTGGACCATTACAATTCTTTTTTTAAAGAGCAGGTCCCCATCTATGATACCATTGCTGATAATATTCGTTGTTGAAATGATATCAGTTTTGACATGCCCTTGGAATAATTAATAGCTGCAATCAACCTCCTACTGATTCATAAAGCTGTAACTGTTTATATACAAAAAATATATTTTCTTAAAAAACCTGAAGCCTGATTAAATTGCATTGTTAAAACTTTTGTGAATTCTGTGTTATATCACAATTATCAATATGAGATCTTTTATCGTTGGCAAATCCAATAAAGGGGGTAATAATGAAATATGCAATGCAATATAGCATACCTGCTTTGTATTAATGTAGTAACTTAGGAGATACAAACGTTTGATGGTTCCACACTTGCTTAATGCTGCTAAAGTGCTCATCCCACGCTTGTGGTGGACTGCCAGGTATCCGACAGTCATAGACTGGTTCATGGAAGTCAATATTGTTTAAGGTCTAGAGGAGCTGACACTCCAGATGCAGGATAGGGAGAGATTACTCAAAACTTGTAGGGGTTGGGACTATTTTACTGCATCGGCGTAGTATAATAAAGTAGTCAGTTATTGTGTTTGCTATTGTTGTCTTGGAGTGCCATTTAGTACTCCATTTATTTGATATTTTGTAATTTTGTATTTATATTGGTATCACAAATGGTCATTGGTGCTGTAGTATTATTGGTTATTAAGGGTGTTTCAGTATACACAAATCAGCAAATTCGAAACAAAAACATGTCTTGCCCTTAAAGCGCACCTAAACTCAAAAACAAAAAATCACCAAAAATTTTTTATTACATATTTACTGACCTTTAAACTGTCCCAATAGCTTAAAACTGCTCAAAAACCAAAAAATATTCATTTAGCAATCATGCTGACGTCTGTGGGAGCCACAGATTCAGTGTTTGATTCCAGGCTTGCATGAGTTGAGGCTGCAATATCTCCGGCGGCCACCGGGGGGCACCAGATACAATGTGTGTCAATGCACACAAAACGAAAGTAAAAAAAAATCAATGTGAATAGGAGCTTGAGTTCGCCGCGGCGCTAAGGAGATGCTTACACAGAGTAGGAGGGGTGAGGAGACAACTGTACAGATATCTCCACACAGGTAACAATTTTTTATTTACATATTGCCCCAATAGTCAGGGGTTGGCTAGCCAGGGGAAAAATTTTGGTGGGTTTTGGTGCGCTTTAAGTTGACTTTGGGTGTACACCTGTATTTTGGCCAAAAAAAGATTGTACTAATAAGGTTTTGAGTGGCATAGCTTGTTTATGGTTTGCTACCCAGCCATTATGTTTATACCCAGTTTATGGCTGGCTGCTATTATCACCAATGCTACTATTATATTTTGATACCTACCCATTTGCATAGGTTTACACCTTTTCAACCCCTGTACAAATGCTGAGGAATAAAAATCACTTAATGCCCAACATTACCTTTGGCATCAGGAGGGAATTCCAATGGAGGGTTTTGGGTGGCTCTTTCTGGGGTTCTGCCCTTGAAGAAAGGATAAGGAGTTGTGGCAGCTACACGGGAAGTAGATAATGGTATCATAAGACATGCCAAAGAGTTAAAACATATGTTAATGTCACATATCAAAGTCCTCCTGAATAACAAATGTATAAAATGCAACAACGACCAAGAAACACAAGTAATCAAACTAATTGAATTGGGGAAGTGAATGAGGACACCAAGGCATTGAGGTCTACCTAGAGTTTTATATATGGAATAAACAAACCACATGTAGATTGCTTTTATTCCCCTTTATCTTTTATACGTTTGATACACATTATGTTTGTAACAAAGGTATTAATAAAGATTAGTTTTTTTTATATACAAGTTGTGTGATAGGCACCCTTAAACCCCCATGATATTAACATATTGCCCTTTTCAGACCATGAGACGCAGCCCCCCCCCCAAGTACAAATGTGTGTAAAAGAATATCTTTTTGGGGTCTCATGCTCACCAGTCTTGAATGGCTGGCCAGAACTATCTGATGCCGTACAGTGCTCTGTAAAGCAGGCAAGGAGCCCATCAAGGCAGAAGAGACACACATAGTAAGGGCAGTACAGCCAGTACTTACATTATTGTTACATCGCACATCTGCAGATTCTGGCTGTCATCTACAGAGGGAAGAGATCTGCATCCTCCTTCTCCGCCCCCCCTCTTCCCTGGTGTGTGAGAAGGAAGCCAGTGTCCCCTCTGTATACTGATGGCAAGTATTCACTGGGGACATCTTGTGGCTGAAATTAATATTGCACAGGATTTTTTCCCCAACCGAGATTAATGCTTGAAAACGTATTTTCCTGCTCCAAAAACTGGGGGCATCTTATAGTTTTGAAAAATACAGTATATATTTTTGGGAGGCTACAAATTTAAGATTGAAGTTTATATCATTATCTGTTAGGTTTAGGGGTACAATTAAGTGTAGAGCAAAGAAATACTTTCTTGGGACATTTACTAAAAATGTAAGTATCAAAATATATATTTTCCATCTTTAATAAGGATTGAAGCAACGTGTAATATTGGGAAATGACAATGTATTAAAATTTAAACTTTTTTGTTGTTTTTTTGTGTGTAAATGGTGGATTCTGCCAAACCCATAACTGTTGAGCATGTCAGTAGGCAGATTGAAAGTGCCTGACTGGCATGATATGCAAGGTGTCTGTGTACCCCTCCAGACATTCATGTCTATGCTTGGACAAGATGCATGGGAAACATAGTACTTGGAGATTATCTGACTGAGTGATGTTTTTGTCAATTTACAGATGTTTCAACTTGTCATACAATTGTTTCCTCTCAGCATGGGCTAATGGCAGGCAACTGACATATATTATTGCAACATCATAAAACAAGATGACAGAAAATAGAATATAGGGTTTAAAATAATGTTTATTAAGAAATGAATGAATAGAATTTAAAATGAAACATTTTTTAAAAAATATTTTTAGGATTTAAAAGTCGGAAAATAATAGCTATAGAGTAACAGCTTACTCTGTTACCTAAGGGTAAGAACTTAAGTAGGAACATTTTCATTAAAGGTTGGGTTGGCCAGGATTGTATTAAATGTCATTGTGTGTACATGAAAGTTCATCCATTTGATCTACAGATGAATGGAGCAGAGATGCAATGTTTTTATGAGTGTATATCTGAAAGATTTTGGGAAGTTCTCCTAGCGGTGGCTGTAGTCTTCCCAGTAACACACACAAAGTCTTATCTGCCATTGCCCATTTGACATTAATCTTCTGTGCACTTTGTTAGTGTTTCTTTGGGTGTACATGGTATACTTAGAAAGAGGCTAAAGTTAATTAAAAAAAGCAAACATGGTGAAATAGTAATTTGGAAATATTTAGTATTGTAGTGGCCAAGGGTTGTATAGTGAGGGTGAGATCCCCTTTAAGGTGCCAGACCAGAATGCCGTGGGTCAGCCTGAGTACTTAAGGGAGGCTCTGAGAGAGAGATGAACAAGCCAGCTGCCAGTATACAGCTGCTCCGTCTGCGACCTACTTTCCCCAACCGCCCAATCCGGTGTGCGTGCAGCTGGTAGGCAAAATAGCAGGCACTTCTCCCTACTTCCATCCGCACTCCGTGCTGCCCTGCCAGCCACCCGTGACCCGCACTGCCATTCCACTGGGGTGGATACTTGGCCCTCGCTACTGGGTCACGCCTGAACTGCTGCAGGGGAACTTCTAGGGTGCCCGTTGCTTCAGCCCGCCGTACCGAAGTCCGGTGTCACCTGCAAGTGTCAGTATTTAGTGGCCGGGTGCCTGGGCTGCTGTGGGGTGAAGAGCTGAATGTCCTCCCCGCAACTTAGTGAGGACCCTGGCTTGGACTATTGGCAGAGACTAGTTACTGTGGACTGTAACTATACCATTGTTTTATTCAGTTAGCCATTTGCATTTGAGCAAGACCCACTGCTGGGGCCTTACATTTCAAATAAAAGTTCCTGTTTAAACTTCACTGCAGTATCTGATTGATACTTGTGTCACTACAGTATCAAGCATATGATCAATAAGTATCAGGTATGTTGAGATTTTGGCTCTCACTCTGTAATAATAAGTATTTTAAAACACAGATGACCCTTCTAGAAACTCCTCTATGTGGGCTCTTTCCTTTTTATATATTGCAAATTACCAGCAATTAGCTTTTCTGCTGTGGATATGGCTACACCGCCCCCCCCCCAAAAAGGCATAACACACTTGTTGTTTTGATGCGTTTGGTATGGGAATGAAATAAGATGGGTACTGTATTAGAGGTTACAGTATGTATTATATACTGTATTATTGTTTTAGCAAATGTAACCTTAAGCAGCTGAACTGAATCACAATCGTCTACTGTAACCATGTTATCGTTAATATTTGGCAGTCATGAACACTACTTGCTAATCTGCCAACTGTAAAAGGGCAGAGCAGATCAACATGCAGATTAATAAGTAGTTACACCCTTTTATGTGTACAATGTAAAATAATGTGGGTTTGCATTTTTTGCAGTGTCACGGTGAATACATTTTTTTAAAAGAAATTCTTACAGAATTTAGGTAACAACAAAAAAATACATTGGGAATCACCCCCAAAGTAATGAAAAACTTTAGACAGTTGTTTTTTTTTTAAAGTGCATAATTGATATCCCAGCATTTTTTGCATAAAACCATTTTTTGACTAGAGTACCATTCATCAATTACAGCGTCATGTGATAATTACCATCCTTAGGGATTCTTAGGTTTATGGCTCTACTACAAGACACCATGAACTGTGAATCCCCTTACAATTAGAATTAAATATAGGGCATCAGATACTTCTCAAACCACTGGCACCACATCCCAAACTATTACATGAATAACTTGGGTTCTACTCAAGAGTAGTTTAAGTAGGGGGAGGCCAGCCCCCTGGGGACTTTAACAGTGCATATAAACTATAAACTAGAATATCATTGTAAACAGTCATTTATTATACAATGTTTTAAATTCTCTACGTTAGACCAGAAAAAAAACTGCTGCCAGACAGGCAATACCCAAACAGGAGTTTTTGGTATGTCTTTAGTGATCCCATTAGTGTGACAAGGATTTACGGGGAAGGCTTTCAGTCCTTTTGCTCGAGAGTTCAACATGTTTCACCCCTCTCCAAGAGAATTCCTCAGGAACCGTTGAGCAAACTATCTGATCAAATCAAACTGATAGACCTATAAGGTTAGACCCAGAAAAAATGTCTCAGGGAAGTCACAAGTGGTAAGCCTGGCATCCAGACCCATCAAGGTATGTAGGATAGAGGGAAAGCATGAACCACCTCACCCTTAGACACAGGAGGATGGTATGGGGCAGTGTTCCCAGCAGGTCCCTCTGTAACTAAAAGTGCAGTCACTCCTGTGTAAATCCCCTTACTCTACAGGGAGTGCAGAATTATTAGGCAAATTAGTATTTTGACCACATCATCCTCTT
>CM070032.1:154967639-155002176 GCA_036250615.1 Ptychadena robeensis
AGCGCACTACAACGCGTTTAGCCCTACATTGGCTGCTGCAAGGGTTGCCCCTTTAGTCAAGTCTGGTATGCAGACTCCAACTTTCTAAAAGACACAAACTACAATGTTAGCACAACAGGAGGCCAGGAGGATAGTGAGAGAGGTTAGAAAGAATCCAAGGATCCCCACCAAGGCCATCTTGGTCAATCTGAGCTCTGCTGGTAGCAATGTCTCAAGGCAGACAATCCAATGGACACCGCACAGTGCTGGGTTCCACGCATGCAGAGCAAGTAGGACGCCTCACAAAAGCTCGCTTGGCCTTTGCAAATGCTCATTTGGACAAAGAAGAAGACTTTTGGTGTTCAGTGTTATGGTAAAACAAAAAAAAATTGAACTGTTTGGTCACAATGATGTTTCCTTCATTTGGCAAAATAAGGAGAAGCCTTCAGCCCATAGAACACCATCCCAACTGTCAAATATGGTGGTGGGAACCTAATGCTTTGGGGGTGTTGTTTACCTAATAAACCAGTGTCTGTTGGACTGTCTGCCTTGAGACATTGCCACCAGCAGAGCTCAGATTGACCAGGATGGCCTTGGTGGTGATCCTTGGATTCTTTCTCACCTCTCTCACTATCCTCCTGGCCAGCACAGGTGTCACTGTTGGCTTCCAACCACGTCCATTTTCCACAGTGCGGAACAACTTTTTTTAACATTTAGATATGGCCTTGTAGCCCTTTCCTGACTTGTGAGCAACTGCAGGTCCTCACTAAGCTCCTTTGTCTTAGCCATGACTGTCTGCAAACAAACTGCTATTTTTCACCTGTTGAGCTTAGACTATTTGGAATGGTATAGAACTTTGGATTTTCCCAGAGACTGTGAGTTTGTGAAGGGTATGAAAAATTCAGACATTACACTTTTTGCTTAAATGTAAATAAAAGCTGTGAAATGTTTTATTTTCCACAATAATGCCTCTTGTACATCGTCTTATTATCTTTTGGGAGACACCTATGTAATTACCCGTCAAAAAATTACTTGCCCAGCTATTACCTCTCGATATGCCCCAGGTGGCTCCGATAGGTGTTGGCGGTGCCTGCAGGATAGGGGGGACATGACTCACATATGGTGGGGCTGTCCCTTAATCATGTCCTTTTGGGACCAGATTTTTAGGATTTATAATACTATGCATTCTCTGTCTGTCACCAATCGCCTGGCTGTTGCCTTGATTCCATGCTACTGTGCTCGTTCCGTTCTATTAAGAGGGACACTCTGCAATTTTTCCTTATTGCAGCCTGTACTGTTATTCCACGGCATTGGCTCTCCACTATGCCGCCGACTGTGTCGGAATGGTTAGCAGAATTAGACTCGATCGAGCGGTTGGAGCGATTGGTGGCGGAGGATGATGGCAGGTTGGAAATCTTTAAGAAAACATGGGATCCGTGGCTTTACTTCTGCACCACTCCGGCCTTTAGAGTGCTCTTATAGTTTGGGGGTTCCTTCCGTATTCTCTCCCCTCTCTTTCTTCCCTTTCTTTCCCCTGTGTCTCTTTGTGTCTCTTTTTCAGTGTTTATTAGTATTGACTATGGCTGGAGACCGCCAGTTTTTCTTTTGGATGTGTGCTAGACTCTACCACCATTTCCCCCTCCCCCCCCTTTTTTGGGTGGGGAATGGTCGGGGGGTTGACACAGGCTGCTTGGCCCAGGGTATTGAACTTGGCATTTGCTGCTCCTGCTCATTGAGTCTTGCTCTGCCGTATTTTCATACTCCTTCTGGGGTTGTGTCTCAATTGCTGCTGTAACAGATGGTGGGGACTCCGGCCATTATTTATATACTGTTTTCTGATGCTTATCTTTATTTTGTTTGTGATATATTTGAAGATATTTTGTAGGTCCTGACCTTTTGGGGCTACGGCTAAAGGTGGGGACGAGGTTTCGGGGCTTGTACCCCGTTATGCTATGTTTATCCTCCTTATGGAGAGGGCAGATAGTGGACTATGTTTTATTACTGATAGAGGGTGCGCTGGGTGCCCGCGGCAGGGGGGATGGGGCTTGGTGAGCCTGGGCTCCGTTTCCCTGGTGGTGGGTTGCCGGGTGGGCCTTGTTCCTGATGTTTATGATGTATTTGGTCTACTTTGTTATATTTGTCTGCCTGTATTGTCTGTAACTTGTGTATTCTGTTAAAATCTTTAATAAAAATTTACATTTTACAGTTGCTGTACACATACTATAACTAGGAGAGGCAGTAGTTCCCTCTGGTGGCATGCACTTGGTACTTTCAGCTGCAAATTAAACTTTTGCCACAAACAAGTCAGGGAGATACTTACAAACTAAATTCTTTACAAGTGTTGGTTCTAACTCAAGAGGACTATTTTTCAAGACTATCTGTAAAGCCAGCCATAGATGTCTCTATGCTAGGTCGGTTTCTCTTTGTGTGCCGGCATTTACTTTGGATGGGGGATGCGGGCCCCAATCCAAAATAAGAAGATCAATCTAAAGATCAGGGACATGGCCGTAATTTGTTAGATCGATTTCCGGCCGGATTTAACGTGGGCCCCTCCTCTCTCCCTGACTTGTGCAGTGATTGACAGGTACATTTCTAATCTTGGCACTGCTTTAAATCGAATAAGACAAATGTTTCCATAGAAAACCATTATATATCCCCACAGTGGCCACTTGCTATATTGCACGCTGTGTTAATCCCAGGAAGCCCCCCAAATCTCTCAGGGAACAGCAGATAAGTATATTTTTTTAGGATTGTGGAGCTCTACACCACAATCATACCAGCTCAGAGGTTCAGAGGTAAATCAAACTTTAACTTATATTGCATATATCTCTTTTAGATTTTGAGTATACATCTGCTTTAAGCAGCAGGGAGCAGTTTAGGTCTTTGCAATTGAATACTATTGATGGAACTGTGTAGTACCCACACTTGCAGGTTGTCTCTCCAATTCCCTGGCACACAGGCTCCCTCTCAGGTTTGCATATCCAGTATTATCTCCAGGTGCTGGGCTGCAGTGAATCAGTCCATCATCACTCTGAAAAGTCACCTTGCGTTTATCAGCAAAAGTCCGCACACCGAAGTTCTAAAAGTTAAGGTATGATTAAGCTTGTTGAAAGTGAAAGATGTTAGAGGGGGTGATCCCTCAAGGGATCATGTCTGTAATCTTGCTTATGAGCTTCAGATAAAGTTAATGGATTTTAGAACTCTGGTGTGCGGACCTTTGCTGCTAAACGCAAGGGGACTTTGCAATCGAATGCCTGTCCCAGAATATTAATACTCATGAAACAACAATTCTATTTTAGAGACTGGTGGCACTGAGTCTTTTGGTTGTGGGCGGTCAATCCGTGTAAATTTCTATATATACCAATGTGAGGTATGTGTAACAGCAGATCTTGAATCTATGGTCTTGCAATAAACATGCACATATTTTTTTATTTCTAGATACTTATAAGGGCTGAAATATGCAATGTTGGCACATTAGATTGTGTGGAGGCATGCTTCACCTCTTAGGCCACAGTTGTACTTTTCAAAGGGGTCTACTCTCTTAAGCAGGACCTGTATACTAGTTAATGTCCAGATGTACCATTGCTAACATCTAACTTTGGGCTATAATTTAGGAGATACCCAGACCTAGGAATCTTTGCCCTATAATCCATATGTTTTTCTTTTCCATATATAGAGCATACCTTGGACCATTGTGTGTGGCGGCCCATCTCAGCCCCACAGCTCCACACCAAATCTTGCTTGGTTGACAGGATTGATATACCAGGATAATTTTCTGGTTTATGTCTTTATGAGTGAGTGAGTGGAACGTGTCTATACATGTTTCCGCATAAGATAAGCAGCAGATATGATGCTGGATTTGTGAAATATGATCTGGTATTTTATATGTGCATTGCCATAGAATAAATGTGTTGAATTGGTTTTATATTTACAAGCTTTTTGCTATATACATTTTTATTGGTATTGGTCTGTGACTTATAATTAAGACCTTTTAACATAAAACAATCCCTGTTTGGACATTTGAATGATGCTGGGTGCCTTAAAAACCCTATAAGTTAATAGTTTGGATGTTTTGTTCCTTTGGGGTATTTCACAGGGTTAAAATGAGAAGGTACTGGTATTCATCAAGTCTTAGGATCCTGACATTCCTTACGGAAACCAGAGCCCGCAGATTGGTCCAGGGCTCTCCACAGACTATGACTGAAAAAACTGTGACACAACGTGAGAACAACTGCTGCTGCAGACAGGTACCCTAAAAGAACATTTGACATATTTGATCTAACATTTTAGTATTTTTTTCTACAATAAATTGAAGCTCTAGCTGAGCTGCCCCATTTGTTTTCTAGTCTGCTTACCAATTTGCCAGGATTTACAGGGAGAAGATATCCCTGAATTGAACCTGTGACTATTTAAATTAAAAGAAGGAAGGAGATGACAGTGTGTCTCTGCAAGTTGAATTAAGCAGTGGAACAGCAAATAAAAGGAGAACTTGTAATGTATTGTTCTTGGTGGCATATCACTTTAAAGAAGACACAATTTGGTTTAGTATAAGCTCATAATCTTTATTTATTTATGAATGCATGCGTTAAAATCTTAAAAGCAAATGATTTTATCTTGTTTGGTACAGAACAATCACCAAAGTCCCAGAACCCAGAAAAATAGAATGAATCAAAATTTAAAATGCAAATATGCTGCTTAAATGAAATTGAAATGATGACGATATGGCATCTTAGTTGTAAAGTATATCCAAGGGACAGAAGATGCTTCATTTCTTCTCACACTTATCCATTACCAGGACTGTGCGGACACTGTAAAATAATATTTTATAAATTGCATTAGATCTTCAACCAAAGGGTCTGGACATATGTTCTTAAACAGCATAGCTATGACCCAGTGTATTATTATTATTAAATCTTTGCTTTCAACAATTAAAATTTTTACACATACATGAGGGACCCGTTATTTCAGCACCTATATTTTTGTCCAATCCCATATCCAAAAACACACCCTAACCTGTTGTTTTTGCTTTAATGTATAAGTTGAGTCTGAATTCAGAAAATAAATAACAGCTTTTAATTTTTTTTAGCTCATAAGCTTAGAGTGAACCCTAAATAATGCAATAAAGAATTAGACATAATTCTCTAATTTCAGAAAGTGCAGAAATAACCAATATGTGTTACCTAATCATTGTTCATGAATGTTGCATTCTAGACATGTGTAAGTTGCAGGGTTGTGTGCATTTTTTATGTATTTCTATATTTCTATAGGTGGCTGAGGGAGGTAATAAGTTTTCTTCAATCTGTTGTCTCATGTGGTCTGTGACATTCCTGGATCCAGAACTGCTCACAACTGATGATTCCATTTTTACGCAGCAGAGGAAGGATTGGTAAATAGATTTTACTTTTCCTACATCAGCCATCCTAACTAGGTCACCCAGTACAAAGCTCTCAACCACTGCAGATAAGGTAAGGGACGGCAGAGGGTTGACACTTATTTTCCATTGCAAGTTGAAAAGTAGTTGATTTATATTTGCATATTTTTGGACTTGTAACTATACTTCAACACCACAACAAAGAATTACATTTTATGGTAACATTATTTTCACATGCATTATTATTTCAAAAAGAAAAACATTTTAAACATCTGCTTACCATTTTCCATGTCTCATGAGGTCAAAGCCTTCATTGATCTTTTCAAAAGGCAAAATGTCTGTCACGATTTTGGAAAGGTCAATTTTCTTTTTCATGGCATCTTCTACTAAGCCTGGGAAGTCCAACGGTGCCTTGTAATCTATGGATGAAAGACATAAGTCAACTAGTGTTAAGGCCTACACACACCGAGTGGGGGCCGACAGAGCTGCTTAGATCAGCTCTTAAAAGCAGCGTGATGATCTCATCACGCTGAATTCACAAGCTGACTGCATTGGCGGGCACCCTTTGTGCACCCCTTCAATGAAGTCGCCGGTCTTCATTTAAAGTAACGGCATCGGCTGGCATCGGGCAGAGAATATCGGACATGTCCTTTCTCTGGCCGGCCGAGCTGTGAGGCGACAGGGAATCTGTCACCCCATCTGGGCACCGCCGATTGGCGGACGATTTTGCCGCCGACCGATTGGTGTGTGTATGGTAGGCTTTTGACAAAACAAAGCTAAAGCACAGTTAGCAAATTGTTGAGGATAAGGATTTTACCTCCTATGAATGCTCCTTGCACTGATCGTCCAGTTAGTAAACACATGACATCCAGTTCAAGCCTGTCTGTGGATTTGGGAACTCCAATGATATTAGCAGATCCATAAGAATGGTGAGTGGACAGAATCATGGATTGCTATAAAAAAAAACCTCAGTTAATCATACTCCTTTTTGTTGATCGTCTGTTAGTTATTAGTAATTATAAAGAATCTGATGTTCCATAAAGACAGTGGAAAACCAAACAAAAATATTTGTTCTTTCAACTCTTACCATAACTTTAACATTGCCAATACATTCAAATCCATAGTCTGCTCCCCCGTCGGTCATTTCCACAATAACTTCATGGATTGGTTTGTCGCAGTCATTTGAATTGATACATTCAGTGCATCCCAATTCTTTAGCTCTAGGAAATTTGGTTGGATTGATGTCTACACCAATAATCCTTGCAGCACCAGAATTTTTGCAACCCATGACAGCGGACATTCCAATTCCACCCAACCCAAAAACAACACAAGTGGTCCCTGGCTTCACCTAGAAAAAAACACAATCAGGGAAATAATTAGGGTACAATGTGACAGTTATACTCTGCTATCAAGCTATGGACATTCTTGCATTTGAAGGAACTATTTAAAAATTTTAAGAAAAAAGTATTTTTTGCATTATTTAATAGAATTTAAATCAGGAGACTGGCACATTAAAGAATTCAAGTTTTAAGGAGATATAACAGTTTGCCCATCTGATACTTAGATCTTTTTGTAGAATGTGTTTATTAAAATGAAACAAAAATTACCAAGCACATTATGTTGGCTGTACGTATTTAATGAATATAAAACACATATTGTTATATGCTAGAAAAAGATTTCCTTCAAACTACTCCAGGACACATTATTTTATTTTTATAAACCAAAGCAAAACAGGGGGCTTGAAGCAAATCAAAATAAGATTTCATTGCGTTGTTATGTAAATAAGGTACTGGTGGTTATAAAATATCATGTTAATCTATCATTTGAATTATGGACTATATTTTGAGTAATTGAACTTACTTTGGCGACGTTAACTACTGTTCCATACCCAGTAGAAAATCCACATCCAATAAGGCACACTTCATTCAAATTTGCTTTAGGATTAATTTTAACACATGCAAATTCATCCACACAAGTGTATTCTGTGAATGAACTGCAGGACATGAAGTTGTAGATCTGCTTTCCTTTGATGGAAAATCGGGTAGTTTTGTCAAGCATAAGCCCTTCGTTTTTGCCAACGCTGTAATATAAAAAGAAAAAGTTGAGCTAACAAAACTTGTTCAAATTCTATAAATTCAAAAATATAGGAAAATTAAATGAATTAACAGAGAAGTGGCCTCCAAGATTTGTAGGACTAGATTGTAAATGGACCATTACTTGTGTCTAGAGATTATAGATACAATTTATCTGGAAAAAAACCCAGTTCACTAGACAGTCCAAGAAATGGACAGTTCCTTTGAAATAACTGCAAGGGTATTTAGAATTGTAGATAAGTAATATCTTCCTAGGTTAGCCAGTTTTGGAAAACTTTTGATACTGCTGATATGGTTATGTGGCCAACAACATTTGGCCTAAACTAACATGGAACAGTCATTTTGCAACTACAGAATATCATAAATTCAGGATATAATTTTTGCGCACCAAATTCAAAGACTGAGCCAAAAGGTCATAGATGGATAGAATTAGGAAGGTCTGGGTTAAACCCAGAAAGAAGTATGACTTTGTTTAGACTAACCATGGCTCAGTCAATCAACAATATCTTTGTTATAAATAATATTATTTTGTCTGTGAAGGTCTGCATCAGGCTTTCAGGTATATCTGGCCTGTTTAGTTTTTTTTAACTGGCTCGTTGTCACCTAGAATTTCAGTTTTCACTAGTACTCCTACACACGCACTGAAAGATGAAGACTGACTCCCAGTGTCAAATGACTTACTCATTATCCACACAGAAGTTGCTCTCCTCATGCAAACAGCATTTACACTTCATACACATTGGACTGCACAATGGGATAACATGATCTCCTGTAAGAAAAAAAAAGATTGGTTGGAATTATTAATATGGGTAATTTCGGAATCTCATTGACCATCAATAGCCAGGATAAAAATCTTCACAGCATTGGATATATCTATATATATGAACATTTTAAATACCAGTCATTTTTGGGCCCAAACTTTCAAAAAAGCAAAAATACAATCACCATTTTTTTTTAAATTAAGGTTTTCATATGACCAAGCTAGATCTCACAGCCAATGAAAAATCTGTGGGATGACCTAAAGAGGCAGGGCAACCGTCAGAAATCATGGGGCCCCGTACAGAAAAAATGTCCGGGCCGTGCTGACTGCTGTCCCCTCTGTCCCCCCCTGACGGCTGCCCTGTAAAGAGGGCTGTGCAAAAGAGATGCCCTTACAGTTTTGTAGCAATGTCAAAATGTCATGCTGGTAAACTTCTACTTAACACTGAATGTTGTAATTGAATTAAAATTTTGATTCTCATCTAAGATATAAATCTGGGGTGAAGGGAGTTTTTTTTTGTTTTGACTGCACATGTGTTAATAATATTATATTGTAATGCCTGTAGATATATTAACATAATGTTTATTAGGCTAGGCATAATGGACAACTGGGCAATGTAAATTTGGCATAAAGACTGTCAAGGAAATATATTTTGTAGCAATGGAGTGAAAAGGGGAATTATAGGTGGTTGGAGGATTATATGGGGTTTTTGTTAACATGTTTAATTAAGGAAGACAGGTTGAGGTTATATTGTCTTATCACTTTATGAACATTTTATGATTAAGTTAAAGAGGTGGAATGTCTGTTTTTATAATCTGAGAAAGTTAAGAAGATTTGCGTTTTCACATGATGTTTAGACTATATATTGTATTCGATATTTAACAATAATAAAAAGTAGAGTGTTGTACCGTGTTATCCACTCATAAATTTAGAGAGTTTGGAGTTCAAGTGATACCGTTTATTAGTAACTGAAGTCATTAGAGAAGCAAACTTTCGGGATATCACAGATCCCTTCTTCAGGCCTGAAGAAGAGATCTGCAATATCCCAAAAGCTTGCTTCTCTAATGACTTCAGTTACCAATAAACGGTATCACTTGAATTCCAAACTCTTTACAATAATAAATAAATATTTAAACAGAAACAAAGTAAAAAAAATAGCTTCAACAAGTATTAGTTGAAAAGTTTTATTCTATTCTAATTTTTAAAACACCCAAAAAACCTACACCTTTTATATCAACTGTATGTCAAGGTTTAGGTAAGTACTTACAATACATACCCCTCCAAACTGTCAAAAGTACACATTGAGTTATGTCGCTGGCTGAAAAACCTATAAACTGTGATATCATGAAATGATTATTGGTAACTGCAATTTACTTTCAATGTAATTTATATTACCTGGTTTAACCTTTGTTACTCCTGGTCCAACACTCTCCACAATTCCAGCTCCCTCATGGCCCAAAATAATAGGGAAATTTAAGCTGGCCATACCACCACTAAGGGCATGGTCATCAGTGTGGCAGATTCCACTGGCATAGATCTAAAAAATCAAATTTAAGATACATTGAAGTAAACATCTAATGTTGTGCAGAGGCATAAGGAAATGCATGAAGTCGATTTTAGTCTCATTGAATACCTTTTTGGAAAAAAAACATTCAACTAAAGGTTTCAAATACAAATTTGTGGAGGTGATGTCTCCAAAATGGGTCTAGGTTACATTGTGCCATGTCTTATAGTAGCTAATCCTACTATTATCCCTAGCCCTTAACCAGGGAAAGAGCTTTAACATTATTCCTGGTCACTGGACAGTAATAATTGTAGAAAAGGTGATCATGTGGTGAGGTTATCCTACCCATTAACAATATTCAAAATAAATAAAATCTGCATAATGATTTTTCCAACCAATATTTCTATTTTTGAAGAGGGTTCAAATGGCCATTGATAACATATGAGGGATCATGAAGGGGTCATTAAAATTATCATTTCAAACACTGGTTAAAACTCGCTTGGCATCTCAAATGGTCTTAATTTGATCAATACAGTGCACACACCAACAGTATCATGTACTAATGTAGAGGTGGCATTTAAACCCCAAAATTGTGTTGTTTTTATATTTTTGAATGAGTCTATATAAAGTAAATATGTTGCTTACATAAATAGGTTACTCTTGGCCACTACCACAAGTAGAGTTCCCAAATGACAATTATTCAATCTACAATATATTAGACCTGATTGAAACATTCTATTGCTATGAGATCTAGCCCTCTGCATCTTGTTCTATTCCCTGAGGATTTAATTGTATTGTTTCTCCCCATTGAGTATATTTTCTTTGAGTGCCTCATGACCAGAGGTATCACCTGGTACTCAAATGGGAGGGGGGGGGTAAAAAAAACAAAAACCTAATGGTATTGTTTAACTTTTTTGGTCTATTTAGAAATAATTTATACGGCAAATAGTTATTTTTGTTTGTTTTTTACAAACTATATAGTTAGGTCAGAATTCTGAATATGATTAGGGCTTGTTTCCACTTGTGGGGAAGCCGGCGGCACGATTGCCGCCACTAAGAACCGCCGCCGCTAAGAACCGCATCTCATTCACCTCTGGCCGCGGTCAGGGGCGGGCGGCCACGGAAGAGTGCGGACTGCGGACTCAGCCACCCCCTGACCGTGGCAGGTACGAGCCCATTGAACAGAATGGGCACGGATTTATCCGCGCCGTGGACAACCGTAGGCTTCGGCACAAGTGGAAACAAGCCCTAATATGATATGATTTACTTACAGTGTAAAACGGTGTGACAGAATGGTGCAAATGTGACATATATAGTATTAGGAACTCAGACTACACATGCCACATGTTAAATAAAATAATTATGCATTTTTGGTATAATGGTATATTGTAAGTAGGAATTGGCTTTCATCTTACCTTAATCCGAATTTCATGTGCTTTGGGTGGAGCCACCTCTATTTCTTCAATTACTAGTGGTTGTTTGAATCCATAAAGAACTGCAGCCTTACACTTGATAGGCTGAAAAAAAGTATTTAATTTATTAGTTAAAAAAACAACTACATTTTATACTTTGCATTGAACAAAGGAAAAAGAGAGATAACAAATTACCTAATTGCCTTTAATACACCAAAGACATCTAAATCCAAACATTTAACATTGCTGTTTTATACAGCAAGAATCCACATTATTTGAAACTCTTGCTTTTAGAGCAGTTTTTTACAATGTTTATTCGTTTTAAGTAAAAGTAGTGTACAAGTAGATTCAAATACAATTTGTACAAAAACACAATATGACCACCAATTTTGTTTGTAAAATATAGTATGAGGTTATGTCGAGAAATGGTTCATTAGTGATGCATTGGAACCTCTCGACTTTATTTATCTCTTTTTTTTTTAATTGTTTAATTTTTTGTTAACTACATTTTAGTAATAACAAAGGATGCAAAAGCATAGTGCAGAAAGCAAGTACTCTTTAATGAGACATTAGGGGTGTTACCTCTGGTCTCTCTTTGTTGGAGATTTGTATGCCTACATTGTGTTTGGTTTCTACTGCTGCTAGAGTGGACAGGGTTTTGTAGCTCATCATTTCTGGGTTCATATACTGTGCACTTTCAGCTTCTAAACAACAATCCATATGATTGGTATCTTTTTAGGGCTCCTGCCCATATTTATTTGCACCACACAGTCCAAACTGGATTACTCTTGCAGCAAAGGCTCTTCCCTTTTGGCTTTCAGAAAGCCTATTGGGCCTGACTCTCAATAGTTACAGGCCTGGGCCACACACTCCTTATGTGCCCTTGGTATCTGCTGCCTCAGCAGCACA
The DNA here is from genome assembly GCA_036250615.1 of Ptychadena robeensis. Taxonomy (NCBI): domain Eukaryota; kingdom Metazoa; phylum Chordata; class Amphibia; order Anura; family Ptychadenidae; genus Ptychadena; species Ptychadena robeensis. The sequence goes on from CM070032.1 coordinate 154,979,668, forward strand.
GTGTCTCCAACTTCATGAGGGAGCCCTGACTGATTGGTCCTTTTGTTTAGACACACTCGGCTAACTTCCATTAGGTGTAAATTCCAGGAGTCCAGGATCCTGAAACTAAATAAAAACTATTGTTGCTGTCCAAAACTTTCCTTGACTCTTTCCATTATACACCACCTGATGGTCCATTTACAACATGGCAGACAAATGGTCTGTCACAATACTTATTGCCCACCACTATATATACTGACAACATGGTAATTCACAGGTGTAGGCGTGGATGTGTGTGTGTAGACACACAAATACACACAATGATATAACATTAATAAATATAACACCAGTAAGCTGTCAGAACATCTAATCCCTAACTTGTATTTTGTTTTGCCATCCTTAAATAACCTCTAGCAATGGCTAGAAAGAGCATTCATACTAAAGCAAGTGCTTCCCTTCCAATTTTCCAAGCTGTTTTCATGCCTGTCTAATAGTAAGATGGCAGGAAGCCATGCACAGTATAAAAGGCTTCTAGTTACTACATGAGCGGTAAACACATTCCACTTCATGCAGCCATTGGGCATCAAAGGCATCTGCAGATATCCTTAGCCATTCTGAAAGCTTTTTCTGTGATTAGTAAATGAAACCAAATGTGCTTAGCTTTCGAAATATTTATATTTAAAAATAGCATGCCAGAATGTTTTGTGTTTATATACATGAACACTGAAAAACGCATTGAGAGTCACCAAATCCTAACATGTCACGCACAGCAAAATGTGGTTTTAGGTATTTTACATTGTTTGGACATGCTGGCAGTATCGGGCTATTGAAAGACCTCCTAGGTATATATGTTTATATCCATGGAGACAGAGGAAACAATAGAAGCTCTGACATACTAAGAAAAATATGCATCACAGATCTAATTTGAAGTAATTTAAGTCCAGTTTCTGAGTCACAACTGATTATGGACTTGTGTGTGTTCTCATACCCACAATGTGTAGTAAGCCTTTTAGAGCAGCTAGCTAAATCACCCTTCTAATTGCAATCACATGGTCAGAATGGTCCACAAGTTGTCACATACCCTGTTTCCCCAATGATAAGGCACTGTCCTATATTTTTTGAGATGCCAAAGTATGCCCTAGGTCTTAATTTTTAGGGGGATGTCTTATTCTGATAACTCTGTGCCATTCATTGTCCCCTTTGATCACTCTGTGCCATTCATTGTTCCCTTGCAGGCATCGTGGGTGTCTTATTTGTGAGGTGTGGCAAAAATCGGGGGGTGGCTTATTTCATGGGCATGGCTTATCATAGGAGAAACAGCAATATTATGGAGCAATATGTCATTACTCTGCATCATAACAATGTAGATAGGTTACTTTGCACATGCTGTGTGGTCTTGTAGAGGGGCTACATTGTCTATGTCTAAATTGCAGTGCTTGTAATCCCTATTTATTTTAACCACCAATTTTTAAGTGACTTTCAAGTACTCCAGGCCAATTAATTTTTTATCATAATACATCTAGTTTTTCTTATTTGTGACATTTCCTTGCTACAAATCATTCCATGATCATCTATAAATTCATTCATTAAGTGGGAAAAGCATCTTTTAAATCTTCACCAATGTATTGCAATTTTAAAAACAGGGGTTTGCCTGACAGTAGGAGGTAGTAGGGAGAATAATAAGCAGTGTACCAAGATTTTTAATAACTTATTAGATTTTCCTGAACCACTATATTTAGGGAGAATATTGCTTACAAGCCCAATGCTGTAATGTGTATTAATGGGCACTTGTAACAAGGAAGCAGTGTGAGACAATAACAGATAACTTTTGCTTTCAGTTTCCATACCCAGAGCAGTCAACTGACTGCTCAATCCTCTGCCAGCACAGGATGATCAAATAACTCCAATCATTTACAGCAGTTTAAGTAAAGCAGGCTGAGGGCTTATCTCCACTAAAGCTGTTCTGTGCGGATGGCTGTTCTGTCCCCACTTGTTCGGCCGTGTGTGGATGCGGTCGGACACGGTGCGGTTCTGAACACCACCCTACTGCATTTTTATCCGCTTGCTGCACCCGACCCCATCTGCATGCAGAAATCCGCATCCAACAGCATCTATTGACATGAAGGGACGTGGTCAAAATCTGTGTCCATTAATTTCCTATAGGCACGGTCGGTCAGAGGCGGACAATTTCAGCTCGCACGGACAACAGCCAGTGCTAGCATGCTGAACAGCTTGGGGTGCGGGCAATAGTGGCTGCAGACGCACGGAGCACCGCAGCCATCCGCACAGAACAGCTTTCCCTGTGGCATCCCTAAACTGCCTTTCCTCACACAAGTTAACTCTGGTGGCACAGCCAAAAGATTACTACAATAGGACTATGGGTATAGAAGCATCTAAGTCAACTGCTTATTCTAGATGGGAACAAGAGTTTAAATATCAATATCATATCAACACAGGTGTTGTTTCAAGTAGTAAAAATCTTTCCATGGTAACCTCTCCCTATGCAACAGTATGCAGGCATGGCTAAAGTAGGTAATTACCCCGGGTGTGGCTTGGGGTTACCACTAATGGTAATAGAAATATACCCCAAACCATACTCGGAAATACTACCAGAAAACATACAAGAAAAGTTCAGATAGGTATCTCAATGTTGCACTCAACTTTTTTACTGGAGACCATAGTTATACAGTACATTCCAATTTGCGAATGTTATTTTTACTACAGACTTATTCCTATGCTATTAAAACATAACAATATGCACATACTCCATTAAAAACTGAATACATTATTTTAACAGGAATTATAACAAATGTGAGAGGTATTTACAAGGGTTGAGAATGTTTACATGATAAATTGTGTAAATATTCACTAAGCCTGTCCAAATGGGAAATTGAAATTTTCTTCTAACTTACCTTATCTAGATCACATGATTGGAAAACAGAATGTGCTTGCAATTTATTTTCTCAAATCCCTAAGTAAATCAACTCAACTGTATGCAAATATATATTTCCTATCAATTCTTATTTATTTTTGTATTTTAAATATGCAAAAGGCAAGTTTAAAATTGTCTCATATCCAACGTCAACAAAGCTTGCAATGCAACTAATTCTGGCAAAGCGACTGGGTGTGGTGCAGTATGTATTGTAATCAGTGTTCATTGTATGCTATTACAGTTCTCAGCCTTGACATGCGTTAAGATGCTGCTGGAACCAAATCTTTAGTTGTCAAAGTTTGGAAAAAGAATTGTTTGGCCTGTTGTTCTCTGGAGGACAAAAAAACTTTTGATCTTTAGTTAACTGTGGCTGCATGTAAAATGAACAAGGCAACATATTCTTTGTGATTACCCTAAATACATGAAGAATTAAACCCAAAGTGTAAACAAAACACCCAAGTAACTGGCATTTTCAAAAGTATAGCTTTGAAAATAAAGCTTTTTAAAGTTTAATAATAAAGTTTTTTAAAGTTTTATTTGTATGAGATACATATGAGGTTCTAATGGAAGTTGGTGAAAATTTGTATATTTTAAAAGGAAATGTATTTCCAACCTCCAACAATATTTTATATATTAAAAGATGTATGTTATAAGATTCACATTAACTGACTTTTATTCCTAATTTCATTAAATCAATTATACTTTCATATTACTTTTTTCTTCTATGAAACATATTACTGTTTTAATATTCATGCAAAGCATGAGCAATAAATTCCACTTGTATACCAATGAAACAAAGTGCATTTCATGTTTGAATACTTCTACTTGTGGTAAGAGTTAAGCTGAACAAACATATTAATTGGTTGAAATTGTTATTACTGTTAGTGTTGAGCTTGATTATTCGCAATTGGAATATATTCGACGAATATTATGTATTCGTCAATTCTCAATGTTTCGCGAAATGTGCAGCCCGATATTCGATATAATATCACTGTGATTGCCAGCAATGTTAACGGCATACATTGTACATATCTGTGCAAATTGTGATGCGCAATACATGCAAGTCTGCGCGATAATACTGCTTAGACGTGTTTGCAAATGTTCGCGCATACATACGTGCAATGTAAGGCCGTAGAATGTCAACAAATCTGATTATTTCGAGTATCTGTGCAAACATTTCAACATTAGCACATACCGCTCAACACTAATTACTTCCATACACACAACAGAGAATGTTCTTTAGCTTACATTCATACAGTAAACAAATTTTTTTTAATACATGTCTAGTTTTCTCCATGCTTCAACACAAACCATTGCATCCTATTGCAGGTAAAATTATGCTTTTGGTATTAAGTTCACTTCCTATGCTCAGGGTGTCATGGACACACCTCTTTCGAAAATGTCATCATGGTGGGTTTACAAAATTTTAAAGACAATTGGGCTTACAACTTGTCCTCTTCATCACAACAACATTAAAACGTTTGACAGTTGAAAGTGGAAGACAAAGGAATCCGGCATTATGTGTATCATAATATTGTCTGACAGTTAACTACAAGGGAGAGTGTAGCGTGCAGTAGGGGAATGTACTCCTACCATAAGAAATCATGCTAGTTATATATTGGCTGCAATACCCAAAGTAGGTGTTCTTTCCCAGCAAGAAAGATGTGTCAAAAGTGTTAAATGAAGCTAGTGTTTCATTATACTATTACAGAAATTTGATGTTCAAGTGATACCCTTTATTGGCTAACTGAAGTCATTAATGAAGAAAGGTTCCAGGATGTATCACTTTAACTCCAAACTTTCTGTATTCATTGATGGCTAACAAGGCACAAGACTCTACATTATAATAATGAATAGTGATGAGCAGCATAGGCAATATTCATATTTGCAACATATTGTGAATTTTTTGCCTAACATTGGCAATAAATTCATAAATTCGTGATCTTCAGTGATTATTACCTTCATTGCACAAATCCACACTTGTACATGCTCATATTGCAAACGAAATGCACAGTAGTTATGTACGGATGTAAAAATATCTTGAATATTCGTGATTACAAAGATATAACACTATATATATATATATTAGCGAATTCTGAAAGTGACAATAATTACAATAAAAATGTGTGATTAACCCCACTCATAAACAGCGGTGAGTTTACTTATTCAAAAAATATATATATAAAGATTCTAGATCAAACAATTGGGAAATGATCCTGAGCTGAAATGAACAATAACTATGGTCAGAACTGGAGGTCATTCATTTTAGACATGAAATATTTTAGGCATAAACTAAACCTGATCTTTGCCCCATGTAGGTAAGTCAAACTACCTTCACAGATAAATTTTTATCTGACTAACATTAAGGATTCTTTAATGGTTTACATTGTAAAATTAGATACATTAAAAAAAATGTGTATATAATATTGTTGCACAATACACATTATACCTGTAAAGGTTTGCATGCTGAAAAACACCAGGATGAAGCAGTAAACACAAGAGAAAACGTTCATTTAACATTGTCTGAAACGCCCTTATCTGTATACTAATTATCTTGTCTAAATCACATTCCATACAAAGATTAATATGTAATATGCATATATACACCCTGCAGCTATTTACATTGAACGCATACACAAAAGCATACATATATCTCTAGCAATGTTTGTAAAAGTTATAATGTGTAATTGAAATAAACTACATTTACTTTATTTAATTTAACATACATATCCATTTTTTTATGTTCTCTAGTTTTAAAGTACCACTTTAAATTCTGTTTGGTTTAACATCAGACTTTTACATCATTTCAGTGTATGAACCATTAGCATATGGTGTTTAGTACTCAGCATTACACCACTACGTACAAATAAGTGTTTGGTAAAAAATAATTAGCTAATCTTATCTTAATCTTATCTCGACTCTAATAAAGAGTAACTTACCTTTCCAGCGGTCGACATTCTTGCTCAGTTACAGTACGTTCTGATCAAAAAGGTTTTGTCTTCCTGTCAAAACTTCTGTGCTTCAGTGTGAACCAGGCTCCGTTTATATAGAGGACATTCTCGATTACACCCACTTAAAGAGGCATTGCCCAGCAGCAAGAGTACATGCCCTCAAGTTCTCACAAAAGCAAATAATATTTTGCCAGGGCACAATCATAAACTCTTTTTGTTTCTGGTAGAATTTTGCAAGGTCATTCTGATCATCATAAAATGCTAAGCTAGATTTAAACATTTCTTGAAAATGTTATACACCATGTTAAATGAAACAATGCTAATTAAAACCACATAAGGTTCATGTATAAAAATGTTTTCCATGGTTTTATTTTAGTTTGATTAAAATCAAATGTTATATCTGGCAGCAATCAGATTGGGCTCACCCCCCCCCCCCCCCCCCCCCCCCCCTTTCCTTTCCCCCATAAGAAATTAACTGAAAAAGAAAGCTTTTCTACTAGGTGATTATACAATGGTCATGCACTTATGCCATTATAACGGCAAATTTACATTCACCACCTGTGGATGTTTTATAAATGTCCCTAAAACTATTACAAAAATATATTCAAATTATAAACTATTCCACTCATAGAACAATCTGGAGGTGATATCCAACCTAACTGGTAAAAATGAAAATCAAGATCCACATTCTGATACAATTAGAAGGGAGCAGAGTTGTGATAATCCTACAAAGTAGGTATTATCAGGTAAGAGCTTTAGGAGCACATCTAATTAGTAAATTTTTGAAAATTAATGCAAAAAATTATTTGTAAACAGAACCCTTCCCCCAAACAACAGAAATAAAAAAAGGGGGGCACATTCAAACGGGCTGATGCATTTCACCCCAGTTTAGGGGGTTCCTCAGGGAGTTAAAAGTGCCAAAGTATTATATGAACAGGGACTTTTAATTCCATGAGTAAGCCCCTCAACTGGGGTGAACACCACCTAAAAGTGCCACCAATTGTACATATATCCAGATACTAAGGGGAGTTCCTGTTTCAATGGCCTCCTCTTTTTTGTTTCTGTGTTGTGTCTTTTTTTCTGTTTACCATTGAATTTTTGTGAAGATTTTCCAAAAATATTAATCTCCCTGTTATGCCTGAATCCAGTGTGTTCTTAAAACAAACAAACAAACAAACAAACAAACAAACAAACAAACAAACAAACAAACAAACAAACTATGCCGATGCTGGTATCGGGCAAACATGCCAGTGCTGAGTGAGCCCACAGCGATTCTGCATTGCTGCAAGCTCTTTGATCCCTTCCAGTGTTGCAGGGGGGGGGGTTCAGTGCCATAGACCTCCATGTTGATAGAGAGGGCGTCGCCTTTCCTGTCCCACAATGCTGGCATCATCGAAAGGGGAGAATGATGAATCTCCAGTACGGCATATATTCTGCACCGGTAATGGTCGTAGCGCCACAGAGGTTAATCATGTATAAATAACATTTATGATACTTATATGCTGAAGTAGTTTTCATTCCATGTAATGACTAATTAGATATGCCATGAAAGCCCTAACCTGATAATACCTACTTTGTAGGATTTTCACAACTGCCTGCTAATTTCAACTTATAGACTACCATCTTTCTTGCTTTCTTGCAACTTGCATCAAATGGTGTGGTTTAGGCAGTTGTAAATATAAATCATGAATTGAAAATATTTCTGGTTTAGTGATTTAGTCTGTAATTTTGGTTTATTATCTTAAATATGTTATATCTCCTATATACACACAGATGAATCTGTCACGGCGGGTGACACTGGTGATTCACGGGTGTGGACCCACTGGACCAACTTGCATGGTTTGCGGGGGTGCAATCCGGGGTGCAGAGTCTAAGGGACACCTGGTATTCACCAGAGCTCCCCGCAAAGGGAGTTAGAATTGTCTGAATTGCCGCTGAACCAAAACGTTATAGCATTTTGTTTCTTATAAAAGAAAAATATCAGTCCTTTTTTTCAATCCTGGACTGCTTTTGTCCACCTCCTTCAGAAGAAATCTGTTGACTGACCTGATACCACTTTCTAACTGGTTTAGGTCTACTATTGATGAGTTAAAAAAGGTGAAAGAGCATGCAGCTACCTTATTACGTGCACAATTAGATACACCAATGAATTTGGGGAGGACATTAGGAAAAAAAATAATACAAAAGACTCACAGAAAGACACATTCATGTATAGAGTGAATAGGTGGCATATTCCAGCAAAATGTGCAGGGCTGGACCATGAAGGCTCAGTGTTTGCTGTGTGTCCTGTCCAAAGAGAATACAGATCAATATCCTGAACTACCCAGGGCAGTAGGCTCTTGACAAAAGGGCTAAAGCCATACCTGTCAAGTATCCTGTTTTCAATAAATCCCGGAATCTTCCCGGGGTTTTGAAATCAGGTTAACTTAAGAGGGAGGGCACGTTAATCTGTCCTAAGTTAGAATGCTACTAAATAGGAGGGAGGGGAGGTAAACCTTTTGGTATTTGGAACTCGGAAGTATCACTTCACCTCAGTACTTCCTTGTTCCGAATACTAGAAGTGATGGAGAGCGCTGATCAGAAATGCAGTCAAGAGGCCCATGGTGACTCTGGACGAGCTGCAGAGCTCGACAGCTCAGGTGGGGGAATGTGTCCATAGGACAACGATTAGTCGTGCACTGCACAAAGTTGGCCTTTATGGAAGAGTGGCAAGAAGAAAGCCATTGTTAACAGAAAAGCATACAAAGTCCTGTTTTCCTGTTGTCTTGGAAGAAGGTATACAAAAATACCTAAATACAAAACGCTTTGTGTGGCGGAAAACTAACACTGCACATCACTCTGAACACACCATACCCACTGTCAAATATGGTGGTGGCAGCATCATGCTCTGCGGGTTCTTCTCTTCAGCAGGGACAGGGAAGCTGGTCAGAGTTGATGGGAAGATGGATGGAGCCAAATACATGGGCAATCTTGGAAAAAAACCTATTGGAGTCTGCAAAAGACTTGAGACTGGGGCGAAAGTTCATCTTCCAGCAGGACAACTACCCTAAACATAAAGCCAGGGCAACAATGGAATGGGTTAAAACAAAACATATACATGTGTTAGAACCGCCCAGTCAAATTCCAGATCTAAATCCAATCGAGAATCTGTGGCAAGATCTGAAAACAGCTGTTCACAAACGCTTTCCATCTAATCTGACTGAGCTGGAGCTGTTATGCAAAGAAGAATGGGCAAAGATTTCAGTCTCTAGATGTGCAAAGCTGGTAGAGACATACCCTAACAGACTGGCAATTGCAGCAAAAGGTGGTTCTACAAAGTATTGACTCAGGGGGCTAAATAATAACGCACACCCCACTTTGCAGTTTTTTTTTGTAAAATCATGTATGATGTTTGGAATCATGTATGATTTTCATTCCACTTCTCACGTGTACACCACTTTGTATTGGTCTTTCACGTGGAATTCCAATAAAATTGATTCATGTTTGTGGATGTTTGTGTAATGTGACAAAATGTGGAAAAGTTCATACTTTTGCAAGCCACTGTATATCCATACATATCCATGTATGTTATCATTACAGCGAGATCAGAACCTTTTTAACAGGTCCTGCGGGTCCACCTCCCCAGAAAATCCCACACAAAAAAACACTTTCTGTTGATTTTCCTACTCTAGACACTGGATTACTACATTCTCCCTCCACTGAAGATCTGTGCTCACCCTACAAAAAACAAACACAGAAGTAGAGATGGTCGATTTTGTTTTTTAGACAATTTATCAACGATTATGAGTTAATTGCAAAGCACCTGAGCATGGTATCATCACCAAACTTGCTGAAGAGGTAGAGAAGGGTTGGGGGTTATACTTTATCACAAATAGTTTTTGCACAAATTAAGTTCAAAGTCAAGTAAGAAATTCTGAAAATCAGAATTTTGACTTTGATTTTGAACTTAATTTATGCATAAATTACATGTACGAGAGCCAATATGGAAATTTTTTTTCATACTTACCTATAATTTTCCTTTCCTGGCTTACACCTCATGTCAGCCCACCACCACGGGTTACTCCTCCCCTTGACCCCCTAGGACATCCCATAACAAGCTCTATAAAATCCCCTCACCTCCAGCAGTTCGGATGTTCAGTAACAAGACTCGCTCCAAAGGGGGGGGGGGGGGGGGGGGGGGGGGGGGGGGCTGACATGAGGTGTAAGCCAGGAAAGGAAAATTACAGGTAAGTATGAAAACAATTTTCCATATTCCTGGCTCACCTCATGTCAGCCCACCACGGACAACCAGAGGAAACCGAAATACTGCAAAAAGAACATCACATCTATTATGACAAAGCTGCCGACAGAATGGCAGAACTCAATGAATCTTGCGGGTCCTTAGACACCACCAGCCGATAATGCCGGATGATGGAAACGGTCGAGGACCAGGCCGCAGCCTTGCAGACCACTGCAGCCGACACCTTGGGAAAGGACGTCCAGGACGCCGCCACGACCCAGTAGAGGGAGCCCGAACTTTGGAATGGGCAGGAAGGCCTGCCGCCCCAAAAGCCAGCTGAATGGACTCGACCAACCACACAGTCCGTGGAGGGACCGGATGGCGCGCACGGAGCCCCGTAGATAGATGTACAAGTTGTCCCACACCGTGCCAAGAAGCAGGTCGAGAAAACATATCGGATAGAACATGTACCACCGCCCAAGCGCACCAACTCTCCCCTCACCGTTTCGGCAGAGAAGGTAGAGAATAACTACCGGCGCCCAGTCCGAGATGGAAATGGGAGACGACCGCGGCAGAGATGCCGGCACTGGCGCGAGCACGACTCCGCCCGTTGTAAAGGTACAAAACGGCTCCTACCCGAGAAAGCGGCAGAACTCCAACCCCTGCGCGCTGAAGCCAAACCATACCAGAAACCGCAATTTCAGGGAGAGATGCCACAGTATATAGAAACCCGCCGGCCCAAACGGAGGCCAGAGGATTGCTAGCACAAACACAACGCAGATCCCCCTTTCGGGAACCGATCCCATGAGAGGCGCAATTTCACAGCCACCTGCAGGAATTGGCGATCAGACGAACCTCCGCCCAACGAACCCCCGTGACGGCCGACAAAGCCAGACTCGGACTGTCAGGGAACTCAGGCCGAGACCCTTCACACCAACCCCGTCTGAAAGAAGTGCAACCCCAGCGGACCTACGCGGGGTGGGACTGGATCAAGCAAGCGCGTGACGGCAAAGCGCCCAAGAAGGCCGCCCGAACCTCTGGGCACGCACGAATGGGTAGAACTCCGTCTAGCCACCACAGAGTCGAGAGCCCGAGTCGGGAATTCCCTGCGTTTAAACCTTTGCCACTCCACCTCTGCCAGCCCCTCAACTCAGGGACCGCACGTCGTGATGCTTCACCCCGCGCTGTAGCAACAGACCCGGTTCCAATGGAAAAGGGATTGGCGCTTCGGTCGTCACCATGCGTAAAACCGTGGCACCTGTGCATTGGCGGCCGTAGCCATGAGGTCGATGACCGGCATCCCCCATCTCGCAAAGACTGGCTCCAGGTAGGCAGGCCGTATGCTCCATTCGTTTGGATCCAGAAACACCCGGCTGAGCCTATCTGCCACCTGGTTCCGCGCCCCTGGAAGAGAGGATGCCCCAAGCGACTGCAGATGCCTCTCCCAGACAAAGATTCTCCCTGCAATCTGTAAGAGCATCGGGTACCTGGTCCCCCCATGCCCTGCTATGTACGCCACCGCGTTCACATGGTCCAAAAGGATCCGCACCCTGGAACCCCAAAGCTCATTCTGAAATTGTGCAACGCATACAGAACCGCCAGCAGCTCCAGATGATCGGATGCCTCTGAAATGCCTCAGTAGGCGCCTCCAGACTTCCTAGCATACCGCCAGGGCCGCTGCAGCCCATTTGCGCATAGGTCTCCAGGGCCTGGAGTTCCTGCGGGTTTAACCCGACTTCCCGCCTGCAAACTGCCAATAGCTTCCACTAATGGCTTGCCAAACCACAACAGTGTTCCTGAAATGGACCCAAACAGAGACTCTGCCTTGATGCCGTGTCGGCCGACCAATGTTTCAGCCACAGGGCCCTTCTAGCTGTCAAAGAGAGAGACATCAACCTGGCCGCCAACCGCACCTGGTCCACTGCTGTATCGGCCATGAAACCTGCCTCTTGCCTAAGCTCTTGCAGGGCAAACTCCAAGGAGTCCACGTCCAACTCGCCGAGTGTGGGAGAGTCAATACTCGAGACCCACACCCGCAATGCCCTAGCCACAGATGTGAGAGCCACCACTGGTCTTGCTGCCAGTCCCATCACCGCAAAAGCTATCATTAGATCGGTGTCCACTCTGCGATCCATCGGGTCCTCGAAGACCACCGAGTCTCCCTGCGGTAACAGCATCTGCTTCGCCAACCTTAGTAGGGAGGCGTCCACTTCAGGCGGGGAGGCCCAATACACGACATCCACCTTCTTAAAAGGGGATAATGGTTGCCATGCTATTGTGTAGGCCTTGGCGCCAATCTTCGATGATCTCCCGGATCTCCAACACCACAGGAAAACAAGGCAAGGATTTCTTCAGCCCAGGATAATGCTTCCGTTTGGATGGAGGGGACGAAGTCCTCCTCCCAATCAATCGCTTGTCCAACCGAATTCACAAACACCGGGACCGGTGCAAAATCAAGCGACTCCCGAGTCATACTCCCATTCTCTGGTGAGGACCTGAACTGTCCACCAGCTCTGAAGGGGACACACAGAGACATTGTCTCCAACCGCCCACTCCTCTTTACTGGGACGGCCTTTGGCCTGGCTGACTTTTAGCTCTGCCATACTTTCAGCCACTGCCCGCTTGATCAGGGCCCGCATGTCCTGGGCCTCTGCCCCCGCATCCTAAGCTGCCTCTTTTAAGCAGATCTTGCAGAGATTCCGGCCCGGCATAGCCATGCCCAAACATGCCCAACAAGCGACTTGCGCCCTCTCAGGCGATGAAAATCCATCCCGTTACCTGCGACCCAACGGTCTGTGACCTGTCCGGCCTTTAGCCCGACACCTAATTGGGGAGGGGAAGTGCTGCCCTGTACGCACCGTACACCACCATGCTGGCCCAGGCACCACCAGAGATACAGCCCTGCTTTCCTGGCGGTAGCCAAGGCACCTTCCTGAACTAAACCACAGGCCATATGACACTACCATCAGTGCGTCTGCCACCCAATTCCACCCCCACATCATACGTTCAATCTGAAGCGTTCCAGTCTGGGGGCGACTGTGGGGGGAGGACATTCATGATGGCAAAAAACAAACACTGCCACGTCCAGACAGAAGGACCACCATGAAGGAGGAAAGCCAATTCAATTACCCTAAGACAAAAAGATACTCACGCTTCTGACAGCCTGGACCACTGCATGAACTGCATACTCCTGCACCCTGACTCAGCCCCACATGCTGCCAACGCCATTCCCTTAGCACAATGCGTCTACCAAGCCACTCCCAGCTGAGGTGTCTGCCGCGCAGCCTGACGTCCCGCCTGTTCTCGCCATCCGAGATGCGTCGGACTCAGCCACGCAAAACCGCCGCCATTGCGCCGCCATTGCGCGCCACGCGAAACCGGAAGTCCGGAAGCCGTGCTGACAATCACCACGCTCCTGCACGAGTGAGAATGCTGAGGGGGAGGAGAAGTTTACCTCCCCTCCACACGTATCCACATTGGAATGCCTAGCGAGGACAAAAAAAGACATCCGAACGGCTGCTGGAGGTGAGGGATTTTTATAGAGCTTGTTATGGGATGTCCTAGGGGGTCAAGGGGAGGAGTGACCCATGGTGGTGGGCTGACATGAGGTGAGCCAGGAAAAAAAGTTTTTCAATTGTTCCCACAACCCTTCTCTACATCTCCAATTGTGGTGATGATACCTTTTTTAGAGGCTTTGCAATCAGCTCACAAAGTCAGCAAGTCAAAACATTCGACCATCTATACACAGAAGGAACATTAATTACATAGCAAAATAAATTTTTGACAGGACACAGGAAGGGCTACAGCATGTTTCAGCAGGGTGTGCAGGACTGGTTCCTATGTTATATTGGTAGTCACTAGGGGTAGAGCCACTTTTTAGAGCCTAACTTATAGTGACTTAATTTACACTTGGAACATACTATTTACATATTTACTCGGGATGCAGGGTGAGTCTCCAGCTGTTACAGCAGGTAATATTTTCACTGCACTTGGCATTTCCACATGTATATACTTAAAAAGCAGCACATATGGATTTGCAAGTGCAGTAAATATATTACCTGCTGTATCAGCTGCAATTTCTTTGGTGACAGTAGTACAAGACAGTACAAGATTTTATTTAGGATGATGCTGTGTGCATTCACACATGAAAGATTTCAATAAATAAAAATTTTCAAGAGAAATTTCAAATAAAAGGCACTTAAATTTCCATTGTAATAAATTTACAGGCTTCTCAACCTTTTTAGATCCATGACCTGGAAAGTAGAGATGGTCAAATTTTTTGACTTGCTAACTTTGTGAGCTAATTGCAAAGCCTCTGAAATTTGTATCATAACCAAAATTGCTGGAGATGTAGAGAAGTGTTGTAGGAACATTTAAAAAAAAGTTTTGCTCTAGCACATGTAGTTTTTGCATAAATCAAGTTCAAAATTAAAGTTAAAATTCCGATTTTCGAAATTTTGACTTGAGTGTACCCCCAACCCTTCTGTACATCTCCACAAGTTTGGTGATGATACCATGTTTAGGGGCTTTGCAATTAACTCGAAATCAACGAAATGGTCAAATTTTTTTTTTTTATTCGACCATCTCTACTAGGAAGTGACAAGTGTCAATTCCTGTATTTGGAACAGGGAAGTAGCCGGGTGAAGTGTCACTTCCGACACAATTGGGTAAATGTGATGGTAAGGTTGGGAACCACTGCTTTAGCATCTTTTCATTAAGAGCTTTTAATTAATTTATTAATAAATGAAGTGTATTTGAGCTGGGCCATTATTTTAATTCACAAATGGAATAATAGGGAAAAACAATCCCAGAAAATAGTATGTGTATGCAGTTGGTTTGTATTTCTCTTTTATCCATTTGTAGACCAGATTTTATATGCTCCCAACAAAGTTTTTGTTCAGCTCTGTCTTCTTAACAACATATAAAGACGGAGGTAACAATAAGTAACAATAACACTTAGAATTATTTTGCCATTTGTATTCTCCAGGGTTTTTTCATTTTGTACAGGTAGCCACATGGCATGGGGGCATAGATATTATGTAATGTTGTTTACAGAAGGAGGCACGATAGTAAGAGATTATGTTTCCCATTTATTTGAAGTGTCTCCTTGAGCTGTATGTGTACATGCTTGGGTGTAGTTTCATTTACATAGTATATGTGCTATGATATGATTAATGTAACATCTGTTTATGTACTTTGATTTGATGAATATGTTTTTTGTTTTTGTGACATTCTCTCTTTTTAACTTGCTTAGGAGGCATTGTGACTCCCCCATAACTGGGTATGTCCAGATAGTATCGCTATTATGAAGGATTTGATTTTATCCACATTAAATACACTAGCCAGTTCTTATCCTATAAAATCACTGCAAAAGTTTTAATTTTGGTGCTCATTTTTTTAAATATAAAAAACAATGCTATTCCTATTGTTTTTAATACAATACCTGGCTTTTATCAAAATATTTTTCAATTGCAATGTGTGTTGTCACTGCAACATCTAGTGACAGAATGGGAAATTGCAGCTGCAGTGGATCACATAAGATCCTTTGCGAATTCTTTGCGAATTCTGTAATTCTCGGCTTTTGTACATTCAAATATTGTGTGCGCAATGCATGGTTCATTCCCCACAATCAATATTCAAGATTATGAAGATATAGCACTATATCCGAGATCTTCGTGAATTCTCGGTGTCGATATTTGCAATAAAAATTTGCATATTGGTGCTCAACACTATTGGGGATCATATAGGAAGTGCTTGTTAGACAACAATTTTCTAGCAACAGTAAGCTCAAGTCTAGTGGACTGTTTGGTGGAGGATTACAAAGAAAGGGACTCAATATTATGGAGGGATCTATAGGGCAATGCACAGAAGCATGCATGAGAAGCTCACAATGTGCACTGAAGTCAGAGTAAGGATTACAAGCACTCAAATCAATCAATAAAATTGTGATTTATACTGTTGCAATGGGTTATTAGACAGATATAGCATACTTAACCACAACACACTATTACACACATACTGCACATTGATAACATATGACAGGTAACATTGTGCACAAACTCAGCTTCGTAAGAAATCTGTTTGTAATTTTGGCTTGCGTTTTTGTATTAGGCAGCCCATCTCAATAATTGGGATTCCCACACGGTAATGTGCAGCACAATGTAAAATGTGTAAATGTATCTCAAAGTGGACCTGAATTATATAATATCAGTGTTTGTATAGAAATAAGGAATATACCACAACAAATTTACTGAACTACTGTTGCTGAGAATACAAATGTGTACATATCAGGGTGTAACTCTAAAGAAGAATTATTAATCTCGGATTGTATGCATTTGGCTTATCCAGGAGGACCGAAAAACAAGCTGGGATCTGCAATGTAGAAGCTTACAGATATCACAGAGGATATAGTTTCAATGAGGAACCCAGAGTTATGCTTCTAAATAGGGAATACAATATATGACTTTTTTACACAACATTGCTTAACTTTAAACCTCACACAACACAGTTATCACATATTAAAATGAACAGCAGGTCTAACAGATTATAGCACATTATATGCACAAATGCATATATGGAAATTAGTATACCTGTCAAAAGATTTATGTCTTAAGCTAGCCATACACGTGTTGGATTCCATGGCCGATTGATCACTGATCCGATCGATTCCGGCGATCTCAGTGGGAATCGGAGCTCCAATCGGCCAATTAAGAGTATCCGATCGCTGCATACCACCTTGTCCAACGGATTCCGGGACGATTCCGTGTCCAATTGTCCACCTCACAAATGGCAACTCCCCCTGATGTGTGCAGAATCGGATCAAAAAGACCAACATGTTGGTTCTCTGTCGGATCCGATTCTGGGCCCCGAACGATCGGACCTGATCGATCAGACAAGGTGGGCTGCACGCAATTCCGGCACGATCGTTTCGCGTGCACGCGCCCGGAATCGATCGTGCCGGAATCCGGTGGGAATCCGACCCGTGTATGGGGGCCTTTACAGCAACAAGTTTCTGTCATCTTACCACAGAAACAGAAGGCATGAGACCCTGATTGTATGCATACCATCAATTTGGCTTTTAAACCTGAGGAATGACATATAAAAAGAGAAATCAGATACTTCTATGAAATTATTTCTTGTTTTACATTTCATAAATTGCTCAATGGTAGGGAGACATATTATATCCTTTTTTAGGCATTTGTAAACTTACATTGAGCTCGCAGAGCTCAGAACCTCAAGCTCTAATATGAACAAATATCTTTGCACATGAGGCAGTGTAAAAAGCAAAAGTAGCTCTAGTTTGTGACATCAGTGTCATAGATCTACTCTGTATCACTTGTGAAATTAAAAATGCCATAAGAACAGTAATTATAAATAAATAGATACCGTAGTTTTCGGACTATAAGACGCAACCTGTTTTTAGAGCAGGAAAAACTGGTGTCACTAAAGAACACACTTCAGGCAGAAGGGGTGGGGGGAGCTGTAGATTCTTCACTGATTTTCTCCCTTCTTGATAGCTGTGAACAGAACAGTGATTGTAGCTAACAGGCAGACATACATGGAAGCTCCTGGCTGGCAGCTTCCATGTATGTCTCTCTGCTGTACTGCTTCTATCAGCAGGGCTTTACTGGTAGAAGCAGAAGCAGTACAGTACAGATGAGGGATCTGGCTGTGACGGCATCTCTCATCTTACAGCTCGGGTTGCACATTCAAACAATAAGACACGGGCACTATCCCCCCGCCTTATGGTCTGAAAAATATGGTAGTTGTATAATCATGAAACGGTTTATTACAACAAAATAATATTACCTTATTGACCAGTCCAACCCCTTACACCTCAATATTCCAAATAGTCATGAAAAACATTTATTCTGTTACAATTTACTCTAAAATAATTGATCTGGTACACAGCATTGCAAAGGGCACTGTATACTTTGTGCTTTTATAAAAACAGCATTGGTCAAGGCAACAGCACCATATCACTCAGTGAAGCTTAACCTTCCTAGCGCACCGCCCGTATCACGCCGTTTACAACGGCGCGATACGGGCGATCGAGGCAGTGTACAGAGTACACTGCCTGTCGTTTCCGGCATCTCGCCGGAGCTCTACTCGCAGCTGTTGTCATAACTGACAATAGCTGCGTGTGAGAGAAAGCCGGCGCTCCTCCATCAACATGGAGGTCTATGGCGCCGGCCCCGCCCCCGCCCCCTTCCGCGTCACCGTGACGCGATCGGGGCGGTGCCGCCAACCCGGAAATGCTGCAGCGATGAAGACAATTGCTGCAGCTTTCCGGGGAGGCATAGGGTCTCCCCGCCACCGGCTTCCCCGGCGGTTGAGAGGACCCTGTTCACCGAACAAACAGGGTTCGTCTCAACCGCTAGGGAGGTTAAGCTAAGTAAAGAAAGAAAATTAGTGGAATCTGGGAAAAAAGGATGTAATCTCTATTTTGTTTGGAGGTGACCTTTTATTTTCTTAGCGTTTCTTTGCCCTGCAAACCTACCCTACATTCGGGGTCACTCATCTATCCCCGGAAAGCCAGTCTTTCTCTTCTGCATCACCGGTGATGCTGAAGAGGAGGGGGGGGGGGCGTGGATGCACCGCAAACCGTAGTGGAGTTTTAACTTAAGATTGGAGCTATAATGTCTTAGGGTCCTTTCACACTAAAAACTAAAAACGCACATGTTCTTTTACCACGCATGTTTTTACATAGACAACGAATGTTACTGTTCACACTGCATGTGTTGCATGTTATAAAAATGCAGCGTTTCCGCATGCGTTTTTAAAGACATCCAGCTGTATGTATTTTTGATAAATTTTTCATACATTTTTCACTGATTTGTTCAAAAACACAAATGCAGATGTATATATATATATACAGAAACACATTCCTTTAAAAAAAACACATAGTGAGAAAGTGCAATTAAAGGAAATATGTTAAAAAACACACACACCCTGCCACATGCTGGTTAATGCCAATATTCAATCATGCTAGATTGTCCCTGGTGTCAATTCTGTGTTCAGTGGTTCCCAAGCATTCCTTGCAGGGCCATAGGAATATAATCGAGACCTCCTAATCAAACTACACAGGTTCAGATTGGGCCATTTTACACTAGCCCTGTTGCAGTGCAGTACAGCCACAATTCAGCAGGCTAGTGTTAAAGCAAGGTACACTGGTTTTGCTTTTCACTAGCCCTATATTTTTTTATTAGGTAATGAGCAATATCACTCATAACACATTATTGCAGCCACAGCACAATGTGTTACTCATAATTTTGCTGGTAACGGATGCGGTTAAAAGATGTGATACCGTTACCGCTAGTGTGTCAGTTACCTGCCAAAAATGGCACCGCAGCTGCAGCATTGCTAGTGTTTAATTGTGCTCAAAATGTTCAAGTGTTTAAAATACAACTTTCTTTTTCTTCCTACTATGCATGCACACCAAGCACAGAGAAACATTCATCATTAACACAAAACACACACACACCATATATATGTGAGTGTGAGATACATGCACACACATGTATGGGGCACATGACCTCAGAATAGGGGCATATAACCTTTGAATCAAAGGCCATGTGCCCCATAGATATCATCAAAGGCCTTAATGATATCTATGAGGCACATAACCTTTGACAATGTATAAAACACAAAATGTGAATTACTACACTTCAGTGTTACCTAATGCTTAAAGTATCATTACAAACAAGTTTTGTATTCTAGCTCTGCTTGCTGTCATTATAAAATGCTTGTACAAGTCAGTTTAGATTAAAAATGTATTTGCGGCCCTTTAGTGATGCTGAGAGCCACACTTGTGGCAGCCCATATCAACTCAGTTGCCCACCACTGATATAGAAGATCTCAACTTGACAGAAGACGTTGACAGCAGTTTATTCTTAAATATGGAAACAAAGTTATTTCACCTCATAGAGGAAAGCAGCATATAAACCGTGTAGAACTACTGATTAGTTCGGGGTATCTTTAGAAATGTTCTGTGCCACATTGCATGTTTATTATTGCCAAGAAAACCATGAGTATCTGGCCCAAGGTCTCCTCCAACATGTCACTAGGCTGAGCCCTAATGGGAACTTTCAAAGCACAAATCCATATCCAAAACGGTATTAAAAGTACATCTTACAGTCTATTAAACTTCACAGACAGTACAAAAACAGTAGATGAGGTCACACTTAAGCCGGGAATAATCGGGAAAACTTCATACATGAGCCATTCGAGGTTTCCGGCAGCAGCAAAAAGACGTCATCCCGCTGCTGCCCGATGATGCTTTGCATGGAGACCCCGTGATCCCCATGCAAAGCAATGGACATCGAGTGTGATTTACGGTCATGTCCGATATCCCTGTTTTAGAGCGGGATTGATTGACCCCGCTTGAAAACAGGGATGGCCGCATATGATGTGGGCCAGATAGTTGGCCGTGAGCGAGCTCGGCACTCAAAGTGGCCATCGATCTGGCCCATATCTATGCGTGTGTTCCCAGCTTTAGGCTGGGAAAAAAACAAAAATACCACGTACAATGCAAGGAAAGAGAGGTAATGTATGCTCAACGTTTGTGAATCACTTTATTGTCCATTTTGTACATCTACGAACCTTTATACACTGGTTATAACTAAAACAAAACATTTTATGGGTTCAGGCTGTTGAGAACACAATCTGGGATTACAGAACTCCTGAAATTAGTGGCTTTCATGAGGCAATTTGTTCAGATAACATCAATAGAGTAGCCTGGAGTATCCAGGGAAGAAAAAGATGTAGGGGATTTTGAGAGAAAAACATCCAAGAGGAACGGCTTGGGGTTTTTGCTTAAGCTAGAGTTCTACTTTAGCTGCAAAGCTTTAAATTGTATGTACTGTACACATTCTTTTTCACTTGTTTAGACTTGTGTTACTGAATACAGTATATGGCATTTTCGTGTAGTGCCGAATTTCTTTGTTGAGCTTATTTGCACATAGGAAGGAGTGGCAGCTTGAGTTTACTTTGTGCTTTTGATGAGAGACCTAGTAATTGCTCTGTCATCATTACAGTCATCATTTGCTGCCAAGATTTTAAACCCTATTATTGTCCTGTGTTCTTCCATGATATTATTAATTCAGTAGAGGCTTTTTGGCAACAAATTGATTAAACAACTGGATAGCTCCGGTAACTGTGGGATGTTTGGCACATCAAGCCCTGTGTTAATCATGAGAATGCACATTATACAGCCACACACATATTAATATAGGACATAAACTCACCCATATTGATCACAAAAATATAAAGAGGTTCCGCACTCAGCATGATAACTTACATTTTTTCTTTGATGAAAACCCAAATGGCCACAATGGGATCACAAACTCTTTCTAACGTGTTTCACTCAAATTATGCTTATTCATAGAAATATTCTTTCTCTATAGGTGCATACTCTCAGTCCCTGAAAAACCCAAGCATATCCAAATATGTCTCTGAGCACCTGGAAATGGGGGTTCATAAAAAACTGCTTAACTTAAACTTTTTTCATAAGAGTGGGGAATTTTATGCATTGGTGACCATTTATGTTCTCTTGTAGTTGCAATGTTGTTCCAGAAAAAAAACATTGCCTGGATAGCAGAATATTTCACTTATAAAACCCAAATATGCAAACCCTTCCCATATCTCGATGTTATGTATGTTTCGTACACAAACCCCATAACGACTCCAAATGTTCAACTGTTTTTAATGCTTGGCTGGGAAAATAAAGATCATGACTGTCCAATGTGGATTTTTAGCCTTGCCTTTTTACATGCAGAAAGTGTAAGTAAATCTAACTACACTGTATAAAATAACAAACATGAATAAACAGCCAATAACATTAAATGGAATATAATCCAATCAAGTCTACAATGACAATGAAATGTTATGGAGGACTAACACAGTATCACAAATAATTATGGAATAATTATCTGGATGGTCCAGAGGTGGATGGTTGGTTAATGGCCACATGTCTCAACAAGGCAACAACAAGTGGAGTTTCTGGCTGACTACTTTTATCCATAGTAGAAAAAGAACTGTGCTTTCCTAAAAAAATCACCTTCAAGAATGGCAATGCACCATCTCATGCCGCAAACAATATATCTGCATCATTGACTGGCATTAACATAAAAGGAGAGAAATTCATGGTGTGGTCCCTTCCCATCCTGACCTTAACCTCCTAGGCGTTCTGCCAGAGTTATCTCAGGGTGAGTATCTCAGCTGATAAAACTCACCCTTAAATAACTACACTAAAACTCATCTGTCCACCTAATTCCCTCAATGATACTGGCTGATACTTCAGTGCCCGTCCCAATGACGTCACATATGACAGCTAAGGGTCAGGGCTAGGCCACTCCATTAAACTCCATGTAATGGAGGAAGCATCGCTTTTTCCCAGCACAGCTTTGACGTCACCAGTGATGCTGGAG
>CM070032.1:155010403-155021009 GCA_036250615.1 Ptychadena robeensis
TGAGTAGAGCTGACTCAGAGGGGCTCTCCCCGAGGTCTGGGGCTGGGGGTTCACCAGAAGAGGCCTCTCCCCCGGCTACTCCAACAGTTAGAAGCCCGGCTAAACAAAGGCTGAGAGCGGATGCAGCTGCTGCGGAGCAGGCTGATCTTCGGCCTTGCTCTCCGGCCTCACAGGAGCAAGGGCCGTTTTTGGGGCCTGGCATTGAGCACTAGAGATGGTCGAATTTTTTTAAAAAAATTCGACCATTTCGACGGTTTCGACTTAATTGCAAAGCCCCTGAGCATGGTATCATCACCAAACTTGCTGGAGATGTAGAGAAGGGTTGGGGGTATACAGCAAAAAAGAAAGTATGTCTCTAACACAAACAGTTTTTTCACAACTTAAGTTCAAAGTCAAGTAGAAATTTCGAAAATCGGAATTTCGACTTTAACTTTGAACTTAATTTATGCAAAAACAACATGTGCTAGAGTAAAACATCTTTTTTTAAAATGTTCCCACAACCCTTCTCTACATCTCCAGAAAGTTTGGTGAGGATACCATTTTCAGGGGCTTTGCAATAAGCTCACAAAGTTAGGAAGTCGAAAAATTCGACCATCTCTATTGAGCACTTTCCTGCTACCGAGGAGAATGTCTCAGTTGTCACTATAAAGGAGATGCTTCTCTCACTGCGTAAATTACTATTCACGGACTTTACCACTGTAGTGACGAGATTAGAACATAAGGTGAAAGATCATGGGGTCCGCATTGCCCACGTGGAAACCAAAATGAGGGAATTCTCGGAGGCCCATAACACTTTGGTGGATGCGCACAATGAGCGAGATGGGGAGATACGGTGGCTCAAGTCTAAAGTGGGTGACTTGGAGGACCGCACAAGGTGCACCAACATCAAATTTCGGGGAATCCCTGAGGAGGTCCTACCGACCCAAATTGACGCTTTTCTGCGGGAGCTCCTACAAGAATTGCTTACCTTACCTTACCTAATTGCTTACCTACCTAATCACTTACCCAGACCTCCATTCCTTGCAGCGGACGCACCGAGGGATGTGCTGGCCTGTATCCACTACTACCATGTTAAGGAAGCCACTATGCAAGCATCAAGGAAGCGCCCTGAACTTTCTGAGCAATTCGCTAACATCTCGCTGTACACGGATCTTTCTCAACAAACCATCCAGCAGAGGAAAAGTTACCTCCCGGTCACCCGTACTCTCCGGGATCATGCGATTCCTTAAAAGTGGGGTTTCCCTACCAAATTACTCATCCGCTACCATGAGCCTGGACCAAGGCATGTCGCTCCTGACCAGATGGGGCATTGAGGTGCCACCGGACCTGCTTCAATGGAAAGCTGTTCCTCCCAAGACGTCCTCAGGTTGGACCTGAGATATGGACAGTGACTGGAATCTTTATCTTTGATCGGACGACGGAAAACCCAGAAGGTTGTACTTCACGGTTATGTATGACTCTTTTTCTTTTTGCATTCCTTTTGGTACTGACTTTATAGCCTTCCTGGCTCTGGGACTGGTACTGGTTCTCTCTTTTTTTTTTATCACATTCTACATCTAGTTTGGTTTAGCTGCCTTACATTGTATGTGATTGTTGCTTTACCTTAGTTTAGTGTGACCACACTTTCACACACCCCCACAAGCAGTGTTCTGCACCAGAATGGCGTTACGTTGCCATTTCAGTTCCTGTCCCTGAGTTCTGTTTACACTCTGTTACCCCAGGTTTCCCCTGTTCCCTCTTTGATAGCCATTCATCTGTTCTGTGTGCTTCACCCCACTGGCCCTCCCATAGAGGTGCTGGTTAGAGTCATCTTGAGTTATTGCATTTCTCACGAGTTCCCTTGTAGCAACACCTCCGGGGCTGCACAGATCGCACTGATTTTAGTATGTTATGTCTTTTAGTATTATGTCTTTAAATGTTAAGGGCCTAAACAGCCCTTATAAACTGAACTTCACCTTGTCAGAGTTCCGCAAGTTTAGAGGTGAGCTCTTGCGGGCAGTTCGGCCATCACTAATCCTCAATACGCGCACGACTATACCTTACCTATTGGACCCCAAGACGCAGGCCAAAGTGACCAACCCCCTCAACATTGCTAACCAGTTTAGTAAGTTTTATGGTACTCTCTACAACCTGGCTGTTGGCGACAATACTCCCCTCCCGTCCCCCTCCAAGATTAATGACTTCTTGCATTCCGTTGATGTCCCCACGCTGTCTCCACAACAGGTGGAGGAGCTATCTTTACCTTTCACCGAGAAAGAACTATCCAGGGTTATCGCATCTTTACCTAATCTTAAGGCCCCTGGGGCTGACGGTCTACCGGGGGAGTATTACAAAAATAATGCTCACATCCTATTGCCACACCTGACTGAGGTGTGTAATGTAGCTAGACTCACGGGCTCCTTTCCTCGAGAGATGTTGCAGGCCACTATAGTGACTATACCTAAACCGGGGAAAGCTACCTCCTCGCCTGCTAACTTTTGGCCGATCTCTCTACTGAATACAGATGTTAAACTATATGCTAAAGCCCTGGCCAACCGGTTTTTGGATGTTCTCCCAACACTCGTGGACCCGGACCAAGTGGGCTTTACTAGGGGGCGGCAAGCTCCTGATGGTCCCAGGCGCCTGTTGAACATCATATCCCAGGTTAAATCGCAGGGTGGGCCAGCGGTGATACTCTCGTTGGACGCCGAAAAGGCGTTCGACAGAGTGCACTGGGGCTTCCTGCGGGGGTCCCTACAGAAATTTGGTTTTGATGGCCACATCCTATCTGCCATCATGGCCCTCTACTCTGCCCCGTCGGCGACGGTATTCGTCAATGGCTTGGTCTCCAAACCCTTTAATATCACCAACGGGACGAGGCAGGGATGCCCCTTGTCCCCGCTTATGTTCACAGTAGTAATGGAAATGTTGGCCCAAATGATTCGCCAACATCCAGGGATCTCGGGGGTCCTGACAGGTCAGCAGGAACACAAAATTGGGCTCTTTGCCGATGATGTGGTCCTGTTTTTGACGAAACCTCTCTCTTACCTAGCGGCGGGGGCTAGTGTTTTGGAGGGATTTGGGAAGTTATCCTTCTATAAGGTCAATCAGACCAAGTCACATCTTTTGGGCCTGAGTGTGCCCCCTCGGATGAAAAGGGACATACAGGCCAAGTTTCTATATCCGTAGGTCACCGAAGGGCTAACGTACCTAGGAATCACAGTACCAGCTGACCTGGACAGGTTATACGACCTCAACTATAAACGACTACTGGACCGGATACCCAAAAACCTAACTAGATTTTCTGGCCACCACCTCTCCATCCTAGGACGAGTGACGACCTTTAAAATGTACATCCTGCCCAATATTCTAAAATTCATAAATCTCCATGGTGTATACTGCGAATAGAGGATAAAGTACTGATTGGAATTATTTGAGATTATATCTTTCATCATTTCATCAGTCGGAGAGATTTCATACATGTATTGTATGTTCGATCTATTTTTTTCTGACCTTAGCTATAAGCAGTTGGAGTGAGATCCCATGCAACACATTTATTTGTTACTTTGGTCAAAGGGAAAAGGGTGTGTATGCCTTGTTTATTGCTGCCAAGTGTAATGGATCCTAAACTAAAGTAGTTCTACATTATTATGAGCTCTCGGATTTTACAAAATGCATGGTTGCAATGCAATGATTGGTTTTAAATAGAGATAGTAAATTTTTCTTTTCAACTAGCTGATGTTGTGAGTTGATTGCAAACCCCTGGTATCATCACTAAATTCACTGGAGATGTAGAGGGTTGTAGGAGTTGAGTAATGCAGGACAAGCCTATAGTATGCCTACGGTAAAGCTTCCAGGAGTCCTAAAAAAAGGTGGTGTTTGGCTTGAGGAACCCATTTTACTTCAAAAAGGGCAAAATACCATATTTTTTCGGCATATAAGATGCACTTTTTCGCCCCCCAAATTGGGGGCGAAAAAGTGCCTGCGTCTTATACACCGAACACGCGACCCCCTCGGCCGCCGGTGGTCGCACATTGGCTTCCCGCCAGCTCTCTCGACAGAGGGGAGATGTCAGTTCAGATGGGAGGGCCAATGTTCGGCTCTCCCGTCTAAACTTTTGGCATCCCCTGCATCCCCACCAAGGGATACACAGAGGAGAGCTGTTCGGTTCGGCTGTGGAAGGCTCGGCGGGACGGTGTCCCTGCCGGGGAGGGGGTGCTAATTGTCCCGAGGGAGCCCAGGATACCGATGCTTTTGGTGGGGTGCAGAGGGCGCCGACTTGCTGGGCTGTCTGCAGCTGAACTGAACGTAGCCTCCTCTCCCTCTCAGATCAGTGTAGTGTGACGTGTGTTCAGCGTACTGCTGCTAGTGACACCTTCTGACTGAATTGCATATTGCATCCATTAAATTCATTGCATTATCCCAATTGATGTGAAAACTTATTAAATCTCTTTTTCTGGATTTTATGCTCTAAAAACTGGGTGCGTCTTATGTGCCGGTGCATCTTATAAGGCAAAAAATACGGTAATAATATAGGATATAAAAGTCCCACGGAGGGAATCTAGACTATTGCCTATATAGGATATATAGGACAGGTCATTAGATATCTGTAGTATCAAGGCAACACAGCTGGACTTGCTGGCGTTTTCTTGAAGACATTTCACTGGTCATCTATTAAAAATAAATTTTTTCTGTATTGAGAAAGCCAGTCACATGATGAAACAAAATGTCTTCAAGTAAACTTCAACAAGTTCTGTTGCATTGACTTACTACTCCATTTGAATCGTGAAAATAAGTTTGTCTTATATTTGCATTGTAAGCATAATCCTTTTTTTTTTGCCTTGAGATACAATTGTAATCTAAAAAGTTTCACATTTCAATTAAAGTCTTAATTTCTTTAGGTAACCATACACAATTACAATCTGTCTGTACAATCACTGTGGTGAGCTGTACTTGTTAGTAGAACATTTCCTGGATTGCTCATTTTATCTCTTGCAGTCATAACGTACCTTTCACCTTTATGCAAAAGTTCAAATCCTTTGTTTATTTCAGTAAAAGGCAATCTGTGGGTTATCAAAGCATCCAGTTTGAACTTTCCTGTTATCATATCTGATACAAGTAGAGGAACGCAATCCTTGCTTTTCAAACCTATGGGAAGACATTTAACAAATGAGATTATGAATGATTGACAGCATTCTTACATCTTATACTTAGGAACATCAAATAAAACAGTACAGTTTTAGTAATTTTCTTTCTTCTTAGTTTATTTTCATAAATGTGCATTTTGTATGTATGGTTTAATTTGCACATATAGTAAGTACTGTCTAGTTATATAACGGTATAAAAGCTATATGTGTGTACATCTAAAATAAAAATAAAAATTATACATATAGATATATACACACACACACACACACACACAGAGTTTACAGTATATTTTATTAATGCTTTGAATGAAGTAGAAGAGGGTTAGAATTTCCATATGCAAATTTTATCTGTTTTCACTTTATGGAACATTGCCCTTCACTAACTATCCTTGCAATACTAGAGTGTTGTACCGCATTAGTAATTGACTTCAGTTAGCCAATAAAGGGTATCACTTGAACTCCAAACTCTCTATAACTAACTATCCTTGAAATACAACAGAAAGTGAGAGAAAATTACCCAGAGTGAGGACAATTACAGTAAACAGTTAGCATTGGAAATTGCGTATTTTTTAAACAGTTGAACACACCTGTTTTTGTAACAACTGAACAACTGTAAAGGCCTTACGATTTTACCATACAATTTCTGTACAATCCACTTTTGTTCTACCAAAACCATGTAATATGAGGACCATTCCATCACTATGTATTCTATCAGGGAGGACACTATACTACATAGTTGTTGGTAGATTTAAAAGGAAAATAAATGATAGAAAGTAAAAAGAAATCCTTAATGTTAAGCCAACCATACACCTTTTTAAAGTGACAACAGCACCTGGAGATGGAGATTGTTAATGAGATGCCAAAATTTCACAATTATCATATAAAATGCTTGCAAAATGTATGCAGACTTCTAAAAACCAATTGTGTACAATGGCTACTGTGCTTCAGAGAATCAGTTTAAAATTTGCATACAATTTGCATGCTAATGTTGACATTTTGGTATCTCATTGACCATGTCTAATGGCCACCAGTAACTTTTGCAGCAATAATCCCTTCATGTGTTATACAAAAGAAATTGTAATAAATATAATTTTGATGACAGTCCAACTTGAATTAGTATTTCCCATTACCTCCAAATATAGCTCCTTTTACTGTGCGTCCAGTTAGAAGCAGCATGGGATCAAATGTCAATTTTTCAGATGATATTCCAATAAGAACCGTTGTACCAGAGCCAACATAGGTGGACAGAAGTGCAGAAAGCTACAACAATATAAAAAAAATTTGTACCAAAGTACTAATACATTACATTTTATTTTGCTACAACATGTTTATATTAGCAATTTACAGCATCTCTGCCATAATGTTTTCCAGCTTTAAGTTTGAATCCATGTCAACTTTGATGATAATCCAGTATCTGATGAAATAAACATTAATAAAAATTGAGGGAGGGAAGAATCTTCCTATGAGGAGTTTTGTATCGGTGTCAACAGAGAGGATGTCTTGTCAAACTTAAGAAGTTTCTTCCCACCCTCTGTTCTGTATTCTGGGTTCTACATGGATAAAATGTCTATGTTGGAATACAATAGAGAAAAAATTTAATAAAAAATCATAAATACAATAGAATAAAAGGAACACAACAACTGATGATACTTCACCTCTTTTACCCTTAGCTTTATAAATTATATAATATACAAAACCAAGTTGTTGATGCAATCCTTTCTTGTATTTAGGCCAAGACATTATGAAACTGGTTTGGACTTGTCTGGCTTTGTTTTCAAAGCACCAAAGTGTTGGCTCGATATGTGCATCATTTGTATGACCAGTTTTTTTTATCTAGAAAACTATGTTGCCTTGGGACTTTGTATTCTTTCTCTCAGTATATATTCATGTACAACCATGCAAGTTACAATCTAAGGGCTTGTACAAATTTGAAGATTCATAAAATTTTGTAGCTATGAAACCATGTTGTCCTTTCTAAAAAGGGTTACATTTTAAACCAAATTTAAACCTAAGACAGAAAATGTACACAGCTTAGATAGAATACATTAATATTATCTGACTTGATGGCTGATGGGTGTATGGTTTATTTAATAAATTGATGCCAAATCTGATAAACCTTAGTTATCATTATCCAATGAAAAAGGGTATATACCATAGTTCTTTTGAAGATTTTTTTTCTAATAGAATTTTCAGAAATAAGAATATTGCACCCATTACTACTAAAATTATAGACGTGGGACAGAATACCAAAGTATTCTATGTAATTTATGATACAGTTGTCCTTAGATGACCTGGAAATTAACAAACTCACAGGACAGCAGCGTGAAGAGATTACATAATATCCCGGCTATTGTTGCCTTGTTTAAAGTTTGCTTTACTTTGTTTTGCATTTAAAATAAACACAGCTGGGAGTAAATTATTCCCATCCCAATTCTTTTACTATTTAGTATCCAGCTTGATAGTTTGATGTCAAGCTTCACATTATCTAAAGCATGATTGATATTTTTGGACACTAATAAGGTCTTAGATATAGTCTTGTGTTGATCATCACTGGACATTATGTTAGCATTTCAAATAGGATAAGGTTACAGGTCATAAACAATGAAATTTATATATTGTGAATCCAAAAGATTCACAACACTTAGTCAAGAGAGACAGATCACATGGAAGACAGTCCAGTAGTTTTATTTTTTAAGTTTGCCTTTTTTTAAATTGGTCTCGAAATCAAATTGAGCTAATAAAAACACTGGACTACAGACAAAGAAGTGTGAAAATGCCTCTACCCACAATAACAACTAATTCCAAGACATGAACATAAAACAGCGGAAAAACATAGGTACAAGACATGAATAACAACATTATTAGACATTAATAAACAATAATACCAACCATGACATCAGTATTTCCAATGCACTCAAAAGCAAAGTCAACTCCGCCATTGCTCTGCATTAGCAGGACCTCATAGATGGGACGTTCACATTCCTTTGGGTTGATACATTCAGTAGCTCCTAATTCCTTAGCTGTCGCAAATTTATCACTGTTTATATCAACTGCAATGATTTTGGCAGCTCCAGCGACCTTGCATCCAATTATAACAGAAAGACCAATAGCACCCAACCCAAACACAACGCAGGTTGATCCAGGAGAAACCTAAAACACATATAAAGATATACTGTATAAGATATAACAGATTTTAAAAGTGAATACTACATGCATTTATATTAACTATTTATTATTTATGCAGCACCAACATAGTATGTAGTACATATAGTATGATAGATAGTTAGATAGA
This sequence comes from Ptychadena robeensis, assembly GCA_036250615.1. Taxonomy (NCBI): domain Eukaryota; kingdom Metazoa; phylum Chordata; class Amphibia; order Anura; family Ptychadenidae; genus Ptychadena; species Ptychadena robeensis. The sequence goes on from CM070032.1 coordinate 155,018,822, forward strand.
TAGATAGATAGATAGATAGATAGATAGATAGATAGATAGATAGATAGATAGATAGATAGATAGATAGATAGATAGATAGATAGATAGATAGATAGATAGATAGATAGATAGATAGATAGATAGATAGATAGATAGATAGATAGATAGATAGATAGATAGATAGATAGATAGATAGATAGATAGATAGATAGATAGATGGGAATGGTTGGTGATATTTGTTGGAATAAATGCAACAGGCTTTAGTTCTTAAACTGTGTTATGCCAATATGTCCAGCAGATGGTGCTGTGTAGATTAGTTGTTGCAGTGTATACTGTTTGTGCTTCTGCATTCTCTGTTGTTTCTTCTCTTCCTTCCATCCACAATTTTATGGTTTCTGCACATGTTATCCCTGTGGTGAATTACAAGTAAAGTTCTTCTTCACTGAACTGCTGACTGGAAGCTTCCTGTAAGTGATCTACACAAGACCACTACATCCAACAATATTAACTTCCTGTTTGTGGCACATTAGTATATGTGAGGGGGAAACTTTTCAAGATGGGTGGTGACCATGGCGGCCATTTTGAAGTCAGCCATTTTGAATCTAACTTTAATTTTTTCAATAGGAAGAGGGTTATGTGACACATGAAACTTATTGGGAATTTCACAAGAAAAACAATAGTGTGCTTGGTTTTAAAGTAACTTTATTTTTCATGAGTTATTTACATGTTTCTGTCAGATCGGGAGACCTTGGGGGCTTTTCAACTGGCCCACCAGGACCAATCCACTTTCCAGGAAACTGTTCATCTAGGAATGCTCGGACCTGACACCCATAATGTGGTGGTGCACCATCTTGCTGGAAAAACTCAATGAACGTGCCAGCTTCAATGCATAAAGAGGGAAACACATCATCATGTAGCAATTTCAAGGTCTCCCAATCTGACCCCCTTAGACTTTTATCTTTGGGGTCATCTGAAGGCAATTGTCTATGCTGTGAAGATACAAGATGTGCTGCACCTGTAACTACGGATACTGGAAGCCTGTGCTAGCATTTCTCCTGCGGTGTTGCTATCAGTGTATGAAGAGTGGGAGAACAGGGTTGCATTGACAATCCAACACAATGGGCAGCACATTGAACACATTTTATAAGTGGACAGAAACTTGCAAATAACTCATGAAAGAATAAAGTGACATTAAAACCAAGCACACCACTGTTTTTCTTGTGAAATTCCCACTCTGCCAAAAGTACCAAAACCTGGTTCAATGACCATGGGATTAGTGTGCTTGTTTGGCCTGAACTTTACAGAGAATCTAAGGGGCATGGCCAAGTGAAAGATGAGAGAAATGAGACTGAACATTGCAGAAGAGCTGCTACAATGCTGAAGGCCGCTATTGAAGCATCCTGGTCTTCCATAATACCTCAGCAGTGTAATGTAATGTTCACATTTTTTGAGATTTTGGGTTTTCATAAGCTGTAAGCCATAACCTTCAAAATTATAACAAATAAAGACTTGAAATATCTTGCTTGGCTTGTAATCAGTCTATTTCATATATTAGTTTAATCAAGTTGAATTACAGAAAACAGGAACTTTTGGACAATATAATTTTTTTTGCAAAATCACCTGTACGATGTGTCATGTATGTAAAAAATTTAAAAAGTATCCATGTACTGTATATGCTGTAAGTAAACTGACACAAATATCTTAATGAAATCAGGATGGCCACTTACCTTAGCCACGTTAACAGCTGAGCCATAGCCAGTAGAAAATCCACAGCCAATCACACAGGCTTTATCCAGTTGTGCATCATCATTTATTTTAATCACACTAATTTCATCCACCACAGTGTACTCTGTAAAGGTGCTGGTGCTGATAAAATTATGAACCACTTGGCCCTTGCAGGTAAATCTGCTGGTGTTGTCAGACATAAGACCACTGTTTTTTCCAAGACTGTAAGACAAATGTTATAAAAAATACTTTTTCATCTGAATTTAAGGAAACATAAAATTCTAAACTTATTAAACATTGCAAAACATAAAGTGACCACTGACCAATAACATTACTGGTCAATAACAAGAGACTCACAAGAGGCAGCTTGCCTTCATAATCACGATACACAAACTATGGCCCTATTGCGGCCTTTAGAGTTTCCTATACCGTATTTGCCGGCGTATAAGATGACTGGGCGTATAAGACGACCCCCCAACTTTTA
>CM070032.1:155040092-155050574 GCA_036250615.1 Ptychadena robeensis
CGTAATGGGGTGGGAGAAGGCGGCGTGGCGCGGCCGTGGGAGGCCCGAGGCCTACTCGCCGCTTGGGCCTTGTGAGACGCTGCAGGCGGCACCCCCCGCCGGAGGAGCAACCGCATGGGGGCTCCTGCTGTGTGACCCGGCAACTGCTGGCGGCGGCGCGCCACCCCGGGTATATACATACACATATGGAAGTTCTTAGACATTCCACTGAGTGTTAGCTTACTACAAACTAACAAAGCAAGATTTTCTGGCTTCAGGAATGTTTTGTTGTCAAGGTAATATTATAGTTTTCATTAACCATTTAAAAAGACTTTAGTATCGATTACAAAAACGTAATATTATATTATTTTACATATTATTATATTAAAATATTATATTTAAAACACTTGATAACTTGATGCCGATCTTACCTTTTTAGGCAAATACCAGAAATAATTTTTTATATTAATAGATGTACAGTTTACACTACAAATTTATAACTGATATTATTATTATTTAAGATAGTAGTTATCAGCCAGAATTCAGTTAAAAATGTACATGCATACACATTTCTAGCAATTAGTTATATTAAGTTATATATATATATAATTAGTTATATTAGTTTTATTTAGTTATATTCTGCGTTTTACATTTAATAGAACTAATTATATACACACTACATTTTACATAGGCCTGATCATTGCAGTCTAAATACTACATAGTCCTTAACTCTGCATTCTATACAAATATTGTTCTAGCAGATACATTCTGTGAAGTAGTATGTACATTAAATGGCCCTGAACTTTGTAAATACATACGGTATGTTACTTACATGTTATACATTACACAGTTCTTAACTCTCCAATCTATATGTTGCTCATAGATGATTTAGTTCATTGACCATTGTGTTATGTACACTATCCTGTATGTCCGCTGTTGCTTATAGCGCGTTTTTGGGAATGACATATGTGAAATTATACACAGAATAGGACCTGTCAAGATTCAACTTCTTTTTTAACATTCCACATGCCACACTCTTGTTAAGCCCTTTTAAATATGTCCACATTTTCCAGTCTTAAATAGTGCTCCAACATTCGAATAGCGAATATCAACTATTCAAGAATTCGCAAATTTTATGAATATGGCGGTGGATATTAGCAATTTCGAATATTCATGATATTCTGCATTGGGAAGCTTATGGCCATGGATTGAGAATATATATTTGCAATGTGAAAATGAAAAGCACATGTGACCATTAATTTTGAAGGTAATCGATGTGATCATGATTGCAATTAATTAATATATTAGATAATATTAGTAAAGTTATTCATGAAATATCGTGAATTTGAATATTGCCTATGCCGCTCATCACTAGTCTTACATAAAGTAAACAATGCCACTATTCAATTTATCACAGATACAGCATCTCAAGCATCTTGCAATTTACATGAAGCATATTTATAGCGAATACATTAATATGCTTGACACCAATTGGGGGAAGGGGGAATTGGAGTATTTTATGACTTTTTGAAGCCAACCTGAAACTACTTTTTCTGTATTTATTCTTATCTCTACCAGCTTCTACATATCTTACATGGCCTTGCTAAAGTCTCGTTCACAGGTTGAAAAATAGTCAGCAAAAATCTATCTAGAGGTAATCTATCCTGATCCTCTTGTCAAATAACCAATGTGTGTACAGATGATGGACAAGGTCGTTCAATGATGTCAGCCGTCATCTTTCAAGGACTGTCCTGCCTGGTGTCCTCTATGGTGAAGGATGCAGCGTGGTGCTGTTTACTTGTCTGGCCTCTCCCCTCTGCATAGAACAGTACAAGCACTGTTGAAAAGGATAAAAAGCAATGGTTCCTGATGTTGAAAATTTAAACTCTGTGCAGAGCTTAATACAAAGTTTTATCTAAATTTGCTGAACAGAGATGTAGATTGTGTTGTTTGTTTCATGAGGTCTTCCATATTGCTTTTTTGACATAGTTGACAAAAAAAAAAAAAAACTTTTTCCCCTGCCCCTAAAGGGTTACTTTTTCCTCTGGCCTCCTCTGAGATAATGAAAATGTTTACCTATCTATGCTGTGACAAGCGTAATCAATATTTAGTACAACGAACTGAGTTCTATAGCAGCCCTTCTGAAAATGGCCCTGACTATTTAAACTAAAGGTATTTGTGAAATTGTCTTCTTCAGGTACAGTTTAAAAATAAAGCTGTGACCATGATTCTGGTGTTACTACCCTGTTTACCCGAAAATAAGGCATCCTCCAAAAATGAGGCACCCTTACATATATGCCTCACGCTGAAATACAAGGCACCCCCCCCCCCCCCCCCCCCCCCCCCGAAAATAAGGCACCCCTGAAGATACGGTACTGTAACTCTGGACAGGGGGAATCAGAGGGGGCAATCAAAATGATACAGGAGAATCAGAAGGGGTTACTAAAATGGTAATCCCCCCTCAGAGTCTCCTGTGCCATTTTGATCCCCCCGCCCTGATACCCCAGTGCTGTATTCTGCTTCATGGAAAAATAAGAAACCCCCCCAAGAAAAGATGAAGGGCATCTTTAGGAGCCAAAGTTAATATAAGACACTTATTTTTCGGGGAAATGCGGTACCTACTGAAGTACAAAAAAATTCAGCACAAAGAAGGAGGGCCGCAGGATCTACCCTCGAGGATACTTCAGTCAGCTAAAAAATATTCTTGCATATGCTATCCCAGCACTTCAAGAGAAGAGAGCAACCCTTAAAAGTATGAAGGAGGGTACCATCAGACTGCTGACCATGCAAACTGAGAGAAAATGCTGTGTAAATATGTACAATTTCCTTTACATCTACCAACAACTATATAGTGCCAGGTCCTCCCTGATAGAATACATAGTGACTGGAAGGTTTAGAAAGGACCTCCTATTACATGGTTTTGGTAGAACAAAAGTTGAGATAGAGTTGTAATAGGCCCTATGAGCAAAGCGCAATATGTGGTCCTTCAGTTCTAAATAAATGTAGTTGATGAGTTAGCTTCCCATCACAGGACGAGGTAATGCGGCACATACTGATCTGAGGGTAAGAGCAACAATCACAGAGTGAATCTCACATGCTCCTGGTTTAAGCAAAAAGATTCATAAGTACTTTCCAGGGGATATTGTTTAGCCTCTAATCTAAATTGAAAAGCATTTCAATTAATCAGTTGAAGTTGAACCATGGCAAATTTCTGAGGTCTGTTTAACCTCCAAAAATTTCTCAAATCTAAAATTTTTAATAAATTTGAATCAAAGGCAAGGGTAAATACCCTATTTTGGAAGCCAGTTAGGTATTTTAACTTAAACGAGTCATCCATATTTAATGCCCATCTGCATAATGATTTACTCTCTCATAGACTTGGCCCAGCCAAAACACCCATATTTTGTGAGTCAGTCCTGTTATGTTCAAAAATGTGTAAATGTGTGCAATATGTGTAAAATGTGTAAAATACAGGAAATGTACATGCTGATGTTGTATGTGTTTCAGGGCTAGTTGCAATTGGGTATATATCAATGCAGTGTAGTCACACAAACTGGGTCAGGTGCTGTCCTCTTCAAATATGTCCCATGAGGCTCTGGGGTCTGAAGGGGATAAAGCTGAGTCCCAGTAAGGGGAGGGCCAGTTCAGAGGAACGGGTGCTGATGAGACAACAGCAGCTAGGCTAGAGAGTTGTCCCCAGGCTTGAATTTCTCCCCCGTATATACCGACTAGTGATGAGCGGCATAGGCAATATTCAAATTCGCGATATTTTGCGAAGAATGCGCAAGATTATTATTGCCTCGTAATTACCTTTAAAATGAATGGTCACATATACATATATACATATATATATTCGCAATCCATGCCCATAAGCATCCCAATGCAAATATTCAAAATTGCGAATGTCCGCCACCAATTTGCGAAATTCTCGAATAGCCGATATTCGCCAAATATATTCGAAATTCGAATATTCGGGCTCAACACTAATACCGACATGCGTGCAACCGTTGGACTCAACAGCACGCAGTTCCTAGATAAGCCCCAGCTGCTTGCTGTATGGACCAGGCTGGTATCATCCCAGATACCCAATACAAGTGGGTTTGCGCAACCTGTGGACACAGCACAAATTCAATAAATTCAATTCGTAAAATGTGGGGTTGAGCCTTATAGGGTTCAACTTCCAATGGTGGCACCAATCTGTCAATGTATATTGGCAGAAAACCAGGGACTTTTTATTGGTCAAACAATAAATAAAAGATAAATCAAGTAAATTTGAAAATGAGAAACTTTTACTGTTTCACGCACAAATTTAGTACGAGACCCCTTATTGGGGCTCCTCCCAAACCCCTATCATCTTCTCCCGATATTTACCCAAAGAAAATACATTCAGGGTAAGCATAAATACTCTCTTGTATCAAGAAAATTACAACAAAAAGTTTGGACTGGCTCCCTTAACCTATGGCCATTGTCTCTCTCTCTAGAACCAAACATTTCCTATTACTACTCCTGAAGAAGCGGCATAAAGCCGCGAAATGCGTTGAGGCAACTGTACAGACCAAATGATTGTATCGTATATATTTTCTTTATTTTAACGGGACACGATTCAACACTTATGTGGCTGTAATGGATCTTGTCTCGTACTAAATTTGTGCGTGAAACAGTAAAAGTTTCTCATTTTCAAATTTACTTGATTCATCTTTTATTTATTGTTTGACCATTAAAAAGTTCCTGGTTTTCTGCCAATATACATTGACAGATTGGTGCCACCATTGGAAGTTGAACCCTATAACGCTCAACCCCACATTTTGCGAATTGTTCTTATTATTTGTTTTCCTTTTTGAGCACATTTTCAACCAGAGAATATAAGCAGGGAATGTACATGAGGGTGTTTGGGTGTGAGAAGTACCTTTGCAATGGAATGTTGTTAGCATACAATATACAGTATATATAGAGTTCTGCAAGTAGGTGCTGGTATTAATCAAATTCATGTTTAAAGTTTGTTTTTCTGGCGGGAGGATATTGGTCATGTCCTTTTATGTTCTTCTCCTATATTGAGTTAATAGGGAGGCTTCAATAATCATGTGTCTAGCATAATTTTGACTTGTCATATCTGTATTTTTCTCTGTTTCAATGTTTTTCATTGAAATTTTTACAAAACATAAAAGCAAACAAAAGGACTCACGCCCATTGCACACCATAAACGGTACATTAAAAAATCATAAATAAAACAATGGTGATGAATACACAGGGCTCCGAATGCCGCCCCAGCTTCCTGCAGCAAACACAAACAAAATATGCGACATAAAAAGCTGTGAAATGCCGAGCCAGAGAGCACCAGGGTTACACACCCTGGCAACGGGCAATATAGCCAACTTCAGTAGTAAGAAAACATCCTTAAATTTCTCAATTAACTGAGGAAAAGAGGGGAGAGAAAGGAAAAGTAGTAGAAAGAAGGAAGCACAGAAAAGAGGGGAAGAAAGAATGAGCAAGGAAAGAGAGAGAAAAGAGAAGTCCGGAAGGGGCCGCAAGCCCCCCTACACTCCACATCACTCAAACCCAAAAAGGGAACGGGACTAGAGGTGGGTAAGGCTATCCCTGAGCATGGAGAGGTGAAAGAGTCTGTTCCAGGGGTCCCAGGTGGCTTAAAATCTGTCATGCTTGTTCACTAAAATACTAGAGAGTTTTTCGTTGGTCATAACCCCGTCTACCCTGAGCGGTTAATGGCGGTGGACACTTTCTCAGGGGTGACATCGGCATTTGAAAGGTCGAGGAAGTCCTGCGCGATGGGGGGAAGAGGCAGACACTCGAAAAATGCTTTGGCCTTCCTAGTCGGGAAGGGGGGGGGGGGGGGGGGGGGGGGGGTATCATACAGGGAAGCCAGGAACTTATGGAAGCAGGAGAGGATGTGACGGGGATTGGCAGTGACCTCACCATTAGGCTTACGGAGCTTGATAGGCCGATGACCCAAGGGTCTGGAGGACAGCCTCTTAGCAAGCCCAGGGCCCGGCTTGTTCATGGAGGCATAAAATAAATGCTTGGAGCAGCAGATGAATTTCTCCGCCGCATGATCCAGCAGGAGATTCAGGTCGGTGCGGACAGACTGAATCCTGGCAAGGACCCCCACATCACCCCTGGCCTTGTGTTGGGCTTCCAGGCTCTGAAGCACAGAATAGAGCATCTTGATCTGAGCGGAGCGCTCCCGTTTGCGGCGGGAGGCCAACTCAATGAGATTGCCACGGAGCGTAACCTTGTGCGCCTCCCAAAAGGAGACAGGGGAGGAGACCGACCCCACGTTATGGGAGAAATATGATTTCACCATATATTCAATCTCCAACAAAGGGCATCATTAATCGTCCAATGGTAAGGGGGGCGTAAATGTATCCCGACGGCGGTATCGGTTTGGATCGTAATATTCAGAAAAAAAGCTACCACATTGAAAATCCAATACAAGAATGTCATCGAAATTAATCGCCGTTTATATCGGCCATTGTGATGTATTTTTTTTTTCAAAGGGGAAGCCTCGGCAGTAATTGGTCGGTAAACACTATGAAAACAGTATGAAGTTTCCCGATGTTCCCAGACCAATTAAAATTTTTCAACATGTCCAATAAATTACGACTGTAAAAAAACGGCAATTACGATCGTATTTTATCGGTTGTACCATGTGGACATGTGCGGATTTCAGGCCGATAAAATGCTATCATTGGTCGGTTTTAATGGATCGTAATTTTAATCTTAGAGTGTATGGCCAGCATTAGCGTCAAGGACTACATTAGAATCACCCGCTACAACCAACAAGCCCTTGCAGTGTTGCTGGAGGGTGGCGAAAAAATGGGCAAAGAAACGTTCCTGATGATGGTTCGGGGCGTAATAGGAAGCTATTGTAATGGGGATATCTTGAATGGAGCCTTGTAAAATAATATAACGCCCCGTGGGGTCTATTACCTGAGACTCGCAAAAAAAACTACAAGGACTTGTGGAGGGAAATCCAGACACCCCGCTTCTTCTCCCTAAAGTTGGCACAGAAGAAGTTGGGTAATTCTTGTGGAGGAACTTGGGGCTGGAGGAGGAGGAAAATCTAGTCTCCTGTAAACACACAATTAAGGCCTTGCAGGAGGAAAAATAGGCGAAAGCCTTGCTGCGTTTCGTTGGGGAGTTAAAGCCTTGGACATTATGGGAAACTACAGTGAATTGGTCAGTCATGTTAACGGGTAGTGGAGGGGAGAGAGGCTCAGGGACCCAGGTAACAGGGAAAAGGCGTCTGAAGCCGCCAGCCACGGGGGGAGCCACGCCCCCCAACCGGACAATGAATTAAGAGCAGAAGAGAAAAGAGGAGAGAAAGAGAAAGCAGAGAGATAGAGTGCAGGGAGGTAGGGGAAAACACAGGTCACCGCCTAAGGCCATCCGGAGCCAGAAGAAAACTATGCTCTAGGCCATAAGTGGGGGGTGCTATCCCCCTGGGCACCAATGGGGGACTCGCTAAAATGACATAAAGCAGTCGCTAAGAAACATATAAACAATAAACTGAAAAAGGTCATATAACCTACATGTTAAGCGTCACAGTGTATGGTTTAGGGCAATAAGGGCCAGATAGCGGGCAGAATGACATCCTAACCCTAGGCAATGTAAAAAAACAGCATTATGCTTCGTTGAAAGCATGAAGAAGGAAGACGTTAATGAATTAGAAAGCTTAATAAAAAAAAAAAGGAAAAAAGAACAAACAAAAACAGTCACAGTCATAAACGAAAAATAAATAATAATAATAATAAATAAATCAAATAATAATAATAATAATAAATAAATAAATCAAACCTGGGCAGGCTCACAGTCCATGAGAGCCCAGAAGAACATCACTAACGAAGGTCGAAAACATCAGGATGGTACGAGGAATTCTCGGAAAAGACATTGAAGAAATCAGCTCCCGTAGCAGCAGGTCGCCTCAGGTAGCAGGGACAATGCCCGGGAGGGTGGCTGGGGTTTGAGAGGGCTTCTAACGGTGGACCGTTTCCCAATCAGGGGCCAGGCGTCACAGTGGTGAGCAGATGGGTCTGCTGGAAATGGGTAGAGCGGCACTGGAATAAGGAGCAGGGCCTGGAAAACAACAGCGGCCTCATCCGGCGAAGAGATGGAGTGATCTTTATTGGAGAAATTAAATAGTAGCTTGAAGGGGTAGCCCCAGCGGTAGGTGACATTCTGTGTGCGAAGAACCTCCAGGTAAGGCTTGAGATCTCTGCAGGGTGGTCAGGGAAATATCAGCGAAGAGGGCATGGCCCTGGAAAACGAGGTTGGGCTGCTTCCGGGCCTCTCGCATGAGGTTCTCCTTAGTACTGAAATAGGTTAGTTTGACGATCACGTCCCGTGGAGGACCAATGGGCTTGGGTTGGGACAACGCCCGGTGAATCCGTTTAAACTCCAGGCGCTCAATAGGGAGGGATGGGGACAGTTCCTGAAACAAGGCAGTGACCGTGGAGGTAAGGTCAGTGATGGACTCTGGGAGGCCTCTAATCCGGATGTTACCCCGCCGGTCCCTATTCTCCATGTCCTAGATCTTTTGGTTGGCGACTCACAGGGACGCAGTCACTGCTGCCAGGTCAGACTCCTGAGTGTTGACCACCTGGACGACGTTGTCCATCTTGTGCTCCAGCAGGTCCGTTCTTGCGCCCACATCCCGAATTTCCCGGGTCAGCTGTGAGGAGAGGTTGTCTGTGGCTTCTTTCAATTCCGATTGGAACATCTGCCGGATCCTGGCCAGGAGTGCTGCATCCCGATGGGAGGAGGAGGGTTCGCAAGGCGGCATCCCATCCATGGAGGTATTGGAGGCATCCGTGAAGAGGTGCGGGGAGGCAGGCTCCACATGGTCTGAGAGATTTGCACTGATCCTTACGCCCTTTCGCGCTGGGCATTGCCAAGGCCGGATGCCCCCCGGTATCAGGCAAAGCACAGAGGCCAAAGCAAGCCAAGAAAGCAACTGAAAAGGTCCAAAAAGAGTCCGGTGGTGCCCGGTGGTAGCTGAGCTCGCTCAGATGGTGGCCATCTTGGCTGGCAGCTCGCTAGCGCCCCCATATCTGTATTTTTCTAACATTTCTACTATATTGTTATGGACAGGGCCGCCCTCTTAGGGGTCCCACACCTGGTAATATTTCAAGCCCCCACCCCGGTACTAGTACCAATCGACCCCTGCCACTACCCAAACCCCCCCCCCGCGCTGAGGGCTAATCCAAGCTTCCGCCAGTCTAAGGATGCTTACCTGCTCTGCTTTTAGCCATTGGAACTTTCAGGTGGGAGGTTGGTATTAGTTAGAATTTTCATCGGCCAGTGCTGGGGGGGGGGGGGGGGGGGGGGGGGGGGGGGGGGGGGGGGGGTGTGGATTAGTAGTAAGCATCCTTGGGAGCCAGATCCGAGTGAGGGTGTGGGGGTGAAAAATTTCTGAGTGCGGCCCTGAGAATACAGGAACACATGGCACTTATGGGGGAGCACACCGCAGGGCCCCCCTAAGATTGTCGGTCCCGTAACAAGTGCTCCTCCTGTCCCCGCCGGATGGCGGCCCTGATTATGGGACAGGAAGTGTTTTAGAATGTAACTAATTTCAATATATGCTGTTTTGAGAACCTTTGGAAATACCCATGAAGGATTGTGTTGTTATATAAGCTATCATTAATCGTTGCATGTGTTCCAAACACAAAATTAATTAGCAGAACAAAGTAGAAGAGAAACTTGTTTTGAGGTTTCTTATTTCAGCTGGAATGTCATTGTTTGTAAAAGAAAAAGACTCTATTTACTCCAGAAAACAATGTCCTCTTAGAATCTTCATCAATGCTGTAAACACAGTGTTGCCAGGATTTTCTTTTTGGTTTTTGTAATTTTTGCAGTCAATGAGACACAATAACATCAATTCACACAAGGGAATCTTTATTTTTATTTATTTTTTTAGTACTATTTATTAATTGATTTGTATTATTAAGCAGAACTAAAATCTGCTATCATCCTACCATCTTAACCTACCTACCTCATTATTCATGTGAGCCCAACATAATATTTCCCTAAATTTCATAAGGTCATATAAAACCTCATGATATCTCCTGCAGCTTCTGACTGGTCTTTATGTTTGAATGCATGCAAAAACATTATGGATTTATGATTAAATCATACTTGAGTAAAATGCATTTTTTACATGTCTATGTTGATTCACACTGCATGTATTTTTGCTAGTGCTAGTGCACATACCTTAAATGCATGCAAAATGCACATTACACATCTGCGTTTGCACTTTTGAACAGAGCATCAAAAATGCCTGCTGCAGGGAGTTATAAAAAAAAAAGCATGCACTAATGCTCTGTTTTACCCCCTGGGCGTTACGGGCTTTTCATGCTATTTTTTATGGCACAAAAAGCTGCATCTATACTACGGACATGACCTAAAGACAACTAATAAGTGGTGGACTGATTTGAAATTCCTTATGATTGAACCAATGTTCTCATGGTGGAGCCACACACCAGATGCTGG
>CM070032.1:155066913-155080510 GCA_036250615.1 Ptychadena robeensis
TATGTCTGATGACGGTGACTCACAGGGGTCAAAGTTTCTGCAAGTTAAAAGATAGAGGGCGAACCGAACTCGCCCATATGTTCGCGAACATGAGCGAACGCGAACAGCGATGATCGCCTGCGAATAGTTCTCCGGCGAACAGTTTGGGCATCACTAAATATTAACTGTAAGTAAAATTATATTTATGTACTCTTATTTTCAGTTTTTTTGTTATGTATTGTATTGTATGTACTGACATGGGTATGCAAGTCAGCAATACAGGGAGTGCAGAATTATTAGGCAAATGAGGATTTTGACCACATCATCATCTTTATGCATGTTGTCTTACTCCAACTGTATAGGCTCGAAGCATACTACCAATAAGACCTATAGGTGATGTGCCATCTCTGTAATGAGAAGGGGTGTGAGTCTATAACACCAAACCCTATATTAGAGTGTGCATAATTATTAGGTAACTTCCTTTCTTTTTACTTTGCAAACATGGGCAAAAGAAGGACTGACAGGCTTAGAAAAGTCAAAAATAGTGAGATATCTCCTGCAGAGGGATGCCCAGCACACTTAAAATTGCAAAGATTTGAAGGCCGTGATCATCGCAAAATTAAAGCGTTTCATTCAAAATAGTCAACAGGGTCGAACCAAGAGCGTGTGGTAATACCAACAACGGCGCAAAATGAACTGCCCATGAACTGCACGCAAAAGTCAAGGTGCAGCTGCCAAGATGCCCATGCCACAGTTTGGCCATATTTCCAGACTGAAAATCACTGGAGTGCCCAAAAGCACAAGGTGTGCCAATACTCAGAGACTGACGCCAGGTTTAGAAAGGCCTGAAAGACGGACCACCCACTGACAAGACACACCAAGCTGAAACGTCAAGACTGCGGCAAGCAATATCTCAAGAATGATTTTTCTAAGTTTTAGGACTGAGAAATGGAGTGAGTCTTGATGGCCAGCTGGGCGCACGTGGATGGATTGGTAAGAGCAGAGAGCTCCAGTCGACTCAGACGCCAGCAAGGTGGAGGTGGAGTACTGGTTTGGGCTGGTATCATAAGAGATGAGCTTGTAGCGGCCTTTTCGGGTTGAGGATGGAGGTCAAGCTACAACTCCCAGTTCTACTGCAGTTATGAAGACACCTTCTTCAAGCATGGTAAAGGAAGAAGTCTGCATCCTTCAGAAAAACATGATTTTCATGCCAGGGACAATGAGCCATCACCACGCGTCCAAGTACTCCACAAGTGGCTGGCCCAAGAACGGGCCTATTAAAAGAAGAAAACTAATGACATGGCCCTCCTTGTTGCACCCTGATCTGAAACCCCATTGAGAACCTGGATGCGTCCATCATCAAATGTGTGATTTTACAAGGAGGGAGGGAAAACAGCTACCAACCTCTTCGGAAAAACAGTCGTCTGGAGGCTGTGGTTTGCTGACTGCCACCAACAATGTTGATGGGTGAACAGATCCACAAAAACACTGACAGAATCCATGGATGGCAGGCTTTTGGAGTGTCCTTGCACAACGAAACGGTGGCTATATTGAGTCAACCTGATTTGTTGGCTGTTTTGTTTTTGAATGTCAGAAATGTATATTTGTGAATGTTGAGATGTTATATTGGTTTCATCTGGTAAAAATAAATGAATTGAAATGGGTATAAAATTTGTTTTTTGTTAAGGTTGCCTAATAAGGTTATGCCACAGTAAGAGTCACCTGACACACACAGATTTCCCCCCTAAAATAGCTCAAACGACAACTAAAAACTACTTACCAAAAATATTCAGCTTCTTTGAGTATTAATGAGTTTTTTGGGTTTCATTGAGAACATGGTTGTTGGGTTCAATGAATAGAAATTATTCCTCAAAAATACCAACTTGCCTAATAAATTCTGCCACTCCCATGTACTCCTGCCAACAACATATAGTGTAATGTATATATGTGGCTACATGTAATAATTACTTTATCCGGTATGCGAAATGTAGAGCCTATGTATAATTTGTAACCAATTGTCGGCGGTGCCTTGTGTGTAAGGTTGTTGTGTTGGTTGGTAGCTGGTTGTGCATGGTATACAGTGGAGGAAATAATTTATTTGAACCCCTGCACATGTGATTTTTGTAAGTTTGTCCAATGACAAAGGAAATGAACAAGTACTCAGAACAGTATCATTTGCAATGGTAGGTTTATTGTAAACAGTGGCAGATAGCACATCAAAAGGCAGGAAAATCGAAACAAAATTACTTTAAATAAAACGATAGCAAACTGGATTTGCATTTCATTGAGTGAAAATAAGTTTTTGAAACCCCTTCCCTCCCCCCCCCCAACAAAAAAAAGACTTAATACTTGGTTGGAAAAAACCCTTGGTTTGCAAGCACAGAGGTCAAAACGTTTCTTGCTAATTGATGACCAAGTTTGCCCGAACATTTAGGAGGAGGAATGTTGGTCCACATCCATCTGTTGCAGATCATCATCCCTCCTAGCCCTCCAGAGGGTTTTTCGATTGGATTATCGTATTAGGGTCCGGAGAGGACTGACATAGGCCAACTCCATGACCTTAATGGATGCTTCTTCTTGAGCCATCTCCTTTGGTTGCACTTTGCCTGTATGTTGTGGTCATTGTCGTGCTGTGAACACCCATCCAACCGACCCATTTTCCCGAGTTTCCTGGCCAGAGGTAAGCCCGAGGTTGTCGACCTCAGGATTCACGATACACGATAACATTTTCCCGTTAATGCGAATTAAGTGGTGTCCTGTGTGCCCTTAGCCAGAAAAAACACACCCTATCATAGCAAAAACTGGGTGCTTCACACCCCATGCCCTTGACGGGCTGGGGACGGCTGTTTTGCGGGCGTCATAGGCCAGCATTTTTTCTTCCTCCAAACACAGCCGAGTTGAGTTAAGTGCCAAAGAGCCTCTAGTTTGGTACTCATCAGACCACAGCACCCCTTCTCCCAGTCAACTCTACTGAATCATTCAGGTGTTGCATTGGCCCAAATTTCAGACGGCGCCCCCCCCTGCACATGTGCCCTTCCTGAGCAGGGAGGAACCTGCAGGATTTTCAATCCATTGCGGTGCTTGTCTTGAGGTTGGAATGTGTTTACCAATGGGTTTCTTGGGGAATGTGGTGCCCTGCCTAATTTGAGGTGAGGTCATTAAACTAACTCCTCCCGTGTAGTTTTGTCTAGTTCTAGGATGCTTTGTTCACTATTCTCAGAGACCATTGACAACCCACGAGGGTGAGATCTTGCGTGGAGCCCCCAGAGCAGAGGTCGAGTTGATGGTCATTTTGTGCTCCTTCCATTTGTCGAACAAAGTCGCCCACCAAACAGTGTCACCTTCTCTCCCAGACTTCTTGCCTAATGGTTTTGACTAGCCCATACAGCCTTGTTGCCAGGTCTACACTTTTGTTCTGTATGACATCCTATGGACAGTCTCTTGTGTCTTTCCCATGTGGAGAATTTGGAAGTCTGCTATTCAGTTGATTGATTCTGTGCCCGGAACAGGTTGTCTTTTATACAGGGTGACTCAGTTAAGACAGGTGTCCCGTAATGAGGGCGTGCACTAATTGAGTAGAAGTGTCTTAACCACTCTGTGGGAAGCCAGAACTCTTTAATGGTTGGTAGGGGTTCAAAAAATACTTCATTTCCACTGCAATGAAATACAAATCAGTTGCCTATTCTTTATATTAAAGTTATTTTATTCGATTTTCCTTTTGATGTGCGTCATGATCCACTGTTACAACTAAACCTACCATTGAACATGATACTGTTCTGTAGACTTTCATTTCTTTTTGGACAAACTTACAAAATCAGTGAGGGGTCAAATAATTATTTCCTCCACTGTATGTTATATGCATTTAAATGTATATGTATGTTTTTTTTAATTATAGTGTTAGACTTTAAGGGTTTAATTAGGAAGATTTGTTTATTATAATAGTGTGGCTTCTGTGGTTAAGATATGAGGGTTTAGTGAACTACATGGTAGTTTTTTCACTATAGTGTGGGTTATTGGTGGTTAGGTTTTAAAGGATTTTGTGATTTGTGTGGTTTGTTTAGTGTAAATATGTACTATTTCTAGTTTGTGAATTGGTGGGTTTAGTATATTGTGTGGTTTTATGATGGCCATTAGATGTTATCTCTTGTTTTATCATTTTCGGGTTTAATAAATCTTGCGGTTTTAGGAGGGAAATGTGTTTTTTTGGGGTTTGACAATTGTTTGACTTTTTAATATGCTTATTGCTGCACAAGGATTAATGAATTCGGTACCATTATGGGGTTAGTATAACCCAATAGTAGTTCCAAGTTATTATCTGTAATCATATTATGATATTCGCGGGGGTTATATGTATTCATTTATTATATGTGTGCATGCATGTTTGTACATATGGCGGACTACAGTGAAGAATGTATATTTATTTTGACATGTAATCATTCTTTTTTAATGACTACATTGCAAAATAAATATGTTCTTGTCTCTCCCTGACTCTATCTGAGCCGAACATGCGTAGCACCCAATGACCTGTTCCGGCCAGCCAATCACTGTGATGTCAGTACTTGTCACATCTATTGGCATCACAGTAAGGGCAGTACTTACCTGACCCTTGATTGCCTGTCTACAACCCGAGAAACATGCGCAGACCTGAGCATAGACACAAGCACGGCAAGGTGCTCGTCTGAGTAGCATCGAGCATAGCAATGCTTGAGCTGAACACATATTCGGCCGAGCATGCTGTATGCTGGGATCCTCTGATGTCTGCTCAAGCCTCCATTGCGCTCCCATAGACTCAGCTTTTTGCATCGATTTCAATGGGATGGAGGCTAAGACCAGTAGATCTGGGGCTCTGACAGCCCTGTCAAAGCCTCATTGCCATCGGCGGCTAATGCACTCCAATGGACAGTGGAGCCTGTATGTTTCTCTACCTGAGTACATTTCTTTAACAGTATGCATTTACCAATGTAGGTGTATAAACAGAAAATAATTAAACTGACAGTGTGTATTTAAACATTCATGTTTTATCCATTTACGTTTTTTGGGTTACTTACCATAACTGAAGTGTTTCCAATGACCTCAAAGGCATAATCCACACCATCATCAGTCATTTTTGCCAGCACTTCATGGATAGGAATATTGTAGTCTTTTGGATTGATGCATTCAGTGGCTCCACACTCTTTGGCTTTTGCAAATTTATCACTATTTAAATCAATAGCAATAATCTTGGCGGCACCAGCAACCTTACATCCAATTATCACAGAGAGGCCAACACCTCCCAATCCAAACACTGCACAGGTGGAACCAGGCTTAACCTTTAAAATACAAAATGAAGAAGATTTGATTTTTAAAAACAAAAGCTTTCTTAATGGTCTGTGACTTACTAAAGACTAAAGTTGCAAATCTTTGGCCACTACAGGTATGCAACATTGGAGGGTGCAGTGTCTTCCATTTCCGCTCCTCAGAAATCATAGTATATGGTTGTAAAGAAGCTATTCCACGCATCCTGTAGTGTTTGGATATATGCAGTTGCCATAAATCTGTTTTGCGATGAATGGCCTCCAGTCACATTAGGTACTGAATGCCATCATCATCTGGGTTAAGGTTTAAGGTTTATTCAGCATAACAAGAACCTTTAACCAAGAGTACTTACTAGCTACTGTTTTCTTGCCCATTCTTGCTCATCAAATGTTAACCAAGGATAGATCAGTGTTAAGTGCCACAAGTGAGTTTAACCTCCCTGGCATTACACCCGAAGCCAGTGCCGGCATCTGGCATAATCAATGGCTCTCTGTGAACCTGCAGCCGAAGGGGGCGGGGCCATAGACCTTCATGTTAATACATAAGATAGTTAAGTTAGTACATAAGATATGCTGTACCATGCCTAAGGAATGATAACCCTACCTAACCAACCCCTCTTTAGTTAGGGTTATCGCGTCTTTTATCATTTTTATAATACAAGCTGTGGTATCAGTATAAAAGAGAATTGTGGATTACATGCAGTAGAGTTTATATACTCACTTTACCAGTGTTTACAGCAGAACCATATCCAGTAGAGAATCCACATCCAATCAAGCAGACTTTTTCCAGTGGAGCATCGTCATGTATTTTAGCAACAGCTATTTCATCCAGCACAGTGTATTCAGTGAAGGTGCTGGTGCTGATGAAGTTGTGAATGGGTTTACCCTTGCAGGTAAATCTGGTGGTTTTATCCAATAACACTCCATTATAAGTGCCTATGCTGTTTAGGAAAAAAAAGGAACACATCCAAAAGCATTTAATTGAAATATAAAGTAAAGGTTATTCATATTAACTTACTCAGGAACCAATGTTAAAACGTTCCTATTTTACCTTTTTCTTTATGAAACATTGCAAATATTGTGTTTAAATCTAACTATGCAACTGGCAGGTGGCATTCAAGAGTATGTTTGGACATTCCTCTAGTTCCCTTTGTTCTTTTTATTTTTATGAAATAAGCATTATTATTATACAAATATGATGAGATTATTAAAATTGCTATATTTACTTAAGATTGCATTTTTTACTTACTCATTTTTGTAGCACAGGTTGCTTTCTGGATTTTTACAACATCTGCATTCTCCACACTGTGGCACAAACAGTGGGATGACTTTGTCTCCTGCAGGGTTGAAAAAGAGTTAGTGTTTGTATGCAGTATATTTGAATTTAATTTAAACTCATTCTTTATTCTTTATCAGCTTGAACTGCTAAAGCATTAAAATGCTGACAGTGACCCTAGTTATCAGTTTTCTGTAGTCTTTTCCTAAAAAAGAAATCTCTGAAACAAAACTTGTAGTATCTGCTGTGAGCAATCAGCCTGTGATCCGAATGTTGACAGGATGTCACAGCCAAGCTTAAATCACCCATTTTGGTGGGCATGTAACAGTATCATGCTTGTTGAAGTAGACCAGGGCATTCAACTCAGCAGCTTGTAGTATATGATTGTAGGCCTTCTCTCTCACCATATATGGACAAGGGTACAATCGATCGATGTTAGACTGACAGTCAATATTTAAATTGTACAAGCCTATCGAAGATCAATTAAGAAAAAGTCGAAGCGCATATGACTAGCTTAAGACCTACAAGATGACACCTTTTACATACAGTATATAGTGTAAGTTTTCATGAGTAAATGAATATCACAGTTCTGTTCAGTGACACAGTTAAGGGGCACATCTGGGGAATCACACTGAAAATTTTTGCATCTCCCGTGGCCACCCCGATGTGACGTCATCACGTCACACAGGGGGGGGGGGGGGGGGGTTGATGGGCTTACATGCAGAAGCCAGTTCAAAAGATCAGAGTCACCGGCCCCATCTGGTCCACTTTCCTTGTAAATATTAACTGCTGGAGAATGCACATGTAAGGTACTGATAGCTTATCAATAATAGCTTATCAAGTAACACAATTGGCTTTGTGTGGATACATCACACACTATTTTGGGCATTTACAGTACAGCTCACATTACAAATAATCACATATACTATACCTGGTTTAAGTTTGGTTACTCCTTCTCCAACACTTTCAACAATCCCAGCAGCTTCATGGCCTAATATCACTGGAAATTTCATGTCACTTATAGCCCCACTTAGAACATGATCATCTGAGCGGCATATACCAGTGGCCACAATCTGTGGAAAAGTATAAATGGTTATATAGCTAACTTAATTTTTTTTTTTGCCATGCAAGCACTTGCAGACTTAAAGCCCCCTCCACTCCACTCTTAAGCTGGGCATAGACGTCTCGAGTTTCTGTTCAATTTTAGTGTGATTGTTTAACAAAATCGATCGTGCGATCGATCGGATACAAATTGATGCATGTCCGAGGTGTCTGATCGATCAATTTTGCCCTAAATCGCATGTAAAAACGATCGTGCACGGATCCGTTCTGTTTGAAAAATTTAGTCAAAAGCACATGAATGGAGTGCTGTTAGTTGTCTCATGCAATCGTTTTAAGTGATCAATCTATGATTCTTGTGGAAATTACCTTTGTTTGTGTGCTGTTGTTCACTGGCTAGTTCTTCAGCTAACACCACTCCAAACCCATAAATGTGTGCGGAATCATTCAGGAATTGAGGACATCATATGTTGCAGTCTGCGATCGATTTTGCAAATGAAATCAATTCCAGAATCGGATGGTCCATCGGTTTAAAAATCGAACGCAGGAAAATCGAGACATCTATGCCCAGCTTTACCCATTACATAGGTTTGTTTTCTTTTCCTAAACTGTTGAAATAAGTTATACTCAACTAAATCTTCTGTCTACATCCCTTGCCATCACCAGTTCTGATGCAGAGGACCATTAATCCAGCTGACCAGACTTTGACAAGCTTCTGTAGATAAATTGACTGGTGAGAGGAGAGAAGTCTTAACAATGCATGCAGATGTCAGGTTTCCTTCCCTGCCATGTGCCGTCATCAGAGGGGAGTAGCAACAAAGGACAATCAACAGTTACTCATTATAGCTTAAAGTGGAAGTAAGAAGAGCTGCCGAATTATCTTCTTAAATTGTTCATTACAGGTAAGTTTTTGGGTTTTTTCACTGCATTCTTCCCTATTATTGGCACTTCTAGTGCCATTCATGAAAACATAGATTTCTGGTGGTAGGTCCGCATTAAGTTTACTCATTACAGGTAAGGTCACTATAATGTGGAGATTGATGAGAAGGACATGAAGTAAAAAAGAAGAGTTATGCCAATTTAACATATATGTAAACCCATAATTTGGTGGCAGTATTAGTTTGTTTATAAGATTTTCTCTTCCTTTGTTTAACTTAATTGTATCTTAGGTGTAGAAGTATGATGCTAGGACTAGGTTGTAAATATTACAACTATAAAGTCTTCTTATCTCCATAACAATGAGGAAATATTTTGCATACCTCCATAAACTTGGTAGAGATAATAATGTTTGAATACTGCAAAATGTTTCTTGCCTCCTTGATATCTGGCAAACAAATTTATATTTGTGCACCAAGACAATATCTAAAAAGGCTTTCAATGGTGTTCCAAACCAAAAAGTATAGACATTTATTGTTAGGCTTAGGGCTCAAGTATCCATTAAATCCCTGTGTTGAACGCATGGATTTTAACGGAGTGCACAAGCGGTGCAGGCCATCTGTGTCCACAGGAATCTAAAAGAGGCTTGCTCTGACATCAGCAGATGGAGCCCTAGCCTTAGGTTTGCAAGTGTAGTACAGTTGCAATACTTTCCAATGTTAAATCCCCATTAGCAGCAGGGGCGTAGCTAGACGTGACTGGGCCCCATAGCAAAAATGTTTATGCCCTCCCCCCATCCCAACCTGTCACTCCAATCCCTGCCCTTTCAGGAGTGGTGGGCCCCCTTGTGAATATGGGCCCCATAGCACTGCTATGGATGCTATAGTGGTTCCTACGCCACTGATTAGCAGAATATCCTCAGTTCAGCTGTGTAAAGAAATGTTTTACCATAGCATTTAAGTGTGCTGTAGCCTGTCAAGAAAACAAATGTTTTTATATTTTACTTGTTATATATTGGTAATTTGTGTATCAACATTTTCATGATATCAGTACATGTGAAGTAGTAGTCCATAATGTAACTATGTGTTGTCAATTGACAATTATATTGAGTCTACCTTTATGCAAAAAGTGTTTTTTACAGTTTCGGTTAGAGTAGGAAATGGTTCAACCCTCTGTCAAGTTTTATTTTGGTCTACCCATTAAGGATATTGAACTCTACATGTACCAGAATATTTCCTGCTTGAAAACAGAGAAGTCACATGAGCCCTGAGATTGGAAAAGGGTCCGTGCTCTGTAAGAAAAGGGCTTAGTTCTTAGGGTGCCAAAATTCCCCTAGAATGGCACTGAAAGTGGTCAAAAGATAAATTCCTTTAATAAATCCACCCTCTAACTCCTAGGTGCCCAACCTGCGGCCCGGGGGGCCGCATGCGGCCCTTTGGGTGTTGTTTGGCGGCCCTCCTTAGTGCTTCACATGTGGCCCCCACAACCGAACTGTTAATCCATAGGGCATAGCAACTCACCTGTAAAGTGGTCACACGCTGGCCCAGTTTTCCTAATCAACTTTGGTGGTCCTACATCAGTAAAATTGGCAATGTTGATCAGGGAAACCAGGTCTACATATGAGTCCTGCACCCAGGGGCAGGAGGGGGGTGGATGTTGTCTGGTTCACCCCTTGATGAGATATGTTGACAGTGGGAGGGTCTGGATCGATGTTATGTGCGGCCCTTTAGTGATGCCGAGGGCCGCACTTGTGGCCCTACATATCAACTCAGTTGCCCCCCACTGCTCTAACTCCTAAGCATAAAGACAGACATTAATAAGATTTAACAATCATAAGACATGACACATGAAAGTCAATGTGTGTAATTGCTACAATCTTGTAATCTTCATTTTGTTTCCTCTTCTGCTCCAAGTTGATCTTGTTTTGAGTTTGAAGTGTACATGTTTAAAATGTGTGTAGCAATACAAACATGTTCAAACAGGATTTACATTTAAAATAATTACTATGTAATTAGTAAGTAATAAAAGTTTTTTTTATCTGAAGGTAGTGCTACATTGCCTTTAATATAAATTTAAAGGTTGCAGTTAGGATTGTGAAATTTTGAGGATTCTTAGTAGTAAATCACTAGCCCCCCAAGAAAACACTGCTAAGGATGTCTGAGATCTAGAGTGTCAAAATCAGAGAAGGCATATATTGTAGGTATATGGGTACGAAAACTCACTTCCCATTACTCTACAAATAAGATGTAAATAGCATATGAGAATTTGCTCATGTTTTTTTCTTCTCCAGTTTATAGTTAGCCCAACCCCCCCCCCCCCCCCCCCCCCCCCCCCCCCCCCCCCCCCCCCCCCCCCCTCAGCATCCCGAGGGACCTAGACCCCCATTTAAAATGTTTGAGGAAACCTGTTCTAGATCAACCTAAACAACCTAAACAACCTAAACAACTATTTTGCTTCCTTTGGCTTACTGCCAATGTCAAAACTGGTTTATTTTAATTGCCAATTCTTTATACATTATAAACCACGCTATATGCAATACTATGCTGAAATGCATTATCTTGCATATTTTTTGTTTTTATTTGACTCAATTTACCTTGACGCGAACTTCACCCTTTTTTGGTGGGGCAACTTGAATCTCCTCAATGCTGAGTGGTTGCTTAGGTCCCCAGCTTACAGCAGCCTTGCACGTAATGACCTATAAATGTTTAAAAGATAACAAGTATAGTTATATCCTTGATGGTGTTTTTCAAAGTAGTAATACAGATATTATGACACTTAAAGACAACATGGCTTCCTTATAATAATGAGATGTAGGACTAATAAAGTCCAATCTAAAAAACAACATATTTGTACAAATATGAAAAGTATAAGTATAAAAAAGTATAAGTATAACTTGTTTAATATCCAATATTTAAATGTTATTTTGAACCTTGTAGCATTTATCTCATGGTGCTCTCCCTACCCTGTCCTTCCAGGTCTGCCAAAAGGGGTCTGGTATGCTCTGGATGGGGGACTCCATAGTTTTTGTGGTTCCCCTTTTCCAGGAAATACCAGACCCTATGACAGAAGGGGGTCTGGTATTCTCTTGAGGGGGAACCCCACGCTTTTCGTGATCCCTCTTTTCCTATGTTAAAAAGTCTGGTATGCTCTGGGGGGTGGGAATCTCAAGCATTTAAAAAAACTAACTGTCATTCTGCCATTGACATGAAAAAGGTTGCACAGGTTTTCCTTAGACTGCCCACAATAAAAGGCCACTCTAAAATGTGCACTGTTTTGCCTTACTGGGGGAGTCAGAAATCAGTATCTGGTGTGGCTGCCATTTTCCTCACGCAACACAACACATCGGTGGCATAGAGTGGATAAGGTTGTTGATCGGGGCCTGTGGAATGTTGGTCTACAGTGGTGAGCTTGAATATTAAAATAGTTTTCGTGAATGTCGGCAATTTGAGAATTCGAATGCTATGAACATTCATTTCAAAGATTTTCTTGATGCAAATATTATTTTGGCAACAGATGGTCATAACGTGAATATTTGAATTTACAAATAGCGAATTTGAATATTGCCTATGCCGCTCAACACTATTGGTCTACTCCTCTTCAAAATTTCTGAATATTGGCAAAAACTGGAACACACTGTTGTATACCCTGATCCAGACCATCCCAAACATGCTCAATGAGTGACATGTCTGGTGAGTATGATGACACGCAATAACAGGGATGTATTCAGCTTCCAGGAGATGTGTACAGATCCTTGCAAAATGGGGCTGTGCATTATCATGCTGGTGATGGCCATGGATGAATGGCACAACAATGGGCCTCAGGATCTTGTCATGATATCTCTGTGCATTCAGTATGCTATCAATAAAATGCACCTGTTTTCATTGTCCATAACATACGTCTGCTCAAACCATAACCCCACCGCCACCATGGGCCACTTCATACACAATGTTGATGTCAGCATCAACACCACACTCACTGTCTGCCATCTTCCCTGAACAGTGAATACTGGGACTAATCAGAACGCCTTTCCAATGTGCCAGACACCATGGAATATCAGCATTTGCCCACTCAAGACGGTTATGACAACGAACTGCAGTCAGGTCCAGACTCCGGTGAGTATGACGAGCATGCAGAGGAGTTTCCCTGTGACGGTTTCTGACAGTTTGTGCAGAAATTCTTTAGCTATGCAAACTGTTGTTGCTGCAGCGGTTAGATGATCATAGAGGTAAATATGCTGGATGGGGAGGTCCTGGGCTTGTGTGGTAACACATGGTCTGCGGTAGTGATGGTCAAATAGTTTTTTTAAATTTGAACATTTTGACTATTTCAAGTTAATTGCAAAGCGGCTGAGCATGGTGTGATCACCAAACTTGCTGGGGATGTAAAAAAGGGTTGCTCTAATATTGCTCTAACACAAACAGATTTTCCATAAATTAAGTTCAAATTCAAGTAAAATTTTTGAAAAATCTAAATTTTGATTTTGAACTTTTTTCTAATTGTTTTTTTCAAATGTTCCCACAACCCTTCTAGACTTCTCCAGGGATGGGGATGGGGGATGATATCATTTTCAGAGGCTTTGCAAAATTTCGACCATCTCTTGTCTGCGGTTGTGAGGCCGGTTGGATGTACTGTGAAATTCTCTGAAACGCCTTTGGAGATGCTTATGGTAGAGAAATAAACATAAATTCCACGGGCAACAGCTCTGGTAGACATTCCTGCAGTCAACATGTGATCTGCATGCTCCCTCAAAGGTTGGAACATCTGTGGCATTGTGCTGTGTGATCAAACTGCATGTAACGATTAGTGATGGCGTGAATCCGGATCTTGCCGTTCGCGAATGGCGAACGCGAACTAGCGCAAAAGTTCGCGAACCCGGCGAACCCACCATTGACTTCAATGGGAGGCGAATTAAAAAAAACAAAGGGACCCTTTCTGGCCACAATAGTGTTGGGAAAGTTGTTTCAAGGGGTCAAACACCTGGACAATGACATGACAAAGGGGAATCCATGGCAAAACTCCCAAGAAAATGTTTTTTCACGCAATAAATCCGCAACAAGGATTTCTGCAATGATAGTCAATGGGATTTGAGCTGGAGAGCACTAAACAACATGGT
>CM070032.1:155080610-155099880 GCA_036250615.1 Ptychadena robeensis
ATTGTGGCCAGAAAGGGGTCCCTTTGTTTTTTAAAATTCGCCTCGCATTGAAGTCAATGGTGAGTTCGCCGGTTCGCCAGGTTTGTGAACTTTTGCGGAAGTTCGCGTTCGCTGTTCGCGAACATCAAATTCCGGGTTCGAGCCATCACTAATGGCAGGATCAACAGGTAACAAGAGGCAGCAAGCCTAGTTCGAAAGCAGATGGTGTGAAGTCACAAGGGAGCAAGAAGAAAAGTAGTCGGGTTGTCAAAGCCAAGGGTCGGTACACAAAGGACGATGATAAAGGCATAAGCAGTGAAAAAGCAAGATACAGGCTAGAAGCACAATAATCTGGCATTGGATCCAAGTTAGGACATAGTTTATATAGGTATGTATAAGGTATGCGACAAGGTACTAAACAAACATTCTGGTGGCTCAGGTGACAGAGCTGCAGCTAGACACCAAAGTTTCCCTGGGTTTGGATCCTGACACTGCACATTTCAGTGTGGCTGTTTATTGTGGGCAGTCTAAGGCACACCTATGCAATATTTATGCTGTCTGATCAGCACCTTGATATGCCACACCTGTGAGGTGGGATGAATTATCTCAGCAAGGAGAAGTGCTCACTATAGCCAGGCACACATGGTTTGACTTTTCTCCAGATCGAGGAAGCCTGACCATGGCGTGATAATAACCTCGCACTGTGGATGATCTGGCCCAATATTGAGCCACAGCTCTTCTGCGGATTCCAGCCCATCCGATACTTTGTATGGGGGCCAAAGTAATGGAAATCGAACAGGGTTTTCCAACATGTTGAAACACGGTTTGACCGAGCAGGATTGATTGATCCCACATGAAGGAAGGCTGGATTATTTAATAGATCTATTTAATAGATTCGAGTACAAACTCAGTGAAGGCGCACAGGGTGCTGAATTGTGCGCAAATCTATTAAGAAATTGAGCCATGTATGCCCAGCTTAACACAGATTTGTGAACAGTATTTGAGAGCAATGGGTCTTTTGTGTATATAGAAAATGTTTCAGATCTTTGTGTTCAGCTCATGCAAAATGGGAGCTAAACCTTAAGTGTTGCGTTTTTAACCTATTTGCTTACATTGGTTTACATGCATTGTTGTCTGCATTTTAACCTCCCTGCCATTCCTGATGGCACAATCTCGTCCAGCACTGTCCTGTCAGTATTGCACTGGACGAGATGGAGCCGCCCCGTGAAGATCAGAGCCCCGGCAGCGCAGATTTAACATTCTGCGCTGCCGGGGCTCCGATCTAAGAGTAGGCTGTTTGCGGAGAGCGCACCCCTCTCCCCCCCCCCCACCGAGTGACGAGATGATCACACACATGCTCATATCGGGGCGGCGGCGGGAGATTCAAAAGTAAATTGCATGAAAACTGTTTTCTATGGAAAAAACTACGAAACCAACTAGTTAATGGTATTGGTACCAGGAGTGGTGGTTTGAGGAATAATCTATAGAGTGCCACCCTTCGTAGAAAACTATATTAGGAGAGCCCTAACACCAGATTAAAGGTCCTGGGAGACCAACTATGGGTAAGGTTTGCAGGCACCAGGAAAAAGTCTAGGGTCTATAAAAAGGTCTTTATTAAAATGGACCTAAATACATAGTATAAATCGATAAAACTTCACAATTTTAACATCAACACTGTTCGTTGAAGCTGGTTGATTTACAAAACATCAATATACAATACTTCGATCTGCCATACAGGGTTCATACAAACATGATGGTGATTGTGTGACATCAACAAGTCGATCTAGTGATTCACAGATTCTCTGACGCGTTTCGTCCTGCATTTAGGACTCGCCAGGGAGAAGGGAGTAGGGGAGAAGGGAGTCTCACTAGAAGCTAAACATACTCGAATTAATACATTTTGTACGGGTTAAAAACATTTGTTAAACATACACTCATGTTCTCTAAAAGAACGGCCCTTGTCATTATTGCATGGTCTTTATCATATCTAGGTTATGCAAAATATATCAGTCCGTTTCATTTTTAGTCCTGATCTAGGCATCGATATGCATCTCTGCACCACATAAGAAGAACATTACTGTATAAACGTTTGGTCGCTGTATTTCAAACAATTCAGACATCATTATCAGTATATAATATAAATACTCACAACGTTGTACCACCCTGTATTGCCTGAGATCGGCTGCTGAAGCAATGTAAGAGGCACTGCCAGGTTGGGTTTCCCAAACCTGGCAGTGCTACAGGTATACGGTTCTACGTACTGGCACACATACCCCCTTCCCCTCGTGGGGGATGTTGTGATAAACACCTACTTAGGCTAGAGCAATGATGGATCTTCAACCTAGGGGCTACAAAAACCCCGGGGCTCAATGAAGCCATTTCATATAAACCATTTTTGGACTAAGTTCTTCAAGTCGATTTTAGCAATGGTCAGCAGACCACAATTTAGCAATGGTCAGTAGACCAAAACTTAGACCTCTAGTGACCCCAGGTGGGGCCCCGTAATAAGGAAGGGACCACAGATGGGCTCTTGCATTGTAATAAGATAAGGGTGGACACAAAGCTTTTAAAAAAATCTATACCCCATACAACACCCAGAATGACATCCTAACTACCCACGAACTGGTGAGAGACACCCAGGGATATTGGGGAACCCTTGGGTGGTCTAGGGTTTTGCCATCTCTGGTGTCCGGGAAGACTCTCCTCCCCACAAGAAGGGCGGGCATCTTCCCCTTACATCTGGGGAGCCCTGCTCCATCAGGTCCACGGAATTCAAGGTGGACCACACACGGACCAGGGTCACTTGGGGTAGCCTGGAGTACCGCCTCGCGGTTAGGGCTCTCCTACTATGGAAAAAACTGTTTTCAATGTGATTCCCCAGATGTGCCCCATTTCAGTGAACCCTTTCTCCCCTGGTGTGATGAAGAGAGGGTGTCAAAGGGAATAGAACTACCGGGCTTTTCCCTTTGACATAAATGTATCCAATACAATTCAAAGTAAAAAAAAAAAAAACATGAAACACAGTTCCAAATTAATGCAATTTTTTATTATAAATACATACTGTTTTGAGATCTATCATACATTGAAGTATTTTATCATTCAAATTATACCTTTTTATAAAAACTTTTTTTTACATAATTGTGTGTTTTAAACATTATTATATTCAGAATGTCTATTAGACCCTTGTACGGACATATTTTGGGAAGTTACAGGCTTACAACATAAAAAATATTATGTTACAGCCTTTTTCCAAAAGCCACTCCTTTGATATTTTGGCTGTGTGCTTAGTGTTGTTGTCCTGCTAAAAGATAAAGCGTTGTCCCAGTATGTGTTCAAGAGCATCAAGAGCAGGTTTTCATCCAGGATGTCTCTACTTTGCTGCAGTCATCTTTCCCTTTATCCTGACTAGTCTCCCAGTTCCAGCTGCTAAAAACATCCCCACGGCATGATGCTGCCACCACCATAGGGATGGTATAAGTCTGCATTCACACCAAGACACACAAGAGTCTTTGTCTCATCAGACCAGAGAATTTAGTTTTTTATGGTCTGAGAATCCTTCAGGTGCCTTTTGGCAAACTCAAAGCTGGCTGCCATTTGCCTTTTACTAAGGAGTGGCCATTGCACCATACAGGTCTCATTGGTCCTACAACAATGACAAGCCAATGTTGCTTACACCTAGGAGGAAGACCATCCCACTATTACTGGCTGCATAGTGATGATGGGTCTTATCGACTGGCTTGTGACAGTGCTGTGTGAAATTGCCATCCCACTGTGTCAATATTATTTCCCATTGCATTGTCACCTTTTAATTACTGTATTCATGTATTAGGATTGCAGCACAGATTTATTGTGCAAGGAATCAGGCAGGAGAAAAGTAGTCAAAAGTTTCCAAAGTTTGATAATATGATGGAAAATTGCATAGGAAGGGGGGATCTGTCCCACAGAAACCCATTTAGCGATCGCAAATTATACAAATTAAAATTTTTTACTTCAAAACACACCAAATATTTAAATTGTGCAATCTACAACTTTTAATAGTGATTCATATCTTTGTTGTAAATATTTAGGATACAACTCTTTCATATAATGTAAAGTGGTCAGTGTAAATTGTCTGTCCGCTTAAAGTAACTTACACAATACACAATAATGGCTTAACCTTTGGCAACAAAGGTGAGTACACCCCTAAGTGAACAATGTTCAAGTTGAGCCTAATAAGCCATTTGACCTCCCCTGTGTCATGTGACTTGTTAGTGTCACAAGGTCTCGAGTGTGAACAGAGAGGAGGTGTGTTCAATATAGTGTTATTACTCTCATACTCTCTCATTGTCACTGGAACGGTCTGAGGAATTGAAAAAAAAAATTCTTGTTCTACGGATGGCCTAAGCTTTAACAAGACTGTCAACATCCTGAAACTGAGCTGCAACATGGTGGCCAAGACCATACAGAGGCTTAACAGGACAGATTACACTCAGAATTTGCCTTGCCATGGTCAATGACAAAGGTTGAGTGCACACACTCAGAGTCAAGAGGCTGTCCTTTCAAAATAGATGTATAAGTACTGCCAGCATTGCTGCAGAGATTGAAGTGGTGGAGGGTCAATCTGTCAATGCTCAGACAATACACACAAACTGCATCAAATTGATCTGCATGGCTGTCATTCAGAAGGAAGCCTACTGGAACCGTGCCCTACTATCTAATAAGACCAACACAAATGTATTGGGTTCAGATGGTGTCAACCCTGTGTGGTCCGAGCAAGTGAGGAGTACAAAGTCAAGTGTGTTTTGCCTACAGTCAAGCATGGTGGTGGGAGCGCCATGGTTCTGGGCTGCATGAGTGCTGCCAGGACTGGGAAGTCATTGTTCATATAGGGATCAATGAATGTCAACAAATACTGAAGCAGAGCCACAGGGCAGTTTTCCAACAGGATAACCACCCAAACACAAGATCACTTCTGTCTTACAAAAAAAAACCCCACTGGACTGGCCAAGCATGTCTCCAGACTTAAACCCTATTGAGCATCTGTGCGGCATCCTCAAACGGATGGTAAAGTAATGCAAGGTCTCTAATATCCAACAGCTACATGATGCTCCCATGGTGAAGTGGAAGAAAATTACACTGTCAATCTCTGCTGGAAAATAACCACACAAAATATTGACACTTTCGGCACACGTTTTCTGTGTGTTGAGTTATTTTGAGGGGACAGAAAATGTACACTGTTTATACAAAAATACTGTACATTGCATAACCAGTCTGTGGTAAAATACTGTGCATTAAGTTATATGTGAGCTTTGCCTTCAAGAAAATCCATGGAGATTTCAGAGTTAATTTAAAAAATATGCGATTAAGTAACTTTCTAAAGTGGTTTGTAAAGTATGTTTGTCAAAAGTTATTATTTGCTTTTTTAAAACCAAATCAATTGTAGGATTGCGAAATATTTGAAAATACAAACGAAATGATAAATGTACAAAACTGAAGAAAACAGATGTTTTTTTATGGACGGTATAATTCAATTCCACTCTACAGATATACAGAGCTGTGTTCTCTCAAGTTGTTTTGGCTCACTTAAAATTTGGATTACTTACTCCCAACCCCTAAAAATAAGCCTTAAGGAAAATATATGAGATTGTTGTTTGCTGATCAAAATTACACAAACTAGGTAAAATATATTTACTAACTGAAATGACATTCCCATGAAAAGCTTTTTTCTATAAACCTTTATTTATTTTGTTTATGAACTTTTTTTAGGTTCTAGGTACATATGAAGATTTTTTTTGGCAAGAGATACCTTGTCACACCCTTGACAATGCAGAAACAAAAAAAAAAGAAATACCACGCTCCACTCCACTGTTCATAATATGTTTTCCCTGGACTTTAGCTTGAAATTCTGATACAAATACACTTTATTTAATTAAACTCCTGGACGTTGCACACGTGGGAAAAAAAGGCACAACATGCTCCGCTGTGATTACGTGCCTGGCTGGAGGTCCCGTGCATAACTTACTGGAGATGCCGTTATGCTGTAAAAAGGCGACGCCCCTCCATTTACATGGAGGTCTATGGCGGCACCTACCCCCGCGATCGGGGCATACCCGGAAGCATC
Organism: Ptychadena robeensis; assembly: GCA_036250615.1. Classification (NCBI taxonomy): domain Eukaryota; kingdom Metazoa; phylum Chordata; class Amphibia; order Anura; family Ptychadenidae; genus Ptychadena; species Ptychadena robeensis. The sequence goes on from CM070032.1 coordinate 155,086,690, forward strand.
GGCATACATGCCGATGCACCCGAACACCGGGGGAATCCAGCGGACAGGTGAGTTTTTCTATAGTTAACTCGGGCCAAACACCCAGGAGGTTAATGAATCAAACTAACTGCTCAGTGGAACCTCATAGAGAGTATTCAGAGTCGTCACCAGTATTCAGAGCGCCAGGAGTGGGCAGGCGCAGGTGGCCAATCAGGGAGACATGCCTATGTCTTGGACGGACGGCTGCCTATGTAGGGAGCCCTAATTGATGGGGCACGCCCACCTGGGAGGTCATCTTGAGCTCACTATACACAGTTCAATATTTCCATTCGATCGACTTAAAACAATCGATTTTGATTACTGCCCACCTTCTACAATTGATGAAAAGTGATTTGACATGTAGGTTAATGTTAGTCTATCATGCAAGTATCTGAGGGGTAGTGATGGCTACTTACAAAAAGGTTTAGAATTGAAAAAGTGAGGAAGTTATATATCTTATATGTTAAAGTTGCAGTCTATTGTGAGAAAATGGATTAGTCCCAAATTTATGTCTGGAAATATAATTTAAGTGTTCACATGTAAAGTGGAGTTAAAGGGAATCTTCTGGTGACAACAATAAAAGGGCATATAAGTACATATATGACAAAAAGCATTAAAACCTTTGTATAAATCCCTAAAAGATAAAACAGACAACAATGATGAAATAAAACATCACAGCAATACTAAGCTGTCATGATAATGTGTTGGGTAACCCAATGTATACTATACATTTAACAAATATTTTAAATATTGTATTTTTTACACCCTGTTCTTTATAGCTTACCTTTCCTGCAGTAGCCATCTTAGCTGTAGTCCTTTCTCAGTCTTAGTGAAGAAGAAATAAACTCAAGAAACAGTTGTCCTTTTATGAAAGTTACAAATAGTCCTCCCACTTTTCCTCCCTCTAAACTGGCTTAATGCCCAGCTCTCCTCTACAAGATCCATCATTCTGTGGTGCATACAAATACAGTTCTGCACTTCTCATAAATGGATATAACATAGAGCTAAAAAGAGTACTGTTATAGTATAACTACACGCATATACATCTGATAAAAAACCATCCCATGACTTTAAACCATATATACAAAAATATACTCTTCTGTAAAGTTTTTATTGCATGACAATTTATTGCTTTGTTGTTGTCGATGTGCAAGCTTCAAATCATACCCAGTTAGACTGACTAACATGCATTTCTATAGGTATAGCAGTTTATATAGGAATAGATACTACAGCCATACAAAAAGACCAAACAGTTTTGATTTTAAACAGAGGTTTTGTTAAATTTGTCTAGCAAAATTATTACATAGATCTCTATGTGCTTCTTTTAACATCAATGGGATTATAATGGGAACTAGCCTACTGGATATCACATGATATTATAGAATATTGACATGAAAGGGACCTAAATTACTTAACCTTATTTGACCAACCAAACTCCCAACAGCAAATGGACAAAGGTATTGGTTTTACATGGACATACCATTCTTAATCCATAAGCATCAATATTGATTTGGTTACCAATCTACAGTAATTACCAAAACAGAGCATGTCAGGTTAGGAACTGATGTTGGAAGTGAAGGCCTAGTTCACCATATCAATTCTTGGTTATTTAAAATATGATCAGTGAAGTTATGAGTTTGTGCTAACCAGTCAAGATCCTCCAAAGGAAACTCAACAAAGGTGCTCGGGAGAGGTACAAAAGTGCTTAAAATAAATAATAGTAGGGGTAGAAAAGTGCTTGTAGGGGTGAGCAGATACCTCTTAGAACAATGGTGCCTAATAAGAGTGGGATAAAATTTGGAGTCAGTGAAAAACAAGTCCAGTAAATCCTTGACTTACATTGACAAACTGAACTCATTCCCAATGGTTGGTTGTCAGGTTAAGGCTGTTGTTACCATAAGAAATAATAAAACAAAAAATACTCAGAATGTATCATGAACATTCCAAAGTCCCTCTTACCTCACCTTTTCATAATAAAAAAGTTTTATAATATGTGTAATTGACCTGAAACCCCAATACTTTAACTAGTGTTCTCACCAAAAAGTTAGTTCCTAGCCTACCAGAAACAAAAATGTGTCATCACCATTCATGTTTACATATTTGGATTTCAGGAATAGAGAATAGAGTCCCCTTCCATAAGAACATTAGGAATCGTGATCTCTGGTGTCTGTAGACTTTGTAGATTGGTAAGATGGTCCATTATGACATGCAGTACCTATTGATGATATCGGTCTCATGAACACCACTCTCAGATTTCTTTACAATTTCTATCTTCCTTTTGTCTTCTCTTGCTATTTTGGGGCCCTTTTGATGCACTCTGATATTACCGTATTTTCCGCTGTATAAGACGCACCGGCACATAAGACACACCCAGTTTTTAGGGCAGAAAAACCAGAAAAAAGATTTAATAGGTTTTCACATCAATTGGGATAATGCAATGAATTTAATGGAGGAAATATCCAATTCAGCCAGAAGGTGTCACTAGCAGCAGTACACGCTGAACACACGTCATACTTTACACTGATCTGAGGAGGAGGGAGAGGAGAGCTGGGCTGTGTTCTGCTCTCTCCTCTCCCGATGTCACTGATTCTGTGTTCGTGGGGCAGCTGATTGCTGTTCCCATGGACAGGAGAGCTGTAGATGCCAGTTTATCTAGCTCTGTCTTCATTGCCCATGCCAGTTCAGGGCTGGCATAGGCAATTACACAGTTCAGATGGGAGAGCCGGACATCGGCTCTCTCATCTGAACTGACAGCTCCTCCAGCTCCCCTCCGTGCCGGGAGAGCTGGCGTCTTATAAAGTGCGTCTTATATGCCGAAAAATAAGGTAAGCCCTCAAATGTGTATCTGAGCTCAGAGTGCAGCATACAAATGCAACTTTGGCATGCTGCGTCATTGATGGTTTACAACCATTTTGGCCAATATGGACTTAGCAATAACACTGGTTCTATGTCAAGACTTTGGTTATAAGTTAAAACTAACATTTTGGTTGAAACTCAAATTGGTCTTAAATCAAGCAAGTTGTAACTCAAGGGTCTGCTGTTTCTGAAGCATATATTTCCATACTGCTCTATCCCTTCTCTCCTCTCCATATTCATTATGACTAAATCACATAATTACACATAATAAGAAAAACATAGTTTTAGCATTTAGCTTAGGCAGGTCACCTCTCTTTGGTTCTGTATCCTATTGTTATGTTTAGACACAGAAAAGCATGCCCATAAAATATTCACATACTTAAGTTATCTTAACTGCCCTAGAGAAATATGCTAGCACATAGGGAGGGCAAACTTTTTGACTTGCGCGCCATAATGGGTTCACAACTTTGACAAAAAGGCCGGACCAAGAGTAGAAATCACAAATGCGTCAATTTTTTTTTTTTAGCATTTTAAAGCATTATACATAGGTGTCTAAAAGCTTTAAAAATGTTTAATACTAATGGAGACTTCACACTATAAGCACTGTGTCACACTATAAGCACTGCTGTAACATAGTCTATGCATTACATTGTGATGCTAGAAGACATTATTTTTTTATTTTTTAAATAACAAAACTTGTTTTAAATGATACTTCAAGCATTTAGGAACACCGTAGTATGGTAATGATAATTTTGTGTCATATATATCATCAAAGGTTATGTGCCTCATAGATATCATCAAAGCCTTTGATGATATCTATGAGGCACATAACTTTTGATTCTATTCTGAGGTTATGTGCCACATACAATTATCCCCCGTTCGTTGGTGGAATAGTGGGAGCATAGGCACTCATCTTCTTAGAACGGGATATTCTTAGAGCAGGAAGTGGAAGAGAGGTGAGTGACTTGCACAGGCGCTGTCTGGGTTGCTGAGTGGCTTTCATGTGCTCAGCCAGAGTGAGTGCTTCTCCTCCTCTTTCCTCCCAGAGAAGATCCTGGGCGAGGTCCGGTGAGTTCCTATGCATTGCCGGTAGGTTTCGGGGGCCACAAGTGGAGGAAGAAATTCCACCATTTCTAGAGATGAAAAATTTGTAAATTGTTCTCAAGATGGCACTGGCACCTTAGTTTATTTGCATTTCACCAATATCTAATTTTTTTGTCTTTTTTTAGCTAGGCTTACAGAGAGACAGAGGGAAGCACAGAGCTGAGCAGGAGTGTCACACCCCCCCTCCTTTCAACACTACTGCTGGTACACCCCCCCTCCCCCATGATCTCTAAATCGTCCCCAACCACTACATTAGAACACTGATTGAATGTGATTCTCCGTCATCAAGGAGGGCGTATACCAAACTATTTAACCTGGCCCCTGTTCCCCTTTGCTTGTTTGAGAGCAATCCACAAGCCAGATTAAAAAATTTGAAAGGGGTGCACATGGCCCGTTGACCATAATTTGCCCAGCACTGCATTAACATCACCCAACATCAGAGAGAATGTTACTGGCATCATATCCAAATAAACATTTTGGAATGTTGCCCCTAATTTCTAGGGACTACTGAGCTGAATATATAACATTTTAGTTTTTTAGATGTACTCTAGGTCAAAATCAGCAACCGAATGAAAGCCTGCTTTTAATATTAAAAACTTCCTTCCTTTTGCTTGTTGAGGTTCACATGGTAGTGTACGTCTTGGCTAGTGTTTGCCAGTAGCAGTATTGATCCTGAAAACTCAGCAACCATGCAACTCATCATGTAGATGACAATTATATTTGCAACAGTTTTGAAGTCTTTCTGTGCAACAAACATTTGCACATAGGATGGAACATGTTCAGTTTGGCATAACATTATTGGGCAATCTGTCTGAGGTTTTGCACAGGATTGCCTGAAATCAGGCCCAAGGGTAGTAAACAGAGGAAAAACCCACTGGTAGCATTTAACGAATAAACTTTACTGAGGTTAAATCAGTATACAACTGGGTAACTGGGGTTAATTGATTGGCAGTAGCCAGTCCTTGTAGGTTGTGACTATAGTCTCTGCAGGGCAATGCTCACTCACCACATGGCGCGACGGTCACCTGGGGTATGATTACAATGGCGCTGACCCCGACAAGAGATAACTGCGTGGATGCAAGTAGTTTTGCCTGGGAGTTACTTGCATGCTCCGGACACCTTCCTCCCAAGGCTGGGGCACCTCAAAATCCTCAAAGAACAAGTGTGTGTCTGGAAAAAGGCACACTGCCAGGAGCACACCCTGGTGGAACAATCTTGTACAACAGGCCCTCCATCTACCTGGGGTAACTCCTCCCACTGTCAGCATGTATTGCTTGAACTCAGCCTGCACTGACTTTGGATTGTCTCAGACCATATCTCCTGTCTTATCCATCTGTAAGATACTTTCTTATCTTGCGGTTTTCCAAATGGTGTCCTCCACAAAGTAATACATTGCAGAACAAGGCATGATTTTCCAGAAAAGGGATAAGGATTTGCTGGAATTATTAAAGGATTCCTTCTAACTTTCCCCAGCTCCCAAAGTTAAGATTTTCTTTAACATCATTTCCTGCTTATAGGAATGGGTCAATTTTCTCCAGGAGTTTTTCTCTATTTTAAAACTACACTGGAGTTGATGTGCTTAAGGCACACAAACCAACATATAGTTCTTAACATACAGGTACTGGGAAGTAAATAAAATATAATGTACCACTACAAATAACACTTAATTTCTTGCTGCAAATAAACTAAATTGAATGGATGTTCCCTGTAGTACAGTACAGTCCCAGGCGTACAGTTACCAATGGACATCTTTGTAGAAGACACCTCATATAATTGTGACCCTTGATATCAAACCATTTGGAAACATTGAAGGACAGCTTAATTCAATATTAGCTAATGCTGTAGTGCAGCAACCTTGCTCTGGATCTTGCTCTCAGCAAGATTGGGTAATTTAGGTTCTGACATTGCTAAACATATGTATATACTTGCTATATCAATATTAAGAAATATAAGGGAAACTTATCATGAACATAGTTAATAGCTGTGTACTGCATGCTGATTCTGTCGCTGTAGAAATTTTCTGATTCTCTGAACTGGAATAGCTATGACGATCAGAAGCTCTGACCTTTCTCTCACTGTTTACTACATAGTTGAGCAAATTATGTTAGCTAAAGAATACTGTACTTGAACCTTCTCACACACTTTTATGGGGACTCAAATAAACAAGACAACTTCTGAATGGAGTAGCTTGTCAATTGTCAATATCCTTGTAGCAAACCAAACACCCCGGGTAAGACACTAATTAATTTTTCATTTTTTAATGATGCTTTGATACAATCATATGTTTTAGAAATAATAATAGAAGTCATCTAACCATTTATAAGATCGTAGCATCATATATCATAAAGAGAGTTCATTGTTTATTGTCATGATGATCATTAACCTCCCTGGCGGTTCACTGAGGTGCAGATTTCTGTACCAAAAGTGATACAGTGTTTTGCCTTTCTGCCCCCATCGGCGTCACCGGTGACGCTGATAGGGGCGGAAAGGCTCTGTGCGCCTGCAGCTTTGTAGAAATGCTGCAGGCACACAGAGAGCCAGCGGTCCACGATCAGACTGCGCCAGTACTTGCTCCAGGTGGGCGCGTTCATTTTGCGATTGATCGCCAAGCGATCACCCCGAATGTGCATGGTGATCATTCGCAAAATCGGCCACAGAATAAAGCGCTATGGCCGGCTTTAGAGGTTTAGAAGTTTACACTTGTTTTCTTTTCTTTTGATTTGGATTGGATAAAACATTTATAAAACATTTATCCAATCCAATCAAAATAAAAACAAATGAAAAAAAAAGAAAAAAAAAAATCTAAGAAAAGAAAAAAAATTTCTGTACCTTTAAATCTCCCGCCCGCCGGATGACATCATCGGCACACGAGAGCCGATCACGGAGATAGCCAGAGACCTCGGCTATTTCCGGAACGGCTCTTGTGCAGCCGAAGATGATCCCACTAGCAGGAACGCTCAGCGCGAGCGTTTCTGATAGCGGGATCCACTTTGAGCTGGATTATAGAAAGACATTTCTATAATCCAGCTCAAAAGTAAAAAAAAAAAGATTTAAGAAAAGACCGGGGACCGGGTCCCGCCTCCGTGACGTCACACGTCACTCCGGGACCCGGAAGAAGCCGGCGATGGACGGGGAAGATGGTGGCGGCGGAGCAGGTGAGCTCCCACCATGTGCCCGAACCCAGTTCGGGCGTATCTATAGTTGCAGTGTGCCTTTGCCCGAACTGGGTTCGGGCATATCACTAGGTAGGTTAATGCCAATGGTTATTATCTTAAATTTTCTCCTGAATAAACCCTTTCTGGAAAAGAGACAGAGAATGCATTGTATAATATAGTATTAATCATGTTTTTGTTTTTACGTTGGGTATATACAGCCACGAGAATTGAGGGGAAGGTAAAGTCATAAGTACACTTTGATTAACATTAATCAGGCTATTAAAAGTATATATACTCAAAAACTGTGTGTATTGAAAGGAGAACTAAAGTCACAAATTAAGTATTTAAAACATTTAAATTAATCCCAAACATTTAAATGAATCCCAAACAAATGACAGTTAACTCCTCTTCTGCAATTGTACAAACTTTGTGACAAAAAGCTTTTGATAACACATCCCTTAAATCCCATTCATTCTAGCAAACTTCTCAAGTCTAACTGAATAAACTATGTGACTGCAAGAGTAAAGGTCCCCACACACGTAATGAGAGGGGATTGAAAGATGAGCTGTGGAGAGCATCGTGATGACTCTTTTGCTCACAGTATTGGCAGGCACCCTTTGTGTGTCGGCCATTAGTTTAGATCGGGACGCCGGTCCCCATTGCAACTAATGGCATCGGCCAGAGATTTAGGGACAACAGGGATCTGACACCCCATGTGGGAACCTGCGATCTGCGGCCGAAGTATCCAGACACCTGCCACCCTGCAAGCACCAAAGATGACTTCCAGAATCCTTGTGCACCCTCAGCTCATTTGTTCAATATGTATGCTCATTTGTTATATAAGTATGTGGTGGCCTCTATACCTACTATACAAACTTAACACTGACTGTTTTTATCATTATTATATAGTGCTAACCTATTACGCAGCACTTTTTTATCACATTACAGAGATATAATAAATTGATCTAATGTTGTCATTGTTCTGTACTCTCAGAACTGAACTGGTGTTCTGACCAAAATTACCATCAACCAGAATCTGACCAGCAATACTATGGTAAAGATCAAAAACATTGGTATAGGTGGGAAGAAGGTTCAAAAGTTTACAATGTTTGTATGCCCTACCTAATTTGGAGTAGTCTTTTATACCCCTTCTTTTTTTTTGTGTTTATTTCTTTCATGAGGTGGAGCATGTTTCCAATAACTAATTGGGCCTAACCTGCGTGCACTAATTGGGATAACAGTAGTGTTGAGCTCGAATATTCGAATTTCGAATATATTCGGCGAGTATCGGCTATTCGAGAATTCGCAAATTTCGCGAATGTGGCAGCGGATATTAGCAATTTCGAATATGCGCATTGGGATGCTTATGGGCATGAATTGGGAATATATATTCGCAATGCGGAAAGCACATGTGACCATTCATTTTAAAGGTAATACGAGGCGATTATAATTGCGAAATGCGCGCAATTGTGAATATTCACGAATATAGAATCGAATATTAGTAGAATTATTCGCAAAATATCAAATTCTAATATTGCCTTTGCCGCTCATCACTAGATAACAGCTTAATTTTGAAATTCTTCTCCAGCTCATCTCTCAGCTGAAATTTGGTGTGTCACCAGTCTCCAGTGAGTCAATCCCTCTCAGTCAGATCCTTTTAACCCCTGGTGGCATTTTTATGTGTTTCCACTGAAGTGATGATATGCCCGTTAGCTATTGGTTATAATTACTTGAGTTTTTCCTGTTTGTTTGGTTAAAAAAGTGACATGGCCAATTCTTGCCAATATTTCATGTAATGTCAATGATGTCTGTGGTATATTCTTGTTTAGTACAAAAGGTGCCGCCTCCAAACCCATAAGCATCTGCCAAGCTGTAAAAATAAACGCCAAGCTGCACCTAAAAGGCAAGTTAAGAAGTGCAACAAGATGCCAGTTAATTTTTACATTTAAAGCAAAACTGACTTAAAAATTTAAGAGTGAGCATACCCCAATCAGTTTATAGATCACTTTAATTGTTCTCTTTGTTTAAGTGTTAGAGACGATTGCAGCATTTTCTTATCGCTCTAGTAAAGTCCAAGGTTTGAACAGAATTACAAAATGAAAAGTAAACAGCAATATATGTAGCAAAGGACAATGATGCAGACAGAAAATAAAAAAAATGCAGTTGAACGTTTCACTTACTTTTCTCTACAATTATTTGCTGTCAAATTCAAAATAGAGTTTAAGAATCAATGCTTATTACAGTGTGTTGTGCATTTAATGAAGTTTTTCTTTCTTTTGCTTTCATGAGAACTAATTTTAAATGATGGCTTTACGCCTTTAGAGGTAAAAAGGATCTGACCCTTCCTTAGATAGAAGTAGATGCCACATCCCAACTAGTCAGAAAAAAAATGTTCTGCCTGCCCCGGTAAGGGGTCCAAGTAGCAGCAGGAGGATTTTTTAGTTTTAGTTTTAACAATACTTTTATTACATAGTCAGCAGTTAAATCATAAATGTGACTATGTAATAAAATTATCGATAACATTTATACCTCCAGTAACATGTATGCCTAAAAAATCAGCCCGCTGCCACTTGGACCCCCTACCAACATTAGCATGCCAATGCACAAAACATGTATTGAGCCAATTCAGCACAGCAGCTTTGTACTTGATTGACTCTGTTTCAATCTGCATAACATTTGCATGCATTTGCATTTTATAGTTTTACCATAACCTTCATGGTTGTTCCTCTATGTTTGGCTTCCAAGCAGTGGAAGGCCACAAGTGCGGCCCTCGGCAGCATGTAAGGGCCGCACATAATATTTTCAATCTATACTGACTTGTTTAAGCATTTTTTAAATAAAAAAATAATAGCAGGCATAGCTAGAAGACATTCATTTTTAATGTTTAAATATAAAGCCAGTTAACGTCCGGCCGAAGACGAATCCGCTTGTGATCGGTGGACAGATGAGTTTCTATGTCCTGTGCATCAACAGTTAGATTTTAGGGGCTGATGAAGAATGTCCAAAGGGCCGCAGGTTGAACACCTGGGCCATAGAGCCATGGTTTTCATACACTACGCTCATGACAGCCAACTAGCCTGACACAACTGTATGCAGTATGGAATTAATGGCTCTGTACTATAAGGCTATATTTTTACTGTGCACCCGAGGTTCTGGATGTGCATTTGGCAGATGGGTAAAGGAATGATTTGCATGGTTCCACCCACTGTCCTGAAGCAAGGATTTTTCCCTTAACTTTTGGTATTTGTGACAAAATGGTTCATGTAAAAACCTTCTGTTTTAGGAAAGCTTTACTGTGCTATCCATTTTATAGTTGAAATTGCTTAGATACCATTAAAGGCGAGATCCATTGCAATGAATGGGATCGCAAAAAATCGCCTCGGCTATCCGATTACATATTCGCGAATATTCTCGAAATGGCTATATTCGAGCTAAATATTCGAAAATCTAATGTTCAAGCTCAACACTAGTAAATAGTTCATAATATCCCTTCATTGGACAGCACTGAAGATATAATACTTGGATATAACGTAAAGCAGTGTACAGCTTGTATCAGTGAAAAATTTCCAACTTGTCCAATTAGGCATTATCCATTTTTTAGGTTTCATTGTGAACAGGGAGCAGGTGTGTTACATTTGGTGTTATTGCTCTCACATTCTCCCATACTGGCCACTGGTAGTTCAGCGTGGAACCTCATGGCAAAAAAATATGAAAAAAACTAATTTGTTTCTCTACTGAGCTACAGCACAGTGACCAAGACCATACAGCAGTTTAAGGGGACTAGTTCCACTCAGAATAGGCCACGTTATGATCCATGAAGAAGTTGAGTGCACATGCTCAGCAGCATATCCAGAGGTTGTCTTTTGAAAATAGACCTAAGAGGGCTGCTCACATTGCTACAATGGTTAAAGGGTGTGGGGGTTCAGCCTGTCAGTGCTGGAGACTTGGCATGCTGCAGGTAACCTCGGACGGCTCAATATCGAGCCGTGTGTTCCCTGCTTTATACTCATAGGCACGCCATCACAGGCTGTCTCTATAGGCCAGTAAGGCCCAGCATTATTGTTATTAGGTTCCTCTAAAATCACATAACTGCACCAGTAGCTTAAAGGGGACCTCTGCGTTTTTATAATCTTGATGATACGCTGTTAACCAATTTCTGAACAGAGTAAAAATCCCATTGCTCCAGCTATTTCCCAATAATAAGTTTATATTCTCTGTGCCTTTGGGCTACAGATTCTTAATACATGATAAAAAATTGGTGTTTACAACTTTACATAATACATTTTGCAATACAAAGTAGGTACATAGAGTACATGACTTTCACACAGAATAAACTTTACTTCTGCCTTCAATCTGGCAGCCGAAACCTTTAATTAATAGTTATTCAGTAACTATGTCATTCCTTTGCCAGATATGCAGGTTAGAACTAGCTTTGTATTGCAAGCCAGGGCATTAAATTATATAGATGAAAGACAAGTGAGTTACCTATGATTGCCTTTGATGCAATCATTTCAATATTTGAATATTTATAACTACTAAGTTCTAAATGCTTGTTAGATATTTGTACTTGCATTCTTAGGGTTTGTTTCCACTTCATCTTTTTACCCGCATTGGATGTGCGTCCAACAGGGGTAAAAAAGACACAGACAGAACACCTCCCATTTAAGTGAATGGTACAGTGTCCACTTTCACATAAATAAAACAGGGTTCTGCATTATCCTTGAGGTGATGTGTTGATTGAATATCAATGGACATTTTGTGGGCAAACAGCTGTCAATCCGCTCTTTGGGTGATTTTCCATTCGTGGTTATAAGCTAATTGTACCCAAAAAGTAAAAGAATAGCGCACAAAACTGCAGAATGGTTTTTGTACAATGCATCCCGATTCCCTGTTCTTTCAATTAAATGGACAAGGAATCACTACATACCAGCACCTTGTTTGATATCAGCTCAGAGGAGCCCAGGTAATTATGGAAAAGTGCATTTCATGGCAAGACACACAGTGAGAAGATATTAAATGTAAGAGAGAACAAAAGTAGTAGAAAGATGATATTATAGATATAGCCCATTTATTTGTAGATAAGGCATTTTAGGGTTTATTACTGTGCTGTGTTCTAATACTAACAATAGTTTCTAAACTGTGCTTATCCATTAAGGTCTTAAAAATTATAAATTCAAATATAAATGTTTTAAATGAAAAACAAACTTGCACTATGTTTATAATTTATTGTAGAATATTCAAACCTATATAATATTCAAAATGCAATAACATACTGTATATATAATCAATCTTACTTGAAATTAAATCAAATATAATTGCAATGATGACAGGTTCTCTTTAATGTCTTTTTTACGTATTTTGTTTACGTGTTTTAAAAGCTAAACTCCAAGGATATAAAGTTCACAAAGGAATGCAGCTAAGTAATGATTAACACACAATAACGCTTTAAACTGCAAGGAGCGTATATAATTAATTTGAATGGGTATACACCTTTTATTTCACCAGTCTGTAGAGCAGATCTCAGATGGAATACGCTATTTTAGGAGTCAGTCAGGTATATTGCACACAACCTAGTACAACAGAGTAAGGTACTATAAATGTACTTACTTTGTTGTACTAGGTTGTGCGCCTCTGTCCTTGTTCTAATTTGTCTGTTACAGGGGGCCACACTCCTTCATTTTGAGAGCTGCACACCTACCCACAACTTAAACCAGTGGTGGCCAACTGAGTTGATATGGAGGCCCACAAGTGCGGCCCCCGGCATCACTTAAGGGCCGCACATAACATTTTTAATCTATACTGACTTGAAGAAACTTTTTTTAATGAATAAAAAATGACAGCATGCTTAGCTAGAAGACATTATTTAAAATTTTTAAATAACAAAACTTGTTTTAAATGATACATCAAGCATTAGGAAACACTGTTGTGTGGTAATGCACATTATTTGCTGCAATATATACTATACAATCACCCCCCTTTCATTGGTGGAATAGTGGAACATAGGCACTTACCTGTCTGCTGATCCCCCACCAACACTAGAGGAGGAGAGGTGAGGGAC
>CM070032.1:155134121-155152582 GCA_036250615.1 Ptychadena robeensis
CCTTTGTTTTTTAATGTTCGCCTGCCCATTGAAGTCTATGGGGTTCGCCAGGTTCGCAGAGGTTCGCGTTCGCCGTTCGCGAACTGCAAATTCCGTTTTTCGCGACATCGCTATTAACCAATGCTTTAAATATCATAAAAAATAAGTTTTGTTATTTAAAAATAAAAAATAATGTCTTTTATCTATGCCTGCTGTTAAAAAATGCTTATACAAGTCAGTATAGATTAAAAATGTTATGTGCGGCCCTTTAGTGATTCAGAGGGCCGCAGTTGTGGCCCTCCATATCAACTCAGTTGCCCACCACTGCTCTAGACCATGCAAACCACATGGTGACATAATCTGCAAGTCATTATTGACATACAAAATAAGTACTACCGTTATGCACCACTATTTGAAACAGTATCCACAAGCTTACACAGGTGATGCTAGCACTGAGTTGACAATAATGGAGCAGATTGAGTAGATTTGCAGTTATATTTATTCTATAATTATTATGTGCTTTTTTGTGAACTACAGTGTATAGTGTTGACTCATGGTGTGTGTCATGTCTTCAGCAGTTTAAGCTGTTCCAATTTTCTGGTGTTAACCTATGTTTTGCTTTATTGTCATGTTGATTGATAACCTCCCTAGCGTTTGAGACGAACCCAGTTCGTTCGCTGTTTGGGTTCGTCCCAAACGCTAGGTGAGTGGGAGAACCCAATATACCCACGGAAAGCTGCAGCAATTCCCTTAATCACTGGGGTACTGCCACGATCGTGTCACAGTGGCGCTGTGCCATAGACCTCCATGTTAATGGAGGGGCATCGCTCTCCCAGCTCACATCGTCATCAATGATGTACAGGGACAGGGGGAGGGTGGGAATTTTAAGCAAAGTACTATGTACACTGCCACAATTGCCTATACCACGCCATTAAAAATGGCGCGGTACAGGCAAAACGCTAGGGAGGTTAATCAATTACCAAGGAATTTGTGGGTTACAATTGAGTAGGTCCACACTAGAAAGTGGCAACATCCGAAATCATCTATTTAGTACACATACTAATAGCAGAAACCACTAACGATTAAGAGGTGGCTAGTTTTAAGGACTGTAAATAGCGAAGAATGGTTGGGTCACCAAACATAAATATTTAAAAAACACAATTTATTTAGTCTTATTTAAAACATTATCCAGATTGGTGCAAAGTCAACACTCAAGTTATAATATGAATAGCCAAATACAGCTGCCAATTGATTAAGCCTTCCATTCTGTTGTTATTGGTCCACTGCAGTCCACATGGTGTGATTGGACAGGCATAAAAGTTCTACATGCAGTTTGGGTTTAATTTTTTACTCCTACATGTGGAAAATAAACTGAAAAATCCTTCCTGTTTTTGAGGCTCACCAATGGTTTCCATCTTGTGGTGAACCCTCTGAATTTACTCTGGTAAAGTCTTCTCTTGATTGTTGACTTTGACACACATACACCTCCCTGCTGGAGAGTGATCTGGCCAACTGTTGTGAAGGGTGTTTTATTCACCAGCGAAATAATTCTTTGGTCATCCACCACTGTTGTTTTCCATGGTCTTCCGGGTCTTTTGTTGTTGCTGAGCTCACCGGTGCATTCCTTATTTTTAAGGATGTTCCAAACAGTTGTTTTGGCCACGCCTAATATTTTTCCTATCTTTGATGGTTTGCTTTGTTTTTTCAGCCTAATGGTGGCTTTCTTCACTGATAGTGGCAGCTCTTATTATCTTGCATTTATATAGCGCCGACATATTACACAGCGCTTTGCATAGTATATTTCATCTTGAGAGTTTACAGCAACAGAATCCAAATGCAAATAGCACACTTGAAATGAACTCTGGACCTGTTATCTGCAAATTGTAATTGGGATAATGAGGGAATATCACACACCTGGCCATGGAACAGCTGAGAAGCCAATTGTCCCATTAATTTTGGTCCCTTATTAAGTGGGAGGAACATCTGCAAACTGTGCAATTCCTACACCATTCACTGATTTGGATGTAAATACCCTCACATTAAAGCTGACAGTCTGCAGTTAAAGCACATTGTGTCTGTTTCACTCAAAATCCATTGTGGTGGTGTATAGTGCCAAACTTTTTATTTGTGTCAATGTCCTAATATTTGATAGACTTGACTGTAACATGTAAAAATAACATTAATTATTACATGTAGCCGATATGTATATGTTATATATGTGTTGCATACATTTGGGTGAGTTACCAATAAGTGGTCAATCTCCATCAAAATGCATGATTCTGCATCCGGCCTTCCATTGGTGGTCGACTTCTCCCCTCCCCTGATGTCACTTTTTTCTAAGCAACTAGCACAGTTAGGCAGCTAATTTGCCCAGGTGTCTGATCAGGATGGGTGTTAGAAAAGAGTTTAGTCATATTGTAGAATAAAGACCATTTGCAGGGTAAAGCTATGCTTCCAGGGTGTAAAAATGGATAAGTTTGTTAAGGTTTTTTGACACAACATTAATACATCCATTCACTTTTAATGGAGTTGTGCCCATGTTAGTAGTCCACTGTGTTTAAAAAAAATCGCAACAGAACAGTAACGCAATGTGTATTTGGTATTGCAAGAATAGATAATGCACTGGGTGCATTTTAAAGTGGATGGGTAATAATGTAAACAAAAAATAAAAATATATACATAAAATGAATCACTAATTATGCAAATGCAACCACCTGGAACACAGTCTAGGTCAATGGTGTTAAACTCAAATACACGGTGGACCAAAATTAAAAACTTGAGGGCCAATGACATGCTATGCAATTGACGCATACACACAAGTGCATTAGCTTGGGGTTGCTCAGACCTGCACTCGTGGCTCTGGTAACATGAAATGCTGCACATTGCCAAAAATACAGCCCACATTTATGCATGTGCAGCGCAAGCATCTCCCTTCGGGTTATCATCGAAAACCGCAGCTTAGTGTGAAAGGGCCCTCAGACATTTTTTGGCGCATTTGTTCCATAGGACTCAATGGTCATTCTCAAACTGTGTAACACCATGTCAAATAAAAGTTTGGGATTTTCCTCCCATGAGCCTGTCATTGCCTCCTGGCATAGGAGTCCCAATTTCTAGCAGCAGAGACATTGCAATATTTTAAAATTTTTACTCTTTAGCTGTCCAGGTCAGTGGAGGAGTGTACACAGAAAAATAGGAACAGGGACATGGGTTGCACAACCTGGTGCAACAAAGTGAAGCACTGTAAATGATAATAAGTGACATCATCCTGGTAAGCAGACGGCCCAGAGAAAATAATCATTGCTAAGCCTGCACACTATCTCCTTTAATGTGAGTATTTTATCTTTTATATTATCATTTACAGTACTTTACTTTGTTGCACTAGGTTGTGTACCTTGTGTCCTTGTTCTTATTTGTTTGTTACAGAGGGGCCACACTCCCCCTTCATTTTGAGAGCTGCACACCTACACACAACTTAATCATCACCCCTTATACTGACCCATTTTTACTCTGTGACCTTTTCCCAGCTCCTTCTTAGTGGAGAAGTGTACACCACTGTATGTGCTTATTAGTCTGGGTAAGTCGATGCCAGTGCTGTGTTTTTTTTTTTTTGTTTTGTTTTTTTTTAGCAAAGTGTTATTTGTCTCTCTCATGTACTCCATGATTTCTGACTTCTTCTGGATGTGCTATAGGAACGCAACAGCATTTGAAATCCCCCCCCCCACCATCTCAGGGGGTTTCAAAGGATGCTTACCACTAACACTTTAACCCTCCACCTCCCCAACCCCCTGGTCTGAAGGCTCCAAAGGATGCTTACCCAGGGGTGCACATAACTTTTTTATTGAGCTACTCAGATGAGTACCAGGAAATGGTTGTGTGGTACTCACACCACATGTAGGGTGGTCTTCCTCACTGTCTCCATCACTGTCCTCTGCTTTAGATTCCTGCATGGCAGATTCTGCTGCAGATAGACCTCCTTGTTCTTGATTGATCCTCCTTAAGCCCCCCATACACGTCTAGATTTTTTGTTCAATCAACCTAAAAAGACCAATTTTTTTAGGTCAGGGAACTCTGTGATTGATTGTATGTTTGCCAACTGTAGTAATAGATATTTGATACATTTTTTGGGATTGTCTAAAAGTGTAATGAATTTCAATACAACCAATTAAAATTTACCAGCATGTCCAATCATTTTTCAATAAATTTTTCCCCAATTTTAATTGTTTTAGGTTTATCTAACCATGTGGGCTGCCATAGATTTTCAATCAATCAACCCAAAAAATTTATTGAATGAAGTTTATTGGATGAAAAATCTAGACGTGTATGGGGGCCTTTAGAAGTTCAATCATTTTTTTTTTTGGAATAGTAATTCACATTCCCAATTTGACACCACCCACTGCAACCTTTCATAGTTATTAATGTTTCCCTGCAGTTATGTAAGCCAAGTGACATAAATTGAATACTATTAACAATAAAAACTGAAAGAATTTCGGTAATCTAAAAAATGTCCCCTTTACAGTAGTGTATACATAATAAAGTGAAGTTGTTTGTACAGTGTGGGGGTTCAGCTGCAAACGGGGACTCTCAGCAAAGCAACTTCACAAGACAGTCCTTTCTTTAGGGATCATGCCCGTGTTTATTGGGGCATACAAGGCTCACACAAAGAAAAATACCCTCGCAGGGGTTGTCAGTGGCAACATAAAACGTCCATAAAGGGAATCGATATCCTTCTGGCTTCTATACAAAGCAGAGCTGTCTGCTTTGTATAGAAGCTGACTGCTCAGAGACTGTCTTCAACACACCACCAGCTGACCTCAGCACCAGGTGCTCGAATGGGCTTCTGAGCCTCCAGAAATACTGAACCAGGAATTAGGAATCTGCCCCACCCTGCTCTTGCACATTCCCAGTAAAACCAGCCCCAGAACACAATGTAGAAAAACAGCATAGGAACATAAAAGTTCCCTGCAAATCAAACACTGCTGGTTTTACCTCAGAAAGTAAATCTGAGATACCATGGTCCAATGTACCTACTGTCCAGCACAATTCCCAGTGACACAGGTGATATTGGGGCCACAACAGCTATTTAATGTGTTTGAGTTTTAATTTTAATTCAATCTGCATCAATTCAGCCACAAGATGTCCCTAGTGAACACTTGCCGTCAAAGTACAGAGCATCAGCTTTCTTCTCACACCTGGGGAGGAGGGAGGCGGAGGGGACGCTGCAGATATCTTCCCTCTCTGGGTAGTACTCACCTTGTTTGTGTCAGATCTTCTGGTGCACAAAATAAAGTTATTGAAAAAAATATTTGCTATATTGTTTATTTTCAGTATAAAGTGTATAAAAATTGTGTAGATACCCCAAATTTGTGCATGTTGCCAACTGATGCCAAGTACACTTTATTATCAGAAAACTATTACCAAAATGTCATGTATATAAGATACAAATGCTTCCTCTGCAGTCAGTTTATTTTATGAATAAAAAGATTCTCATAGATATTTTACATATGATTTATTCTATATTTAAAGTAGAGCTATCAGTGTATCATTTCTAGACTTAGGTCTCCTTCACACTAGCCATGCTTGTGTTATTGCTAATGCGCAATGCTGTGCGTTCGCACAAATGCCCTGCAGTATGCATTTTTGCAGACATATGTACACTTGCCTTTAGTGTTAAAGGGCTCTATATTCATAGCATCAGATGCCATGCGTATTTGCCACTTTTTGAACACACCGTAAATGCATACATTGGCTACAATGGATATCCGCTACTGTGGAAGTAGAGCCTAAGGCTATGTTTCCACTACGACAAAAACGTTTGTGGTGTGTTTTTTTATTTTAATGCACCCATAGGGAATACATTGGGCATATCAAAAACGTAAGGGCATGCATTCTTGGTGCGTTAGCCAATGCATGCCTATAAAAAAAATAATATTGCTTTGCACATACATATAAACTTGTATGTACAAAGCTATCATTTTATATAGGTGTTTTTAAAATGTTTTAAAAAAATGTGTAGCCCTCCCCCCCCCCCCATCACAAGCCAGAACCCCTTTTTGCATAGGTTCTGGTATGCATGTAAGAGGGGAACCCGAAACAGCAGTGGGTTCCCTCCTCCAGAGCATACCAGACCTAATAGCCTGGCAAGCCTGGAGAATGTAGGGACTACAGACAGTGCGCCCCCCTTCAAGCAATACAAGACCCTTTTGGCAGACCTGGTTGGCCAGGAATGTTTGGACGACAAGTGTTTTGGTACCCCATCCCTCTCTCTCAACAAGGCACGATGCCATACCTCAAGGAAGGGGATTACGTACATGCAGGGAGTATGTGGAAGGGTAGAAATTATAATAAAGAAATTTTTCACCATATCTTTGTTTTATTTGTAGGGCTTAACTTGCGACCTCTATACTCCACAGTATTCCATATTCCATAGGATTTAGGGCGGGGATGGGACACTCTATGTGCCCACATCTCCACTACATCAGGACAAGGTTGCTATGCCAGGCAGGGGATCTTGAATACTACTCGGGAGCAGGGATCCCATGCTGGTTGGGGTCCCCCTTCTTCTAGGCATACCAGACTAGAAAAAAGGGGTTCTGCTTAGTGATTGTGGGGGGAGTTTTTTATTTGGAGCAACAGGACTGACACACCCACCTCCACACTCACCTGCAAGCAGGTGTTAACTCCCAGTTCCTTCCTTCCCATTCCAGCAGTCCCCAGCCGAACTAATGGGATTGGGCTAAAATTTACCGTCCTGTGGGATCTCTGTGCGATCCGACAGAACGGCTGATTTTAGCCCAATCCTCGTCAGTTGCAGCCTTCAATTCCTGCACAACCCGATCCTTAAGAGATGTGGGAGCGCGCACAGCATCGGATCGGGGATCGGATCGTGCAGGAATTGGTACGTGTATGCCCAGCTTTAGCCCTTTCCTTTTGTCTTTAAAAGCCCATATTATACATTTGGCTTCCCTCTGTTTAATTTTATAGAATTCTTTATTGGCTACAATGTTTTCTTGCATCTCATATATGCATGCTTTTCAACTTAACTTTACTATTAGCCTCTGTAGTGAACCATTATGGTTTTTCTTCTTGAACACTAAGTATACTTCCATTACACTACAGCTTCTTCAAGAAAACTTTAGTCAGTGAGTTACTTTGGCAAACTACCTCAGATTTAGGAAGGGGGCACCAATCATTTTAAAACATTTTTATTCTGAAGACTATTGTTTATTGAAGTTTACTATTTCATTGGTGTTTTAGTCCTATTTAGTCTCAGAGATATCTTTTTTGTGACTTTTTTGTTTCTGATGTCTTTTCAGACTTGGAATAAGACAAGATGCTTATTATTCATTTTTAGGTGCTCTGTGCCTTTTCTGCGACAGAAAGGGCATAGGGTTGGCATTCCAATAAGGACCGGTGCTGGGAGACTCAACAAAGGATGCTCTGGTTCTTCAGAAGGTCACTTAACATATTTTTCTGACTATACAACGCACTTTTTCACCCCCAAAATTGGGGGTAAAAAGTGCCTGTGTGTTATGGTCCGAATGTGCGACCACTCGCAGCCATTTGGCTGGCGGTGATCGCAACTTGGCTTCCCGCCAGCTCTCCCGGCAGATGGGAGATCAGCTGTTTGCAGGAGACACAGTGTGTGCAGGAGACACAGGGCGATCAGTGTGCTGATTCCCCCGTGGGGGTCCCCCTCCCTTCCCTCTGTGTGAGGAAGATAAGACGCCGAAATGTGCTCTCTAGTGAAAGTTATTTTGTGTCTGAAAAGGGGTACTGCATTAGTTTTTTTATTAATTCATTTAAACACATGAAATATTTTTCTTTTTTGATTTCCTGCTATAAAAACTGGCTGCGTCTTATGGTCAGGTGCGTCTTATAGTCCGCAAAATACGGTAATTACTTTTTACAGAAGTAACTACAGAAAACACAAACTTTCTCCAATCAATACTACTGACAGCATGTGATATCAAAATAGTTTTCAATATGTGATGCCTTTTTATGTATTTGTTTATGGCAAATCTGTTTATTTGAAACATTTGATTACATTAGATTACATGAAAACAAAGTGATTATTGTGATCCAGAATGTTATCCAGATTAACACCAGTCCAATGACAGTCTTCTGTTTAAAACAACAAGATTGTGCGGACGCTGTTGGACAAGAGAGAGAAAGAAATGGGCAGTTAGTAAAAACATAATGTTTACATACTTGTATGTTACAAATTATACCAGAATCATTTATGAGGGTGGGGATGTGCTTCTGTCCACGCCATTCGCGAGCATTGGTAAAGGTGTCATATGGCCATATATTGTAATCTGTTTACATTTTTCATACCCCAAGGGAGGTAATGGACCATGTTGGTCGCTTAGCCACATGTCGTGTGTTTGATGTTTAGGGATTGTTTATCAGTTAATATATATGGTAGCATAGCAATGCATTTTAGAGTAACATCAATAAAATAGTTGCTAGAATATTGTGCAATACAGGTCTTTGCAATTTATATTTATAAGGCACAGTTTTTATAAAGGCGCATGGAGGAAGTTATGTTATTCAAGCTGGGGCATGATTTTAATCTACATAAATGCTTGAAGTGTATTTGGTACAAAACAAAGCTAACACTGACCTAGTCAGAATGCCTGTATGATTTACCAAAAAGTACCTTATACCTGATCTTTATTATGCTGTTGGTAGGCATGGCTTATGACATGTGACTCAGCTAGTGGCAT
The DNA here is from genome assembly GCA_036250615.1 of Ptychadena robeensis. Lineage (NCBI taxonomy): Eukaryota > Metazoa > Chordata > Amphibia > Anura > Ptychadenidae > Ptychadena > Ptychadena robeensis. Next base: position 155,142,827 of record CM070032.1, read on the forward strand.
TTACTTTGATTAGTTTACCCTTAGCTCTGAGCCAGATGGTGACAGTGGTCCCATGGTTTTACTTAAAAAAAAAGGTTTAAAATGAAAAAAAAATCACAACAAAATCATCTATCAAGTTTTGCCAAATACCCTATATACTCGAGTATAAGCCAAGTTTTCAGCCCCAAAATGGTTATGTATTAGGTGGGGATGTGTGTCTTTATTTAGGGGTGATTATCACTGAGGGGTTCACTAAGGTTCCAGCAGAGTGCCCCTGCAGTCCAAGCATTGTTGTCCACTGTGTTTTCCCACCCATTCAAATGAATGGGGAGGAAATCATCTTAAAGTGGACTAAAATTCACAACATGCCTCATTTCTTTGTAGAGTAGTAAGTTAGAGCCCTTTTACTCTAGCTTTACCGCATGGTTCGCACTTGTGTGCATTGCATTATGCATTATCATGCAATGTGTTAATGCATACCACCCTTTAGTAAGCTTTATTTTTTTTATCACAGAGCAAGCTTCTTAGTTTAGGGTGTCATTATTATATAATATTAACCTTAAACAAAAGCATTTGTTGTGTGTCTCTGTGCCTTAGAGGCTGCATTTCCCACCCTCGGCTTATACTGGATTCACTCATTTTTTCCTTGGGTTTAATAGGGTACCTTGACGGATACTTGGGACAACTTATACTTGAGTATATGTGGTAATACTGTTTGTTAGTATTTTAAAATGTATGCAGGTGTTATACAAATGATGCAGGGTGGAGGATGATATGGTGCCAGAACAGAGTATAGGGAAATGAGAGATGCCAACTAACTAAGCTCTGCCTCAAGGCAGAATCTGTCATAACAAAACATACTGCAATAATGGAGTAACCAATAATAACAGGACAGTGACTGCCATGTAAATGCACAACGTAATAAACATACAAAGATGTACTTGATGTGTTATTAAGCTACTAAAAAAAATAAAACATACTAAATTGGTTATTAAAGTTGGCACTGTCTGAATGAAATGTTTTTTTGTAGTATGCATTTTGATAAAGAGAAGCAATATATATTTGCGCTGTTGCGCATATATATGATGAAAATGTAATGAAACACATTGAAACAGAAATATTTTTTGCAAATATAATAAGGCATAATATAATAAGGCATAATATAATAAAAACAGTATAAACCCTGTCCGTAGAGTGGATATAAAAAGTCTACACTTGTAAAATCAGATATAGAAGGCAATCAGGGGCTTCCTGTATGGGTGGCTGGCCAACATCCCAAATAACATAGAAAAAATGGTATAGGTTGGGGGTAGAGAATCCTAGTTCTCGTTCCCTTCACCAAGAAGAGAAGTTTTCCCCTACATATAATAGGGGCCAAGGGTCTTTATAGGAATACACATTTGTTGGTAGATCTAATGGAGATTGTATGGTTTGATCTTAAGGTGTATGGGGGGCTTAAGGGGTATATAATAATCAAGTGTCAATGGGTAGTGTAATAAAAAAGATGCTTAGATTTTTGGAGATGGCACAAGGAGACCCAAGGAAAGAGAAAGGGGGTTTTTCATACCACAGAATGGCAGTTGTTTAAAATTGTGATCTACGAAAAAACGGATTAGAGAGAGACCTGAGCTGTTGACAACCTTTTTTGAAGTTAGGATGGAAGTGAATACAATACTTTTTTTATTCTAATACACACCTTTTCCCAGTTCTCAAAAGTTTGAAACCTTCATTTATTTTAGTAAATGGCAATGTATGCGTCACTAAACCATCCAAGTCAATCTTTCCTTCAATGTAGTCAGAAACCATTTTGGGGACACAATCCATACCTTTAAATCCTGAAAAGCAGAGAAAAGAAAGCCATAGACAAAATATCTACAAATACAAACAACATTTTGATTTGTTATCTTTTTTTAACTCATCAGAAGGACTGAAACGCCATTTTTCCTATTCTCATATTAAGACACTTGACCAAAAAAAAACCTCTAATAGAGTTTCAAATATTCTCTTACAATTTTGCCTGCAGACACTCTTTAAACATTCAATTCAAACAACAACAATTCATTGAATATCCCTCTATGAATACGCTCTATATTTAAAGGGAAACGTGTCAGAGGGGGCTCTGGCCTGAACCTGGGGGCGACATGTTGTATGTTTTTTCGTTTTATACCGTTGGCTTTAAATTCCGAAAAATGTAAGCACATGTTTGGAAGACGTTTTTGGTCTGTGAGTGCGGCCCAACAAACAATCAACTACTGCTTATACAGGGCTTGAGATAAAGCTGCTGTGGACCCTGCACCCGACCTTACCTATCAAAGAAGCAACATAATTACACTTGCGGGCATTTGGAGGCTTTTAGGCTATCTGTTCATTCATTGTTTACTGGACTGTTGGAGTGCAAATTTCTCCTTTTTGCATTTAACAATTCATTATTATATCTCAGTATCAAACCTACCGCAAACCTTAGTCATACTCAAATCATTTATAGAAAAGCCAATCGAACATTTTCCTTTTTTTTTATTGGAAACTATACCTCCATATAGAGAGCCTTTCCATGTGCGTCCTGTGAGTATTAGCGAAGGGTTACATGAGAATATTGCATCATGGGAAGTTGACCCTTGTACCACACTGGTCCCATATCCTTCGTTAACACACTCCAGTGCTGCTTTCTGTCAGGACCCCGGGCCGTCCGGGCTCGGGCGCCCCACGCCTCGGCTTGGCTCCCCCCCCCGTCACATGTGGCTGTGTTCCTCGGGGGAGTCCCACAGGTGTGCTGGGGTTTCTACTGCAACCGCATGTGGATCCGCCATCGCCCGCCGAGCGGGCGGCGGCCGTGCGCTTCCCGCGCATGCGCTTAGCCGGCACGGGCGAGCCGTCCTGAATTTAAAAAATACGGGTGGCTTGGGGGTGTGTTCCGAGTCGTCCTCGCTACCTGGCGGATTGGAACACACTTCCTTTTAACCTGACAAGCCCCCACTCATGCTGTTGGAATAAGTTCTAGGTATATGTGTGGAGAGTACTCTTGGTGATAACCCGGCTTCTGACCCTGTTCCGTACCCGACCTTTCTCGACCTTGGTTCCTGACCCCGCGTGTTATACTGACTCCTCTACTTGTCTCGCCTGCCTCACCGCTCGCCTTTTTGACTATCCTTGCCTGCCGCTGCCCGGACCACCGCTGTTTAGCGACCATACGTGTTTGCCGCCGCCCCGACCTCTCTTGGACTCCGACTACTTACCCGTGCTGTTGTGAACTCTGCGACTGGATATCCCCCTGAAGGGTCCACCTTGGACTCGCGTTGCAGCCTCTGGGGGGTCACCGGGAAACGGACCTCACCTGGGTGTGGGGAAAGTCCACAAGGGTCCCTCAGATCCCGCCTAATCCCATAGGGGGGTCTGGAGAAGACCCCCAGGTGACTTAGATTCCCTGTCCCTGGTGCCCCTGCGCTAATCCGGGTGCTGCGGGCACAACACTTTCTAATAAACAAAAAAAGAACAAAAGGAATAGTTGAAACAATAGGATTTTTATCCACAGCCAGGCCACTATGATTTAAATAGGATTGACAAGAATAGCTATAGAAAATACAATTAAAGCAGACCTAAACCTAAGCAGAAAATTTTCTAAAAATGGCAGGCAGAGAAGTAGGTCAGTAGATGATGGCTACATTTGCAGTGCTACACTCAATATGAGACCTTTTACACATATAGTGGTAAAGTAAATTTTTATGATTACATACTGATATACCAATACCCCAAGTTTGAATAAAAACCAGGTTCTCTACCCAGGCTTCTAGTGAAAAGATTGTTCCTCCGACGGGATCTTACTGCTCCTGATCCTGCCAGAGGAAGAATAGTAAGCTTCTCGCCGGCGAATGGGGCAGGTCAAACACCCGTACTGTTTGCTGGCTAGGGTTCTTCAATGCTTTTTCTCTAGAGTACCCGATATATAGGTTGCAGGCCTAAAGTCATCACTTTAATTGCAGGGCCAGAAGCCCTGCATTATAACTAAGGACATCATGTTTCAGCCCACAACTTTCAGAGAATTAAAAGCCATTCAGGAAGGGGTTTGTTATTTGCCTGGACGCTAAAGTGTACTATTATTTTAACATATGCAATATTTGGACTTGGGAAATACAAAATCTTTGTCTTTTAACCTCATGCCACCTTTATCTTTGTTCAGCGTATGATGGTTAGTGATGGGCAAACTTCGGCCATGTCCGTCCGCGAACGGGCGGAGCGGACTTTTAAAAAAGGCCGCCCGTTCGCGGACAGATTCAAATTCCCTGCCTAGTCGGGGAATTTGAATCTGAAAACCCGGATGTGACGTCCACGCATAGTTCCTGGTGTGCTAACCGGGTGTGCTCACTGATGTCACATCCGGGTTTGCGAGACGGTTTTTTTGAAAACATTCTTCCTACGGATCTCGCTGCTTATGATCTTACCGGAGGAAGAATTGAGGGCTCCTTCTCCCCGGCAAACAGGGCAGGTCGAACACCTGTACTGTCCGCTGGCGAGAAGGAGGGCGAACATGCTTGTTCGCGGCCGAACTGTCCGTCTTGCGGGCAGTTCGGTCATCACTAATGATGGTCATGCCCCCCAAACAATAACAGGATGTTTTAATACCTTAAGCATACTTACAACCGTTTAACCCATAAGTTCTCTGCTTTATGTTATAAAATATATAGACAACACCTCAATCTTTCTGTCAGTAAAACCACATTAAGGAAATGTGTGTGAAATGTTGGTTAAAGATCTGTAATGTTGTCTGTAGTTCTTTAGAAAATTTAATTTTTTATAGCATATAGGGCAATAACCCAATGTGTACATATGTTAATTTGTGGTGATATATTACCAAAAACATACCATAATATCAGTATTGCCGATGCATTCAAAGGAATAATGTACTCCATGTCCAGTCATTTCCCTTATCACCTCTTCGACGGGCTTACAATAATCTTCTGGATTGATGCAGTCCGTGGCTCCAAAGTGTTTTGCCTTTTCAAACTTGCTGCTATTTATATCTATAGCAATAATTCTTGACGCTCCAGAATCTTTACATCCAATAATGGCTGACAGCCCAACAGCACCCAATCCAAATACAGCACAAGTAGTACCAGGCTGCACCTGTTAATTGAACATATATGTATACTTAATACTGAAGCCAAACCAGCAATAAAACTAAAAAAATTAAAAAAAAATTACTTTTTCTTTTGCATTTTTTTCATGTTATGTGTTTCCGAACCACAATCTCAGAAACGTATACATAGTAATGACAGGAACTATAATTACAATTGATATTTACTGCCTCACTTACGTATCTTCCCCACTCATAATCATTAATCATCATTAATCATAATCATTCAGGTATCTTGTATAAAAACATAGATCCACCTAATACTGCACTTTGTGTGCAAACTTTGTGGTAGAATGTATGAAAAATATAGGGAATTCAGGAATGGGACTTGCTATGGAATGCCATTCATGAAATTTCATCCCTGACAGATATTTCATAAACCGTAAGTGGATTTTGGAAAAACAAAACATAACCGTAAACAGAACAGTAAAGTCATCTAGCAGGGTAACAGAGCTTATTGCAAATGGGCAGTGGACAAAAAGACATCCATGCAAGCCTAATAATACCAGACCCCATTCCAATTTGTCAGTTGATTTAAAACACTCCACACCTGGACTCTGAGACATATATAATGTGTTTTGGGGACAGACAATGTATGTTATTTTGGCAGTCTGGGTCTGGAGAACGTTATTTGCTGACTGCACTGCTTTGACTGTGTATGTTGATGGAGATGGAATAATGGTAAGGGGTTTGTTTTTAGGGGTTGGGCTAGGCACCTTAGCTTCAGACATAAATAGACATAATTCTTTAGTATATCAAAGCATTTTAGACAATTCACTTTAGGAATAGTGATGAGCGACTAGGCGATATTTGAATTTGCGTAATTTCGCAAGTATCTGCAATGATATTTGATTCGATATTCGTAATCTCTAATATCTGCGTTTGTGGGCATGGATCGCAGTAAAAAAATCGCAATACGATGAAAATATCGCAGTGCATGCAAGGCAATGGATCTTGTATATATTCGACTGGGAAAATATTTGTCATTTCCGACAAAAAAATTGCATTGCAATTATATAATCATGATCCATAGCAATGAATAGAATCGCAAAACATTGCAACCAGTCACAAAAATTGCAATGGGAACGGATATCCAATGATATATTAGTGAATATTCATGAAATGTCAAAATGCTGATATTCTACCTAAATATTAAAAAATCGAATATTCAAGCTCGACACTATTTTGGAATAGTTTAGGGAAGGACCCTTTGAATTGAACAGATAACTAGAAGGGATATTGTGAGATAGGCCTACTTGTGCAACATCAGTGCAAAACTTCAGAAATTATAGCAAATATTTCCACAGACAAACTCAAAAGGCTTGTGGAAAATCTTCCCAAAATCTATCATAACAGCAAAGGTGGAAAGGGTCAACTTCATGTTGATGACTATAATGAGATATCATAAAAATATTTGAGCGGTAATAACCAGGTGTACCAATACTATCTTAGTTGATTTAAAAGATTTTTCTGTAATTTGTAATATTCTTATGGCTAAGCTCTTCAAGTTCCCTCCTATCACTAGCTTCCTTCTCACACACACTGGGAAGGGGGGGGAGGGGGATGCTGCATTGTGTCTCTCTTGCCCTGATAGGCTCCTTGCCTGGGAAGCATCACATAGTCCTGGCCAGCTGAAAGAGGCAAACGAACCTCATGGGGCAGAAGAACCCATGCGGTGGCTCACATTCGGACCATAATACGAACCCTCATTTTCCCCCCACTTTTCAGGGGAAGAAAGTGAGTGTTATGGTCTGAAAAATACGGTAAGTGCACACTGTATTCAACGTAGAAATACACATGAAAACATAAGTTACATACATGCATAAGTTACATGCATAAGTTACAAAAAGTCATATTTATAAAACTTAGTTTAATCAGGTGAACAAAATCTACATAAAATGAGTTGTATATCAATACTAGAAATAATGCATTTTTTTCTGTATTGAAGGAAACTTATTATCAGAAAAAAGAAATAAAAATGAAATAAACAAACATGACTTCTAAAGATTTAAAATATACCTGTGCTGGCAGGGTATCTTGAAAGCGGAATTAAACTCTCCTCTTCTTTTACAGCAAAATTGGAAAATTGCATCATAGTTCCTATGTAGCTCTGCAGTTACCAATATGCTGCACAGCGACATAGGCATACTGGCAACTAAGTTTTGTTCTGCCATATTTGCAGATAAATCACACTAAATACATAAGCACTTTTATTTTCTTGAAGGGGTTGTAACTTTTTAATCAAACTGGACTGGAAATTGTACTAAAAAGCAACACTATAGAACCCAGGTGACCAACCTGAGGCCCAGGGGCTGCATGCGCCCCCTTGGGCATTGTTCGGTGGCCCCCTCAGCCCTCCACTTGCGGCCCCTAAAACCAAACTGTTAAGGCATAGGGCATAGGAACTCACCTGTCTGCCGACCCCCACTGATGAGTCTTCGGAATGATCGTATATTATATATTGTGGCACAAAACCTTTGAATCAAAGGTTATGTGCCCCATCAATATCATCAATGTGCATTATTATACTACAGTCTTCCCTAATGCTTGAAGTGTTATATAAAACAAGTTTTGTTATTTAAAAATTTAAAAATAATGTCTTCTAGCTCTGCCTGCTGTCCTCTTTTCATTATAAAATGCTTATACAAGTCAGTAGAAATTGAAAATGTTATGTGCGACTCTTTAGTGATGCTGAGGGCCACACTTGTGGCCCTCCATGTCAACTCAGTTGCCCACCACTGCTATAGGTACAAAAGGTAATATAAGCAACTATGCTATAAAATCATTAGCAAATAATATACATCTTAAAAGAGGACAGTTAATAAAGAACTGTAATGGTCATAAGGTCAAATGCTAGCATGTAACACATGAATAATGTGTATATTCATTTAGTTTGAATATAGTACTATGAGTGATATACAGTAGCTAACTCACAGAAGTCTAACAAAAAAAATACCTTGGCAGTGTTGATAGCAGCTCCATATCCACATGGAAAACCACATCCAAAAAGACAGACCTTGTCCATGGGTGCTTTCTCATCAATCTTCACAACCATATCAACTGAGGTGACTGTATATTCAGAGAAGGTGCTGCACCATATAAAATGATTCACAACTTTACCCTTACACGAAAATCGTGATGTCTTATCAGACATTACATTATGTCGATCATCAAAGCTAGATTTAAAAAAAGGGAAAAAAATTATTACAAATGTACTGACACTGCTCAAAACAGTAAAACTTTTTAATCAAATCAAGTTAGTCTTCTAGGACCGGGGTACTCAATAGGCGGACCCCGGTCCGGACCCAAATAGGGTCACATGTGGACCGGCAGCTGCAGCTCAGTCCTCCCTTCTTCCTAGTGACAGCCGATGCTTTGAAGGGAAGGAGAGGAGCTGGATTCTGTGTTGAAGCAGATACGTCCTGCCAGCCAATCAAAACGCAGGCAGGACACACCCTCTCCCACTCTAGCTGAGCTGTTGAAACTAGGCTAAATTAACCTGTGTGAGACTATAAGTTAAATTTCAGCTAAAATACAGCCATGAAATATTGCTTCCCCATTAGCACTACTCTGCTGCATACATGCTTTCACTTATCCTATTTTGAACTCATAAATCTTTGAACCCCTGCATGGTAGAACCTTGAAATTTTGGGGGTTACCAGTTAACCCCTGAGAATACATCCATGCAAATATTCAGGTCTCTGAGCACAATTCTTCCTACTAAAAAGCCCCCTATAATATATTGCTTGGATGGAGTCTCATTTTTAAGATTGCCAATTTTTTTCAGTTTTTATTGTTAAACGCGAACAAATTCTTTCACTTGGATAACTTCAGGGAAACATTAATAGCTATGAGAGGTTGTTGGAGCATCTGGGGGTTGAAAGTCAGGGAGTAGGCATATGAAAAGCCCTAGCTACATGTCCACTTAAATCCCTGTGTTGAACACAGAGATTCTGTTGCAATGCTCAATGGCGATGAGATCTGGGGGTTCAAACATTACGGGGGGTACATTTGACCCAAAGCCATCTGGTCATCTGTGAATGAAAACAGCTAATCGGAGGCTCAATTAGGAACAGGGAGGTTCATCTGCAACAGAATCTACCATTCAGGAGGCTGACACAGAGGACAGTGAGGGAGACCACCCTACATATGGGGTGAGTACCAAACACCATCTCCTGGTACTCATCTGAGGAGCTCACTAAAAAGTTATGTGCATAGGCATTCTCTGGAGTCCTCAGGCCGGGGGGAAAGGGAGTGCTAGTTGTAGTGGTCCCCTGCACAGGAAGGTTAATAAAAGCTTGAATTTATATCAATATTTCCTAAAGAAAGCTTTGTGAGTAGAGGGCCATCCCAGGGCTCCTCAGGTCCTCCTACCCCTTTTACCCTCCACTGACCCCTCAATATATACTTGTGAGGTGCCCCTTGTCTAGTAATTAAATACATATGTTTGAGATTGTGTCCTGTATAGACGATAGGGAGAATATTTATATAAATGTACTCGACTACGTCATGCTTCTGTCCGGCGGACCGGGTCAGCGATGTGAAAACTGCCGATCCACCACTCCTCGTAAAATTCCAAACTCCGGACCTCAGACTGAATGGGAATTTGGTAAGTGGACCTTTCAAATTTATATTTGAGTAGCCCTGCT
>CM070032.1:155168062-155179780 GCA_036250615.1 Ptychadena robeensis
ACATTTATGCTGAATATCCTATTTATACACACACCGCCATGCCCAATAAAGACTTCATTGATAATACATTTGATTTGTAAACAGAAATAAGTATGGCAATGCTCTTGTTACAGGAAGCCTAAACCAGTCCTCACTTCCTTTGTCTTCCTCAGTACGGGGTCGAGTGCAGTTCTTGTCTAAATCCAAACAGTAATTATTGCTTCAATCACAGTACGTCTCAAGAAACCAACAACAAACCATGTGTTATTTGTGAATTGTATTAATCTTTTAACATAATCCTAGTTTACAAGGGACTATGTTTAGGTTTGCATGAGCAAGAGGAATTAAGAGGAAAAATAAAAAACAAGTTTTACAGCAATAACAGTACACTAAATCCCAAATATGATTTCAGAAATGTATTGTTTGAGAACGGTCAATTGTTTTTTGGTTTGAACGTTTTGACAAGAGTCGACAGTGTGGATTATGCAAGCCCACTTTAAGAGATACACACCTTGAATTGCTCTAGCTATAAGTTAATTTTTGCCCAACGAACACAATCCATGTGTCTAAACTTTTACTTAAATGAAACTTCATTAGCAACAAAAACTACATATCCAAGGGCCCCCAATACTACCTTTGGTAATGTTTTAACAGCCGTTCTAAACATTTTGAGCATTTTGTGATACCATGTTCAGGGGCTTTGGATTAAAACAATAGTTAGTCTAAAACTTTAAACCACTCCACACCTCCAGTCCTTAATTTCTACCCTCGGGCCCTCAGTGACAAACCCCCTACACCACTCCCACACTCATTAACCATTATCACCTCAGTCTGGCTTACCCATTTCTCATTCTAATACACCACTTGACCAGTCCCCCCCCCCCCACCTATGGTTTAATTCAGTCCTCAGCTATTAGATTGTGAGCCTGTTTGGCAGGCGTCCTTTACCTCATTGTCATTATCTTTATGTTAGCTTGTGTGTATCTCAACTCTATTTAATATAACAGCGCGTGTAATATATCGGAGCTATATTACACTAAAACGATAATTATCTAAAAAACCATTGACCATCTCTACCAGTAAGTTAATGTCCCCCCCTAGGACGTGTTGATAGACATTGGGCTTGTGTGATGGTGTTGGACTTATATGACCTCAGAGATCAATGGCGGGTAAATACATATACAGATGACCCCTTCAGAATTACTTAGCAGGTTTTGCATCCTCATAACTTGGTGGTCATGTAAATGAACACATGGTGCTTAAAGCCACCATTGACCAAAGTAACAATTAAAAAAAAATAATAGGGCTGCATAGACGCATATGGATGCGCCGCACCCTGCATTGCTGCCACCGGAGTGCATTCTAAAAAACACTCCAAGGAGCTCCATCCACATCGTCTGCAAGTAAAAACATCTGGGACCGGGGCCCGATTCGGCCAAAAACACCTACCAACGTTTGGAGGTGTTTGACGAAATCGAGGCCCCGGAATTGGCCTTCACCCAAAGAAGAATTGCACCCACGAACGCCTCTAGATCCAGACAAAAGGCAAGGCACCATTCAATGGCAGACAAACCCCGTGCCCACCTAGACATCTCCAGAGCACATTCTTACCAACATTCACCTGTCCAGTATCACGTAGTGATTACTGCAATAGGAGCCGCTTTGTTTATCCACCCACGTTTGAGGCCCACTCCAAATCTCTAATCATCCAGTGATAGTGTGTCCTTGGACAGATTGGGAGCCATACAGCATCAACAGCGGGTGGTCACTCACACAAGGGAGGTAAAAAGGGAATTGGGTCCGGCATGCCGGAAAGAGATGGAGGAGCGCTGCAATGAATGACAGCCCAGGGGGCAATAAAGAGGGGGCATTGTATCAAGCCCCACCATGCAATAATCTATGATTAAGTTATATCAATGGTGGGGAGGAAAAAAATATTAATTCACCTGTCAGATAGTGTTTGCCTCTCCTATACCCAAAATGGATTGAAGTATTCAATTCCTGATAGCGCCAGTTCCACAAAAGCATATGCATTAGTCCCTAGTATCTCCCATGATTACAACAGTTAAGGGGTACTCCTCTACCCAGCCTTTCTTGTCTTACCTTGTAACTAACCCCTGAGATTTCCAGCAGTCCAATTGTCAACCTTTCATATTCCAGCTGTCACACAGTGCTTTTCTCTTGTCAGATTTTACACTTACATATGCCTACTCTGACTTTCATCCCCCAGATCTCCAACACCCTAAGAAGTCCAATCTTTTTGGGGAATTATTAAGTTACATTCCCAATTTTACACCCTAACTACAAACTTTCATAGTTATTCATATTTCCCTGCAGTTATCCAAGTGACATAAACTGTATACATGTAACATTAAGCTGTGGCTGCCCAGACACAGAGTGCCTCCAAGTTGTTAGTACGCATATGAGCTTTGTAACAATAATGCAGGTACCCATAGCTAGTTTTTGTCCCCTTTTGAGTACCACTTATGTGCACCCCTGTCTATAATCCTATATAGGTGGATACACACTTTTCCTGAACTATGTAGGGCCATATCTAATATAGTAACATGCTATAGTTCTGGATCACACAGACAAGATTACTTGTTGTTCTCTTGAAATGGTCCACTTTACCATGTTAAGAATAATTAATCCTCTCAAATTTTACAGTGCTGTTCATGCGGAAAGGTACATGAAATGGAATTCATTTTGAATTAGCTGCTTTGCACTATTAGTTTAGGCTTAGGTTAGGTATAATATCCATATCCTGCTTTACCAACTCATTTTACACTCTACCGCTTAATTACTTCAAAACTTTTTGTGCATATCTTAAAGAGCGAATAAGTTAGAATATACTTTTTTTTAACACCGCATTAGCATTTAATGGCCACTAGATGGCAATACTGCTCCTAAGATTACTCTGCCTTTCTGATTTAAGATAGCTTGATTCTTAACTGAACTGACAGTGTTCATGAATGATATTAGATTCATCATTTTATAACTTACACTGTCTGTTCCTAAATATATGTATGGTGTTTACGCTGATTTATACTTTTGAAAACGTTGTCTTTTCTCTTATTACTATTTAAGCTATCTCTTTTCTTTTTCCCAACTTTTTCCCAAGTTATTTTTCCTCCCATTCCAAGAATTATGACTCTATTGCCACCCTTACCTCGGAGTGAGAGTGAATGGTGCATTATCTGTACCTTTTCTTTTTAGCAACGGTACCAGACAGGAATTTAACCCCCTCCCCTTACGGATGACTTACTCTTTTCTCTATCAGATCTGAAATGGACTCTCCCATCCCTTCTTTCTGCACTAAATCAATTCCAATTGATTTTAAAATAAATAATATAAAACATCTTTTCCTCTTAACATTATAATATCATAATCTCCCACAATCCCAACTCCTTTCTGTCAGAACAAGTTTTCCTTCCAGTAGGCTCCAGGCTCTATTAAATATTTAGGCATCCACCTCCCAAACAACTTCAAACAGGTATTTAACTTACATTTTCCACCCCTTCTCACAGCTATTAAATCAGACCTAGCAGGATGGCATACCCCCATCTTTCTCATGATTTAGCAAGGCAGCCATTATAAAAATGAATGTCACTCCACGCTTCCTCTACTTTTTTCAGGTGATACCAATACTCATACCCAAATCATTTTTCAATACTTTACACAATCTACTTAGACGGTTTCTCTAGGGTCACAAGAAACCCAGAATTGCTCTGCAGGACTAAAAAACCCAGAATAGCTCTGCAAGACTCCCAAATTCAAGGGGGCATTGAATGCCTGACCCTAAAATTTTTTACAGAGCATGCCATATCGCAAGACTATTGGACTGGTATCCACGACTTGGGGCAGGATGTAGCTTCCAGTCCAATAGTCCTTGGAGATTAGTCTATTCCCCTAACATGCCTACCCTAACTCCCTACCCCTCCAATTCAAATCAAAGATGCATTTTCTGCACTACTAGTCCCAATGGATTTATTATCACACTAAACAAGCTAACACGTGTTAAGACTAATGATACTTTCCCAGCATACCTGACATACGGTGCCCCCTTCACTGCACAGGTTTCTTTACTTTAAAAATCTCTACCTAATTTCCCTTAATTTTTTTCTTTGTACTTGCTATTTATGCGGAAAAAAAGAGAGGAGACAAAATGTTTTTTCTTTTCTTCCTGTTAGACTCCCTTTGGAGTCCTGATATACAGTTGTGTTTTTCAACAAGTTCTACCAGTATTTGTATATGTGAAGTGAAATTTCCATATTTCTTGGACCATAAGACACACTTATCCCCCCCAGATATCGGGGTGAAAAAGTGCCTGTGTGTTATGGTCCAAAGGCGTGGCTGCCACCAGTGTCTCTGCTCTCCCGGCAAGAAGATTAGCCGGGAGACAGAGGAGCTGTTAGATGGACCCGTCTACAGGAATTTATACTAACATTAGTGTTGTGAAATAGTATGTATTGATTTCAGAAGTTGGAATCTTTGTATTTATGCACTTACAGTATTTATATACCTTTGCAGATTGTTCTTTGTACCTTGCTGACCCAGTGAGTTTGCCATAGATAGTCTGTCTGAAAACAGTAGACTCATTAATCAGCCAGAGGTCATATAATACTGTTAATTCTCATAGTGTGCTGGATGTTAGTCCTCATGTTGAGATAAGGGATGGCCAAAATGAAGTAAATTTGATTTGATTTAAATTCCTATTTTCCCAACCTTTGCACTGAGAAATTTCAATTTAAAAATCAAAATTTAGACGTTTCTTATTGAAATTTTAAACCCTCCGTTTTCATGTGATAGTGTTGATCGCAAATATTTGAATCGCAAATTTTTTTTTGCAGATATCAGCACTTCACAAATTATCTAAAATTACTATTTGTAATAAAAAAATTACAATGACGATACTTGCAATCAACACTATAACATATTTTTGTGTTTTTGGGAACTATTGGGTAGATTTTTCACCATGTCGAAAATTTACTATGTTAAATTTGGGCAAAAAAGTAAATTTACTCATTGTGAATTTTTCATCCGTTCCTAGTTGAGATCAGAGAATCAACAAATAATTTTTAACAAATAAAGAAAGATGGCTCAAAAGAATATACAGATGTATTACATTTTATATTATATATTTGTATTTATAAAAAGTATTTAATGTTTGTAGGAAAATTATGTCAATACAATAATTTCCATCTTACTTTATTTTTAATGTAATGGAGCCTACAGGTTTATGAGGAGAGACAGATTTAGGGTTGTCTAAGCTTTATTTCCACTGGGCAGCATGGCTACCATATAATAGAGGTGAATGTCTGAAGTTTAGTTTGCATGTTGACTTGTTCCATAGATACAGTAAAGATAGGAACATAGCCACCCTGGGTCTTATTTGCATTGCAACCAGGTCTATTCTAAAAAAAATACCTCTTTTTGAGTATTGATAAATTCTTTTAAATAATAAAAACAGTAAAAATACCATACCAACATTTTGGTGGGCTCAGGTCTGTTGTTGAGTATTTATTCTATACTTCTCTCTAGGGTTAATTTTGTAACATTGTCAGACATGTAGAGACCTGGTTAGACTACAGAACAAAAGTATTGTTTATGACCCTTGTTTCCTTTTTTACTTAAACACAGCTTCTCAGAACCCCAAACTGTACTGCTTGACAAAACATCAAGGTTTTCATGCAAGGGAAAAGTTGTTGACCATTTTGTATGGACCAGCACCTTTTCAGAATATATTGTAATGCCCGCTGGAGCAGTGGCAAAGATTGATGACAGGGCACCCCTGGAGAAGGCCTGTCTTTTTGGATGTGGCTTTCCCACTGGATATGGAGCTGCTGTGAATACTGCTAAGGTAAATTGGGATGATATGGAGTTTTCTTAATGGATTGGTTTAGTAGGCAGGTTTGTTCAAGGATGACCAAATAGATTAGGATTAATGTTATTTTTATTGTTAAGCATAAGATGAGATGAAGGGAGACCACTGTCTCCAGAACACCATATTTTAAACTGTAAAGGACTTTTAGATAAAAATGGTTATGTGAATACCCCTTCTGAAAGATGTACCTTCAATAGCCCCTAGAGTCCAAGTGCCCAAACTGTAACCCAAAACCCACTTATATAACTTTTCGACCTGAATTACACACATACAAATCCTCAGGTTATAACTCGGGGTTGAGTTGTTGTTCATAGGCGATCATTGCAGTTACAAGCTTCCTGTAAATCCTAGGCTGCTGATGACATAGCATAAAAGGCAACGATCCAACTTGCTGTGTAAAGAAACTATAACTGTAAGCATTATGTTCTGCCAGTTGCTAAAGAACTATACTACCCAGCATGCCCTGCTGCCTTTTGTAGAACTACAAGTTCTAACCTGTGAGAATTATTCTGCCTTCTTTTATCATTCAGTTTTCTACTCACTCACACACATTACACACACTCTCTCTGACACATTACATACATACACACCCACACCCTTTTTCTCGGCTTACTACTTGTCCCTGATTGGCTGGCAGAAGAGGATATGGGGTGCTGTGTGCAATAAGAAGAGAGAGGAAGAAAACTGCTAGCAATGAGAGCCATTGGGCTGCAGTTCTTTCCTCCATCAGTCTCTGTGTTGGGTGACAGGTTGGGTGCCCACAGAGAGGGCTCCAAGTGCCACCTCTGGCACCCGTACCATAGGTTCGCCATCACTGTCCTAGACAGACCCCTAACTATACATGTAAGAGACGTGGAGAAAGAAACATCTTATATTCGATGAGGTATGTTTAAAAGCCTAAGTGGAGTTCCACCTTCCAGCAACTACCGAAAACAAACACACCAATAATACATTGTATGGAGATGTCGCATTGTTTCAACTAGCTGGATAGGAGATATATATACTTTCATTCATCTCCATTTTGTAGTTTATGAATAATTCTGTGTGGCCATAGACAGTTCGATTTGTGTCCGATTTCGGCGCAGATCAACTGCTGTGCGCACTCGCGGCGATCAATCTGCCTTGAAATCGGAAATCAAATGTGCCCACCCTAAATCAGCCCAGAAATCGATCTGACAAATCATGGACATGTCCGTATTTTTTTAGATCGCCCTGCTTACTTTGGATGGGGACCAGCATCCCCATCCAAAGTAAATGCCAGCACACAAAGGGTGCCAAGAAATTGGCGTGGCATTGAGGCACCTATGGCCGGCTTTAGGCATAGAATAACAGCGTGGCCTAAAATTTTGCAAAAACTTGTATTCCAACTCATTATTCTCCATGTATTCACTCTACCTTCAATTGTTCAAACGTAATGCCACCTGTGGAAAAAACATAACCCACACCTTTTTGACAATACAGAATTGCAGGCAATTGCAGCTTTGCTTGGTTAGGTTAGGTTATTTCCAGGCCAGTGGGAGCTGAAGCCAAGAACAAAAGCATCATTTTGCCCTAATAATGGTGTGGCAAATTATTAGAGCAGAGGTGAAATTTTAAGAATAAATATAAAAAACAAACATCAATGAAACATGATTCAACAACATTTAAAAACATCATAAAACATCTGGAACATTTGCAACCTTTCTAATCAACAGGTGCAACCTGGTACTACTTGTGCTGTATTTGGATTGGGTGCTATTGGGCTGTCAGTCATTATTGGATGTAAAGTTTCTGGAGCGTCAAGAATTATTGCTATAGATATAAACAGCAGCAAGTTTGAAAAGGCAAAACACTTTGGAGCCACGGACTGCATCAATCCTAAAGATTACAATAAACCAATCCAGGAGGTGATCACCGAAATGACAGGACACGGAGTACATTATTCCTTTGAATGCATCGGCAGTACAGAAGTTATGGTATGTAATAATATATATAATAGAATTTTCTGTTAATCATATAACCGTTAATCTTCACCTGACGAAAAAAGCTAAGCAGGCTCGGCATCATAGGTGGGCATTTCCTAGGAAAGCATACAAACCACACCAAAACATGGAAGGAATTTCAATATTTACACAGGACTGAGACCTCCTTAAGAGGAGCACCGACCAGGGTGCTGTGATGTTTACTGAAAGTTAAGCATTCGGACCTGCCAACCCCTCCAACCAGCCATGATTTTCCTGCATTGCATAGGGAAGCACATACAGCCAATGCAATTATCACTGAGCCTAAAATAAGTTCAGTAATAAGCTGACCATAGACACTTCGATTTCTTGTACGATTTCTGACCATTTGATTGTCACGATCATAGGCATCGATCGTTCACAAACTGATGAATGTTTAACATGTGCCATTGACCGAAATGACAAGGAATTCCACGAAAAATTGATCGGGCAGGGTTTGGACATGTCTGTTATTTTTTGTCGATCTTTCGCGAATCGAAGGATGTTATTGGAAACCTCAAGATCTGTCCTTGCGATCGACCCATGCAGGCCAGATGCCCATCATTTCCAATCGCACTTTTTTGTGTAGCTGATGTTTATATACGTAAATCAGTGATCAATCATATTGTGTCCCGAAAATAGTGCACTTTTCAAACAATGTATGACTTATGATCAAAGACTTAACTGAATGTCACGATAGTTTAGCAAGTCAATCTCTGAGAAATCTAAACATCTATGGTCAGCTTTAGAACTAGAATGGGTTCATTTTGAATGTTATTAGCATGTTAAGCTAGCCATACACGTGTCGGATTCCATGTCCAATCGATTCATCATCCGATCGATTCCGGCGATTCTGCCGGGAATCGCAGGTGTGATCAATCGGCCAATTAAGAGTATCCATCGCTGCATACCACCTTGTCCAACGGATTCCGGCACGATTCCGGGACGATTCCGGGACGATTCCGTGTCCGATTCCACCTCCGATTCCACCTCACAAATGGCAACTCTCCCTGATTTGTGCAGAATCGGATCAAAAAGACCAACATGTTGGTTCTCTGACGGATCCGATTCTGGGCCCCCGAACGATCGGACGTGATCGGACGGACAAGGTGGGCTGCACATGATTCTGGCACGATCGATTCACGTGCACGCGCCCGGAATCGATCGGCCCGGAATCCGGCCGGAATCCAACCCGTGTATGGGGGCCTTTAGTGTGGAAGGGAGAGCAGGAAGGAACAAAATTAGTTAACATTTTATTTTATTTTAAATTACAATAAAATAATTACAAAATGAATTCATCTGTCATACTGCAACATAGATACAATAATATACATTGGATCCGGAAAGCCCATCATGTTTTACACATTTTGTTATGTTACAGCCTTATTCCAAAATGGATCAGTTCTACACACAACACCCTATCATGTTTTTTTTTATAGATCTGCCAAAACTTCAAACTTTTTTGCATTGTCATTATGGGGTGTCGTGTGTAGAATTCTGAGGAAAAATATGAATTTAATCCATTTTGGAATAAGACTGTAACATAACTAAATGTGGAAAAAGTGATCTGGATGCACTGTAACTTACATTTTAAATATCATCGTACCAAACAAAAACCTGACACCAGTAAACTATAGGTACACAATTAATTTCAGAGGCATCCATGTTCTCAGAATTAATTCCTTTATTCTTTTAATCTAGAAAGCAGCACTGGAGTGTACTCATTCCGGGTATGGAACCAGTGTGGTGATAGGAGTAGCTCCCCATGATGCAAACATTACATTTGATCCTCTTCTGCTCCTCACAGGACGCACGTGGAAAGGCAGTGTATATGGAGGTAAAGTTTTACTAAAAACATAAATTACAGGAATGCATTGAAAGATTTTATATTATTTTAGTTTAGTTTAGATTTTTAGTGATGAGCAGCATAGGCCATATTCTTATTTGCAAAATATCGCAAATGTTTCGTCTGATATTCGCAACAGATTCACAAGTTCAAGAAATTGTGATTTCCAGTCATTATAACCTTCATTGTGAAAAAGATTTTCGCAATAAAAAAGTGCCTACATATTTTCGCGGTCAAAGCTACTGATATAAAAATCTCCAAAATTTGCAATGACAAAGATATAGCACTATATTCGAGATCTTAACGAAGTGCTGATATTCGAAATAAAAATTCCCAATTTGAATATTCACAATCAACACTAGTTGGCATTTTGGGGGTTCCCATATACCCAGTTATAGCAATCACTAGTGCCGGCAAGGCGGACAGTTTGGCCGTGAACACAGAAGGCCACCCTCCTTCTAGCCGGCGAGCAGTACAGGTGTTCGACCCGCCCCGTTTGCTGGCGAGAAGGAGCTCTCTATTTTTCCTCCAGCAGCGAGATCCTGCCAGAGGAAGAATCTTTGCATGAAGCCGGTCTTCTTGTGAGAGGCCGACTCATTAACCCTATGCGTTCCAGGTTCCAAATGTGACGTCACTGACGTCACTTCCGGCTCTTCAGATTCAAATTCACCGCCGAGAGGTGGGGAATTTGAATCTGCCAGCGAACATGCGGACAACAGACTTTTTTAAAAGTCCGATCCGCCCATTCGCGGACGGATCTGGCCGATGTTCGACCATCACTAGCAATCACTATATTAGAGATATACGACATAAAAGATACTATTCATTCGGTAATGGAGCCAACATCCCAAATTCGAATACAGCCAGTCTTGTGAGAACCTGGGACACACTCCACTCCCCTTGTGAGAACCTGGGACACACACCACTCTACTGTTAAATGACACCAGCATCTACTACTTTACTCTCCATTTGGAATCATATAGTTATATGTTATACTAAATATACCTGTTATATTCTGGACTCAGGATGGCTATCGTTCCCCGTTCCCTGGTAGTGACATTATTACACCCCCCCCCCCCCCCCCCCCCCCCCCGATTGCGGTGGTCACCATATGGTGGTTCTCTGGAAAATTGAGTTTGGGCCTAAAATTGGCTACGCTGAAATTGTTCCCCTTTGAAAACCCCTGAAGAAGTTGTGAAGGACGAAACGTACGTCAGGTTGGGAGTTATGTCGTTATTGTCAAACTACCACCATGTGTTTCTGTTTTAATTTAATTAAATTTTTCATTTCAATAGATTTTTATTACATTTTCAAACAATTATACAGTAAATGCATAGGCGGAAGTAGTGTGCACAGTAGCAGGGTCTTCAATCCCCCTAAGCCCAGAGCAAAGAAGTCAAGGCCTCGGGAGGGTGAACCCATTATTCATTCAAAATACATAGTACACATCGTTCAGTACAATACGCATTTGTGCATTTAACAGGCCCTCGCGTAGGGGGTTCCCAGGGGGCTAGATAGTCAGAAGGCGGGCATCTAGACTCCGGTCGTGGTAGTATTCCACCCACGGGTCCCAAACTTTTTCAAACTTGGCCATGGTGTCGTGAAGCTGTGCGTTAATTTTCTCGTTGGTAAAGAACCAAGCTACCTTAGCCTTGACGTGGGCCACCGTCAGAGTGCCGGACCACCATGCTTTGGCCAAAACTAGCTTAGCGGCCGTAAAAATTAAGGTGAGCAGTTTAAGTTGGGTGTATGTGCAGTCCCTGGGTTTGAGTGTTAAGAGGGCTTCAAAGGGATCTTTGCGTATACTATGGCCTAAAACCGTGTAAATTAGCTGATACACCCCCGTCCAAAAGCGTCTGATTTTCGGGCAGTCCCACCAGATGTGGCGCAATGTGCCATCAACCGAACAGCCACGGAAACATAGTGGGGACGTTCCCAGGTTAATTTTGGCTAATCGGGAGGGCACCAGATACCAGCGCATCAGCAACTTGTAATTAGCTTCATTCAAGGAAACATTAACCGACCCCTTG
>CM070032.1:155197625-155207825 GCA_036250615.1 Ptychadena robeensis
TAGTAGAATTATTCGCGAAATATCACAAATTCGAATATTGCCTATGCCGCTCATCACTAGGATGGATTGGATGTTCAGTGAAGACTGCAGAAGACACTGAACACTGCCTAGCTAATGGTTCCCTATGCAGCAGCAGCAGCTCTGTTCTAACTCTCTCCAATCTCTCTAGCAGCATGTGAAATGGCGTCTCTCCTTGCTATGTTATAGGGGGTGGGATGGTCCGTGAGGTGGTGGGTGCTGATGGGCTGGATTATGCCTGCTGACTGTGACTCACAGGGTCAAAGTTTGACCAATGCAAAAAGATAGGGGGCGGGTCGAACTCGCCATATGTTCGCGAAATAGCGCGAACGCGAACATGCGATGTTTGCCGCGGATAGTCCGCCGGCGAACAGTTTGGGCCATCACTACAAATTACCACTGTACCATCATTCACCTCTGCATTTTCCTCTATTACTAAAGCGCAATTACATTATTTACTAAAAAAATACAAACTTGGTGATTGGTTATGGTTATGGAGTAGAAGTGATACAAGGAGGCAATGAGAGCCTGTCAGAGGGCCAGAAGTATTTCCCAAAGACAAATCTGTAGAACAATTTTTTTTTGTGAATTCTGGAACTGCACTCTAAACTCTACTTACCTTTTGATGTCCGTAAAACCAAACCACTCCACTACTTAATTTGAAATAACTGGCCAAGAAGAAGGTGCAACCAAAGAGGTTGATGGCTATGTGACATTGTCAGAACTCCTGGTTATGCTTCCGTTTCCCATCGGTTACATTGTGATGACACAATTAGAGCCACTACAATGATTACTGATGGTACTTGTTTTGTCTTGCCTCCCATATAAAACTTCATGTACATGAGTATTGAGCTAGCCTATAATGATAATGGGACAAATCTTATGTATGAAAGGGATCTTTATTATGATCTTATTTGAAGGTGTATTTTTGGTCTGAATTCCATGCTTGACAACTTTATTTTTCTTTTTTCTTGCATAGACATTTTAGCTACATTGAACTAGGTAGAGATTTATTAAGTACATGCTTAGTAATTTGATCACTGGATTTCCCCCCCTAATTATTTCAAGTCAATAAACAATTACAGTTCCCACAATAAGTGTTCTGTTCTATGGAGAAAAATGTCCTCCTCAATAGCAGATAGCGGTCATGGTGGTCGGTCTAGATCCGTCCTCCCATTACACTGAACCACCTAGCTCAACAGCCATACAGATTTTAGATATATTTAGACAAGATAACTGATTGTTCAATAATCTTTGAAGGTGTTTATTGTATAATATAAATACCAGATGGTAATGGATAATATCACTTCCTTCTCCAATCAAAATTGTTTTTATAGTAGCAAGCAATCTCACAGGGAAAGGGGAAGATACATTTTACCATGAATACCTTTAAATGACTATGATACAATTTACTAAACAATAACAAAATAATGTTGTCAGAAACCATTATCATGTAGAAAACATAGGCACGGAAAAGGCATGTGACCTGGGACATTTAGAAATAAGTAACAGAGCATTGCTCTTTTCTGAAGTTAAAAGACTTCTGCTCAAGAACAAGCTTAAAGTTACCTTCTACACTGAAAGTTTACTGTTTCTTGAGTACTTACTGTGACTTTAAGCAAAAATTGGTCTGTGGATTAAGACACGAGCTGCACTCCCCACACTGAGGAAGACAAAGTGGAACAACTTTATCTCCTAAAAAGAAAAAGGAAGTAATGTGGGATTTTAAACTTTCTAAAATGTGCTGTTTATTCTAAACATCATTTAAAAAATAAAATCCCAGTTACCTAAATTAGGTGCAATTTTAGTAGCAGCAATATCCTTGCCTGTGAAGCCCTTTGTATGCAAGGCATTGGTGACTGCACATGTTTCCTTGCAAGCAACAGAGGAAGAATCACCCTTCTTCTGAAGCATACAGTCTGCTTTTCTAGGCTAGGGCTACACTATGTGCTATGGATGGATGTGACAAAATGATCTCAAGCCTTGTGCTCATCCCCAATCTCACCTGTGTTCATAAGAAGATTATTAAAATTATCTCAGCGGGTCATTTGTGGTAGGGTAAAATGCAGTTGAAATGTTTTGTTTCAGGACTAAGATCATATTCATTGCAAAGAAGCACTTCATCTAATCACTTTTTATAACATTGTAAAGTATATGTTAATTACCATCATAAAAACCGAAGTAACAAACTTTAAGAATATTTGTATAATTCTCAAAACATCTGGCCATTTCTGTAAGCTTGACACTCATTAATGCATATGGCAGGTTCTAAGGCCGCGGGTGCGCAGCTTAGAGTGGACAATATCCTATTCACTAGAATGTAAAGTGTCCTTTCTGCATCTTTTTGCCCACATTGTCCACAAACCCTAACTCAGGTCAAATAAAAAGTTCCTAAATAAAATTATGTGTAATTATTTGTTTGCTTGCCTTCTATAGACATTACTCATAGCAACATATCATTAATAAATGTGTTTACATGAAACACATTTAAATTAAGCTGTACCTGGTTTAAATCCTGTTACTTCTTTTCCAACACTTTCAATTATTCCAGCTCCTTCATGGCCCAAAATAACTGGAAAATCCAATCCTGTAAATTCATTGTGGATTCCAAGGTCATCTGTTCGACATATTGATGCACTGACCATCTAATAAATTAAAATAAAGAAATAATGTGGAACGTGTGTAGAAAATGTACATTTTATTTATTTCATTTACATTTTTTTTTATATTGTTGCAAAACGATGGGTCCTGTAAATTATCTTTATGCATCATCGATTATGATACCATATTTAGAGGCTAATCAAATGGGGGGACCAATTAAGGATCACCACCAGTGACTGGGTTTCCCCCTGGGAATATCACAGGGGCGAGGGGACTTTAACGGCCAGAGTATCAATTTGCATCATAAACTAGGTTAATCAATAAAACAAGGTTTAATGAAAACGCAGAAAACAGATAAAAACCGCACAATCGGACCTTACAGGACTGGTCAATATTGTGTCAATGTTGTAAACATAAATACATCATGGTTTTCTTTGTAGATTCAAACATTATTAGAAATACATAAAGAACGTCAGGATATTGTCCTGCCAACCGCAGAAGCGTGCCCCCTATTATGATACCATATTGTGTAAAATTACATTCAGGTCCATAATAATTTGGACATCAACAGAATTCTATGATTTTTGGCTCTATACACCACTAGTGATGGCCGTACTTTGGCTAGGTCTGTCCGCGAACAGGCGGATCGGACTTTTAAAAAAGTCCGACGTCGGCCTGTTCGCAGGAAGATTTAAACTCCCACATAAAATCACAGGGAATTTGAAAAGGAAAAACTGACGTCATCTCCCTTACCTGGAACGCACTGTTCCTGGTTTCCATATCCGACCGTGACGTCACTGACATCACTTCCGGTTTAAGCCGGTTCTCTTTCACTAGAAACGGCTTCTCTTCGAGGCCTCTGATGAAATAATTCTTGTACTGGCCGGATCTTTCTGCTTTCCCGCCGGTGAACAGGGCAGGTCGAGCACCCGTACTGTTCACTGGGGGAAGAAAAGCGAACATGTTATGTTCACGGCTTTGCGGACAGTTCAGCCATCACTATGCACCACCACAATGGATTTGGAATGAAACAAACCATTACTGCAGGCTGTCCACCTTAATTTGAGGATATTTATATCCAAATCAGGTGAACAGTGTAGGAAAACAGTTTGCATATGTTTATATGACATTAGATCAATGTTGGATCAGCCTGTAGTGTTTTTCCACTTAAAAGTTGAGTTTGACTTCAAATCCAGACCTCCATGGGTGAAAAAAAATTTGATTTTTTTGTCAGCACATTCAACTATGTAAAAAATTTAATAAGAATATTTTATTCATTCAGATCTAGGATGTCTTATTTTTGTGTTCCCTTTAATTTATGAGCAGTGAATATTGGGCTTACACAAGGGGATTGCAAGGGATTCCAACAGATCAGAGCTTGATATTCTGGTGAAAATGTTCATTAATTAAAATAAATAAAAGTAATGCTTCTGACCTGAGAATTGCTGGGATATATGTGGCCTGAACTAAATACACACAAACAGATCACAGAGATCCATGTGTAGCTCTGTAATATTTAGAAATGTTAAATACACACAATGAACCACATGAGGGGCAATGTGGGGCTTTTAAGGCACAAGCAGAATAGAAATCGGCTAAAACAGGTCTTTATTGTGCTGACCCACTATACACATATACAATCTGATAAAATATTGCTGCCAATGACAGACATAAATATAACACATACACTTTTCCTTATACAAAACCTTCAAGAATATATGCTCCCTGGACCCTTCTTTCGCAATGGCTCTAGAGGGTATCCAGAGGGGCAGAAAGGACGAATTCTAGGTGACTTGGCGCGTTTCACCCCCTGTGTACAGGGCTTCTTCAGGAGCAAACCCAGAATTGGATGTATGATCTTGAAAAGATAATCATATCAATCTGAAGAAGCATCGTACACAAGGGGCAAAACGCACCGAGTCCCCTAGAATTCGTCCTTTCTGCCCCTCTGGATACCCTCTAGAGCCATTGCGAAAGAAGGGTCCAGGGAGCATATATTCTTGAAGGTTTTGTAGAAGGAAAAGTGAATGTGTTAAATTTATGTCTGTCATGAACAGCAATCTTTTATCAGATTTTATATGTGTATAGTGGGTCAGCACAATAAAGACCTGTTTTAGTCGATTTCTTGTGTCTATATTCTGCTTGTGCCTTAAAAGCCCCACATTGCCCCTCATGTGGTTCATTGTGTGTATTAAATAGATTATTGGGGTGTGGCACTCCCTTGTATGGGTCTAGATATCTACACTTCAGGGGGTCATTCAATTGCTAGCGTTTATAATATTTTAAAATGTTTTGGTGTGTGTAATGGGACAGGTGTGTATACAAAATTTTTTTGCAGTAATAATGTTGGCTGTAATTGTATTTTATAACAGATTTACCTCCTCTGGTACTGATTACTTTGTTATTATTACTGCTATCTCCACTAGCTTGTAGCCACTGGTAGCCATTGCTAATGTAGCTTTCATGTACGCAACCACATGCACGATGTCAGCATCCACCTCTATTTTGGTCATTTCATTGAGTGTACAGAGAGTGTGAACTGTAGGTGTGCAATATATGTGCAAGCCACAAGATGTGCAAGAAAAGAAAGTAGAGCCATGCAACACAGGGAAGGATGAAGATTAGGATGGTGATAGGGGTTAAGGTTCAGAAAAAAACAGAAAAGAAAAAATAGAGAGAAACATTCAAATGTCCCATTAGCTTCTGAATTCAGGGATGAAGGGTAGTACATGGACAGGAGACTACAAAAAAGTCTTTACCTTTATCCGAACCTCATTTGCTTTTGGTGACTGTACCTCAATATCCTCAATTGTCAGTGGCTGATTTGGAGCCCAGGCTACAGCTGCTTTGCACTTAATGTTCTAAAAGAAAAACATACATCGTGCTATTTAGATTGGTACCTATGCTGTGTTATAGCCATTCCCAACATTATTTTATGCAGTAATTTTAGAGTAAAATCAGTCCTTGTACCCCTGAGTACGAAACTTGTTGGTAGGCACGGTGGGTGAATGTTCACACTTATTGAGGATATCCTTTTCTTTAATCACCAGAGGAGACAATCACTAGGCCAAAAAGAAGGTTGAAGGTTGGCAAATGCTGTTGTTGAACAAATTTAGTTGCTTATCTCTCAACTGTGACCGGTTCATCACAACAGCCACATCTACCACTACAGACAAAGCTTGTGATGCCCTATTACATACACAGAGGTGTTTATAGGGGTTGGTAACTTTTGCAATCATTAGGGGATTAATCCTAGAGGTTCTCCAATAATCCATATCATGCTGGTGGTTTTCAAGGTGACTTCCAAAGGTAGAGAGGTACTTCTTGTTTCTAGTCTGTTCCTGCAAGCATTGTAAATTTTGTTCCTATTTGGAACTTCCCCCCTATATCAGATCAGCTACTGACCTTAATTTTCACCTATTATGGTTTAGATGAGTCCTTAAAAATAATGCCTCACTGAAAATGTTTATTTTAGTTCAGCTGTATCTTTATAAAACTGCCACTTGTACTAAATTTCATTTGCAGCATTTCAGGGCCATACGCGGCTCCTCCTATTCTCTGGAAATGTAGTAATATTATAAAATTCTTTAACTCCGTTGGTTAAATGGGAATTCTGTCTTAGGCTATGTTTCCACAGCATTATGGGATGGGTCGACCCCCTTGAGTTAAGCACATTCCTTTAGGGGGAGGTCAACAGAGCCTATATATATTACCTGCCTGCTACACTGACAATTTACATGGTGTGGAGCCGATGCTCCACTACGGCACTTTGTCAGCCTACGGCCAGCGGATTCACTCCACACTGTGCAAACTGTGTGTGCAGTAGGCAGGTAGTATATATGGGCTCCTCTGACCTCCCCCTGAAGGAATGCGCTTAACGCAGGGGAGTCAACAGCCCATAACACTGTGGAAACATAGCCTTATCTGAGTACAGTTAATAGTGGGGATAATAAAGTATATAGACATTTTTATTAAAGACATTTATATAATGAAATGAGAAAGGCTACAGGTTTGCTTGTTAACTGATTAGTGATCCCTTCACTTCCCTTTTTGCTTTGCATCTACACAAGTATTGCAAATATTGTGTTTTTTTTATTTTTATTTTTTCCAGAAGGATGGTACTGCTCCTTGCCAAGCACTCAATAACACTCAATTGTGCCTCTAATCACACATGACACTTAGCGTGACAGTTAAGGTGGGCATACACAGGTACATTTTTCAATTGTACTCCCCACCCCCCGCGCGTTCACGGTAATCAACTGTTTCTGAATCAATTGCAACCACCCCACTCAATCTATCCCGCACAAAGAAAGTGCGATCAAACAGGAAAATCCCTGTTCGATTGCCATTATTTTGGATAGGGACCCATACAAGGTATAGAACGGTATTGATTGTGCAAAGTGATGTGCAATGATTATCTGTTCAATCCCCAAAGGCTCAAACGCTGGGTGGTGATGTTATCACACTGCACTTGAGGGTTCATCGATTGAACAAACAATGACCCATGTATGCCCACCTTAATATCTAACTTATCTTGGATGAAACTAAGTATTTTTAGAATGATAAAGTTATGGTTCGTTTTCCTGTCTCAAGGTCCATTATGTGACAAAAAAGGAGAGTGTGTGCCAGTGTCACAGAATAAGTTTACATTTATTTCAGTATTTTAGTTTTCTAATAAATTCATGATCAAGCATGTTCCTCATGTTAGGGTCCAGCCTATTATGTTTGGTTTATTTTTTATTTTGTTTTTTAAGATTTTTTTTCAAAGAATAGCTTGTTAACCTAAAAATTTTATGATTTGAATAGTACAATTCAATTCCCATAGACTTGAATGTGGTTTACCACATAATAAGGGTTTGGAGAACATTAAGGTACATTTCACACTAGCTGCGCTGCACTACAGTACCACAACATAGGGCTGTGCACAGGGTTCCATAGAAATGCCATAATGGAAGGGAGGGTTTCGGGCAAAAAACTGCACTGCTACAGGTATTGAACGGCCCTGAAATGTTCTTGTTGAACACGACCACCCATAATTATTTCTCAAAAAATGTCTGCTGTTTAATTGTAAGATTTTCATTTAGAAAAGTTTATATTGGTGAAAAGTTAATTGCGTTCAGCTCATATCAAGCTGATGTTTCTTGTAACCACATGCAACATCTACAGATTAACTAGGAAATTATTACAATGATATTAATTAAATCACTTAAGTAATTTTTTGTGAAGAATTTGTGATATTGAATAGATTCATAAATAATATAACTAAATACAAGTCTGACTTAAATGACTTAAGCCAGCCATAGACATGTTGATTCGCATTAGATCGACAGACACTTGAGCAGGACGTGATGACGTCATCAAGCTGTGCTCAGGCGTTCATGGACCAATGTGCACATTGATTGCCTTTCAATACTTTGCATGGGGATTCTGGTCCTCATCCGAAGTAATCGAGATCAACCGGGAAAAAAGTTCCTCTTATTTATCCTTTTTTGCTGATTGGGATTGATCGCTCCATGTGGGCAGCTTTGATTCCCGCAGGATCAATCTGCTTTACAGCGATGAATCGTAATGTCTATGGCTTTAGGAATTATAACAGTAAAAAGCATATTTTCTAGTTATGTAATAAAACTGAAATGCTAAATTCTCACCTTTCCTGTAGTATTCATTGTAGCAGAAAATATCTTAAAACTAACTTTTCCTGTGCACAAGGTTTTCTCAGGACACGTCCACTCAGTCCAACATTTAATAACTATTACCTTTCCTGTGACTGGACTTTTGCAACATGACTTTGTATTTCATTGTTTTTGCACATTTGCAGAAGACTTTGGACATCAAGTCCACTAACACCACATTTAGCAACATTTTACTGACCTCAACATATTTCATTATCTGAGTAGATATTTGCTTTGCAACTAAGAATTTAATAAAACTTTTTCTGCACAGGCTGGATATAGCAGATATTTAATGCATACACCTTAACATCATTATGTAAAATAGAGACAGTGAGTATATAATTGATATACATATATTGATCCACATTGTATTCCATCTATAGCTTAATACCAAAAGTAGATAAATTGATTGCTCTCCATGCATATTAACCCTCCTGGTGGTAATCCTAAAGGGATTGATTTTTAATATGAAACTCCACACTCCAGGTGGCTTACCTGATCCACACACAGTGCAGTTCTCCTGTAGTGCCGCTTTGCAACTCTCTCTCCTGGGTCTCCCATCCCCAGTCCCATCATGGATGTGCAGCAGCCCATGGCATCCTCTTATGATGCCGCTCAGCATCTATGTCCACTGGCCTTGCGTTATCAATGGGAAAATCTGGCCAACATTTTTCATGCATGAATATGTAGTCAACACAATATTTCGTTGGACTAGAATTTTAAATACAAAATTAAAATTAAATACAGTACATCAAATCATTATCACAGATAAAAAATCATAAGGCTTCCTTCCAGTTTTGTGTATTCAATGATTGAACTGTACATATTCATAGTTGATGCGTTTTACCCGCTGATATGGGATTCCTCAGGACTGTATTTAGGTTCTGAAATCATTAGGTCTTCTAATGCCGCATATCCAGCTGGTTCTTACTAAACTTGTATAAGGTGGCTGATACAACAATGAATCTGTACTCTTACCACCCTTAGCTGGTTCCTAGATGGAATGGGAACTCCACAATGTTTCCGTATTTGGCCAGCACTGAATAGGTCAAAGCCTGCAATCATTTTATGCTTGTTGTTCCCCATTTGCTGAAAAAGATGCTGACCCTGCAGGACTATACCAGACAGAGTATATGAATGGAATATGACCAATAATTGAGCGCAAAACATGAAGTCCTATCCACATCATATACATCCATATCATGGTGGTCCAACGATATCGTATGCAGACCAATGGATTGGGGGCTATGACCGGCTGTGTAGACAGCACTGTGATAGCCCATTGCCATCAATGGCCGGCTTGTGAATCATAAGCCAGTCATACGTCAGTATGATGCATCCATTGACTGTCAATCGACGCATCATAGCTCAAGCCTCTGGAGCCTTGCGATGCCCTGCGTATATAGTAATGCAATGGACCACTAACGCAGCATGGAAACAAATACATTAAAAGTCAATGGATGCATTTACAACGTGTTAAAAAACACATAACAAATGTATCCATTTTGAGATTGTGGAAACATAGCCAAAGGCATTTTTCAAGCTGCATTTACTGAATGGTTACCTTGCTTCTCCACATGATTTAATCTCCATGGCACAGTATTAGAAAGGAGTACTTTATTGAGCTCTATAAGAATTAAATTGGTAGTCATATGGGGAAATTGTCTCATCAATTGCAACAAACAAAATATAGTTGATGTGATCACTTGCTTAATTCAGTACATTTGGATGTAGAACTCTGTCAATGCAAGCATGTTAGGACAGTTCACTCAAGGGGGATAGATCAGTGTTTTCTGTATTGGCAATATAGTGATGGCGCGAACCCGGAATTTCGCGAACCCGGCGAACTGCCATTGACTTCAATGGGCACGCGAATTTTAAAAAACAAAGGGACCCTTTCTGGCCACAA
>CM070032.1:155223190-155245180 GCA_036250615.1 Ptychadena robeensis
AACATGTCAAGTTTGTGTATAAATTGGGTTTAAATCTCAGCTCTGATTGTAAAGCTCTGTACACTGATTGTTCTATTATAGCTCAAGCTCATACAGCAAATTGAAATTTTCCACCTTATGTGAATTTTTGACCTTATGCGAAATTTCGCAGTCGAATCGAAATTCGATTGGCAAACTCCAAATTTAAGTAGAATCGAATTTTATTAATTTCGACCATCTCTACTTGGGGCAACCAAAGTCCAGTAGGATTATCGTCTCTCTTGTTCAAATGGGGGCTTGGCTAAAAGTGAAGACTGCAGTGAGATTGGGGTATCCTACCTGAACTGAGACTGGTGATGCCCTTGAGATACTTACAGCATTCAAATATTTTTTCATTTTTAATTATATTTAGTTGTGCTTTAAGCTATTTATAAGTCTACCTAAATATTTTTTGACAGGAAATGAAATTTTAAGTAGACTGTAAAATTGCATTCTCAAGGAGTGAACCATTGATAAAAGACTATACTTATAGAAAGATATGGCTAATGGTATTCTAAAGGATCTTAGAACTGGAATGGGAGAAAGAATGCTAAATGTAATGCTCTCTGAAAAGTGCCCTTCTGTGATTTGTTAAGCATTCCAACAATTGTTCTAATGCATTAAAGTATGGTTATTAGTGTGCTTCTAAACCAAATGTATGCTTTCTGGGTAACTTCTTCAAACCGATATTAAAGTCAAAGACAGATAAGGTAAGGTTCATGATTTTAGCCTAATCTGTATGCATTTGCCTGTCCATAGTAAATGTAAATTGGAAAGGGGGGCAGTGGTGAGGACAGCACTTGTGATTATTGACATTATGGTAACAGAATATTTTTCGTTGTTTTAGTGATGAAAGCTCCATATTTTTTTCCACATAAAACTACAGCTCTCAGGGCTATTTTCATGAGTGTTTGTTTCTCGGTTTTCTTTTTTTGGCAACAAGGCTGTTGGGAAGTTGAGAGCAGAGACTCCACCATTACTGTAGCCTAGGAACCAGACACTTATGTCTACTCCCTCACAAATGTCAGCAGCTTCCAACTGTGTTAGAGCCTCAGAACCTTGTGTGTGTGTATATATATATATATATATACAAAAACAAAATTAAATCTATATGGGAACCAGGAGTGAATAGTAATGCATTTGGTGATGTGCCACACCCCGAAATATCTAAGTTACTAAAACAATTTTTACAATAACATTGTGTAAAAATTGTTTTGGTAACTTATATATATATATACACAGTTGTGTTCAAAATTATTCAACCCCCATTGAATTATTCAACCCCCAATTTTAACAAGAAATACTCTCTCAGCAGAAGTGACTCATCTGCCTTCAACCCAAACTCTGAAAGAACAGATCCATGGGTAGGGTCACCACCATGTCTCGCGCTCTCAGTGGCATGCAGACCATACCTCCCCACTGTGTCCAGTTCCGGACTGAACATGGTTTCACAATGGATGGGACTACGATTAGGGGAATCACTATAAATTGCAGGCGGTATTGCTCAGAAGCCACTCACATGCTTCTAATCAGGGTATCCTGCTTAGAAATTTGGGATTGACTTGCCTCTGACCTGTCTCCAAACCCCCTGCAGAGATACTGAGCACTGAGGCAACCAAGCGTGGAGTTTTTTTAGTGTCCAAACATGGGCTCCATCAAGAGGTGGGAGGGCTAGCAGCAACAGCTTCCTCAAATTCTTCTTTTCCTCTATCCCCTAGAGGCCCCAAGAAAAGGAACCTCAGAGTCATGAAAGGCCTCCCTATTACACCCCAAAAATTTGTGACCAGCTAGTAACTTAAGTATGTATTTAATTATTAAATAAATAAATTTATTTGGCAGAGCTGGAAACAAGGTAACAAGGCATTAAAAAAGTGCCACTATCCACATATTTCAAATATATAACAAAAAAGGAATACCTAGAGGGGGCCAACCTTGGTTATTTGGTATCATATAACAAAAACAAAACAAAATTTCTGTCAACCTACAAACCAGGGATCCAAAGTCGACATATCCATGTGTTGGACTGTCCGAGTGACCATATAAGTACCTCTCCAATATGCCAGAGCTCCTGCAATCCTCAACAGGGAACTGGATAAATATTATTAGGTAAAATCAGTAAAAAGGTAATTTGGCTGGTTGAAGTATCTCCCTGAACTTAAGGGGCACAATGGCTTAAACAGTGGATGGTCAGCCTAAACTATTATTCTAAATGGGTAGTCATTGAGTATAAAATAGTATAGGTGATAGGGGAAATATAGGGGTAAAGGGTCACTTACAAATTCGGGGGGTCCCCAGCATAGTACACAAGCACCATCAATCCCCACTGTAAGTCTGACTAAGAAGGGAGTCCTACCTGACGTTGTCTCTAAGTGAGTGCAAAGGTATAAAGTTTCCAGGTAACACTTTACCAGTATATCCTGCCAGCTGACGGGGGCGCCAATGAGGGGAGGGGCTGCTTTTTGATAACCCTCCCCTACCGCGGATCAGGGCCCTGTGCTCAATATGATGCAGCCCCCCTCCCCCATTCCACAGAAAGTTGATCCCAGACGTGTATCTACAGTATGTAATATTTTTTTAACTTTTTTATTACTTTCTTATTTTCAATGTGTTTTTTTTTGGGGGGGGGGGGGTTATTGACCACAAGCTACATATTGAACTACAGCAAGTGATGCTGGAAAAAGCTTTATTTAAAGCTACAGCTTTTGTAAAGTGCATGGAAATATTCCCAGTCCGTTAGCATGACTAGGTCTATTCCCTCTCTCTGCCCAAACAAGGCAGACCCAAAGACCCTTTCTGAATACAATAGACTATTTTCAAGTTTCCAAATTTGTGAGAAAACAATTCGACCATTTCTAACAATATGGAGTAACCCCTGAAAAATAGGTTTATATCATTCTATAAATAAGTGTACTGCAAAGTACACAAGTCTCACAATATGAGAATACCCCCCAAACAATACACATACAAACATACTACACTAGGCAGAAAAAGTACAAAAAAAGGAAGTGTCCTCCACACTGTCCATCTCCACCAGTGTCCTCCATAAAATTTAAATTCACCTTTTAAGCTGTAGGCAACGTGGAAAGCAGATCTTCACAGGTTGTTTCAGGTGGAATTCACACAGGCATTTACCAACCATGTTGTTTAGTGCTCTCCAGCTCCCCTCTTATGTTCAAATCCCATTGACTATCATTGTAGAAATTCTTCGTGCGGATTTATTGCGTGAAAAAAAAAATTTCTTGGGAGTTTTGCCATGGATCCCCCTCTGTCATGTCATTGTCCAGGTGTTAGTCCCCTTGAAATAACTTTCCCAACACTATTGTGGCCAGAAAGGGTCCCTTTGTTTTTTAATGTTCGCCTGCCCATTGAAGTCTATGGGGTTCGCCGGGTTCGCGGACATTTGCGGAGGTTTGCGTTCGCCGTTTCCATGTTCGCGCCATCACTTATTGTGAGACACGCACTGTTCATCTCTATATTCTGCAGTCATTGATAGGGCTGTAAATAAAACTGTTTATGTTCAAAACACTAGAATCTTTTGAAGTTTCTCAAACCATTAGGTCATAATTGTAGACACAATAAGCAAAAGTGTCAAAAGAGAACAACCACCTGGACAGAGTCATCCCATAGGGATATAAATGGCTACACTTCCCCTAAATCCTACCGATTTTTAATGCCTTTTTTTCCATGTCAAATGGCCAGAAATCACATTTAGATTACAGATTTTGACAAAAGTTAGCTTGAGTGGGCTGCCAGCCTGACAGTACAATCTCCTAAAATACAAGCCCATTCACTCGGGCAAGGTAACATTCACAAAGGGTATGAGGAATGTAAATGCCTAACCTTTTTCAAAAGTTTATAAAGTATGGTAGTCCACACTGTTGTGACCCAGGTGAGTTATTTTATCACTCAAAATCTCTCCTGCTGCACTGAAGGCTAGGCAAGCCAAAAGCTCCATGGCCAATTGTGCCAACTCTGGCCACAGGTGAAGCTTGCACACCCAGAAGTCCAGGGGTTCCTCAATCCTCAACCCCAGGTAGTCGTATCCCTGACAGTACAGGTGTTCCCTTTAGGGTGGTTCCGGAAGGATTCTGACACATCATGGGACCAAAGCATGTCTAAATGCAGATGAAATTTGAAATCAATCAATAGATTTACAAGTATTGTTAAATTTTTTTGTTTCTTTATCCAGGCTGACCAATGTACTATCAGTAATTCCTGAAGGAGCCCCCTTGAGGGGTGAAATGCATTGAGTACATGGGCCAGGATCAGTAGCAAGCCCCACCTTTTCTTTTTAGATTGAGAGATGATAGTGTTTCTTGTGATTGTAATATTTTTCTTATGATGTTATTTTTTGATACTTCACTTTAATCACACTTCTTTTTAATCATCTTAGTTCTTCATGCACCTCGAAAGCCACCTCATTTAGAAGTATTTTTAACACCTTCCAATTCAGACTCTATTTTTATGGTTTAATTGGGATGAATTGATGCCTGCCCTACGATCTCTATGACTCCCTGAAATTTTCTGTTGTCACCCAAAAATTTCTTGTTGGTCAGGTCATTCTGTGTGAACATTATTATTATTATCTTACACTGCCCTGTACATTATTAGGGGTTTAAAGATAAATTATCATATTTTCTGCTCCATAGGATCAACTTTTTCCCCCAAATTTGGAGGGAAAAGTATCTCTGTATCTTATGGCGCACACACTCCATAGAGGGGTATCTCTGGACAGTTGGGGCACATAGCATTTGAGGGGCACTGAACTAAATAGCTTTTATTGATTCTGTGATTCCAGCTCCCTGGGAATGCTCCAATTGATTTGGTGGTTCTGAGGGTATGGGGAGGAGGTGAGGAAGCAGTAGTAGTATACCCCCAACCCTTCTGTACATCTCCAGAAAGTTTGGTGATAATACCATGCTCAGTGCTCACGAGGTCAGACAATTTTTATCAGAGAGAAATTTAATTTATCGATAGTGTGGCCCCAAATAGTTTTGATAGATCACATAGACACACCCTTAGAAGTCTAATCTTTTTTTTGGATTAGTAATTTACATTCCCAATTACACAGCCCTAACTGCAGCCTTTCATAGTTATTAATGGTTCCCTGCAGTTATCCAACTGACATAAATTGTATACATTTAACAATAAAAAAAACTTTAACAGTAGCGGTGTGTATATATGATAAAGTGAAGTTGTTTGTGCAGCTATTTAATGTGTTTGAGCTTTAATCTCCACCTCCCAGCAATACCAAATTCAGCCACAAGATGCCTCTAGTGAGCACTTGCTCTCAAATCACGGCTTCTCTCACACATCTGCATGCTGATCTCTTTCCTCTATGGCCAGTTAGTACACAGATGCTTCAAGAACAGCAAGAAATGAAGATAACTTAAAAAAAAAACATAAGTGAGGAGTAAAGAAGGACAACCAGTTCTCCCCCCCCCCCCCATTCAATAATGAATGACATGGAGTTCCCCCCTCCAGAGCATACCAGTCCACATTTAGCAAGCCTGCTAGGACAGGAGGGGGTATCCCCCGTCCCACAAGATCACAAGCCATACCTAAAGAGGTGGAGACCACTACCCACAACAATAGTCAGGCATTGTGGGGGCACAGGCTCCTGGATCTCACTCACCACTTGAATGAGTTTCTAAGCACATTCTAGCCATTTCCAGGGGGGTTTTAAAGATAAGTCCTCGCAAATTATGTTGCCCATGAACCCCCTTGCCCAACATTTAACTGCTGTTACCATATCAGCTTGTGAAATCTGAGGCATTTAAAAAAATTGTTTCTGTTGCTACATTGAGGTGGAAAGTACCTGGAAGAAAATGTTTTAACAGAAAGCCATCCCGGACCTCTACTGTCATGTGCAAAGCCAGTGTTGGAGCGAAGGTCCATCTGACCATAGACACGTGGTCTTCCAAACGCAGTCAGGGAAGGTACTGACTGTTACTGCACACTGAGCAAACCTGCATGCAATATGTGGCTTTAGAGGGGAGTAGGGATGATCAAAAAATTAGCAATTACTAAAATCAAAATATCGGCTTAAAAAAATATGTCATGGTGTTGATCCCAAATATCATCATTGTGAATTTTAATTGCGAATATCGGTTTGCGACAATTTGGGAAGTTCCGATATTCACAATAAAAATTTGCGATTAGAATACTCACAATCAACACAATGATACTCAAGGCTTATTTCAAAATTGATACGATGAGATTTCGAATGAGAAACTTCTTAGACATAGAAGAGTGTTGTACTATATTGGCCATCAAAGAATACACAAAGTTTGACCTTTAAGTGATCCCCTTTATTGGCTAGCTAAAGTCATTAGAGATGCAAGCTTTCGGATGTCTCAGATCACTTCTCAAAAACAGAATTGTATTAAGCCTGAAGGAGGGATCTGAGACACCCCAAACACTTGCTTCTCTAATGACTTCAGTTAGCCAATAAAGGTGATCACTTCAACTCCAAACTTTCTATAAACTATTGATAAGTCGAATTGCAGATGAAAATCGGAAAGTTGCACTGCTGTCAGCTTTGCAGTCACCGTCTGATTTGCGGCTTACCAGGCACAAACCGAGAATTAAACACACGGTAAGCAACAAAGGTATCATTCTGTTGTCAGCGATGCAATAAGGTAGAATGGCACATGTTCGGCACATGGCGTACGTTTTAAACCTCATTGTGCAATGATTTGTGGCACAGTACCCTGGATTTCAGGTTGTCCTAAAGCAGTTCAGGAAAGTGTGCAGCTGTTTCAGGTTGTACACAGCCATAGCATGCCTTTGCGACAGCCAGACACGGTGGAATTCAACATTGTTCATGATGATCCAGCAACAGCAGTATATAAATACCTCAGTGACCTAGCAGGTAGGATAGTCTCTGGGGAGCTTAGTTTTTTTCCCCTGAGTGGGCAACGTCTGCAGCCATTTTAAGTGGCCTTTCGAGGAAATCAACCATCCACCGGCACCATCAGTGACATGACACCATATATTTTTTCCATGGATTGTGCCTTGCGACATGACAGTGATCAGGCCATGGAGGAAAAGGACGAGGAGCATGTACCAAAGGGGCCCTTTCATCATCTGCTGGGCCAGGAGTCTGAAGGAGCCAGAGGAGAGAGGTGGCTTTGGTGGTTAGGAACAGGAGGTGGAGCAGCCTTCCTGGGGGGATTGTACCCATTCCTTGGAAAGTTTGTAACCATGGACAATCTGGCCCTTGATAATCCTACTAAACAAGAGCTGGGGACCGCTGGTTCCAATCTTTTTAATTTAGGGTGAAAATAATTGGTGGCAATTAAAAAAAATTAGAAAGAAATCTTCATTTGTATCCATGAGAAAAAACAAGCCTTATCATTGGTGGCAATATTCCCATCATTGATGGCAATGACAGTTAAAAAGGCCCTAATAAATCTGATTCAAATAGGTCACATTACTGGTGGTAATTAGAATTTAAAAAATCCAATTGTTGGTGGTAGTGAGAATAAAATAATTAAATAAGCTCCATCATTTGGACAGTGTAAGTATTCATTGGTGTCAATAAAGCCCCCCATACACCTTCAGATTCCTCCATACAACTTTCATGAGACCTACCAACAACTATGTAGTATAGTGACCTCCCTGATAGAATACATAGTGATTGGAAGGTGTAGAAAGTCCTCCTATTACATGGTTTTGGTAGAAGAAAAGTTGGTTGTACAGAAGTTGCATGGTAATTGTATGTGGTGTATGGGGGGCTTAAGAGTAGTATAAGCCAAACTGTTTTTGGCAATTATAATAAAATAATTCCCATCATTGATGGCAATGAGTAAAATAAGCCCCCTCATTTGTGTTAGTGAGGGTAAAATACACTCCCTGATCAGTGGTAGTAAAAGTTTAATAAAAGCCCCATCATATATGACAATCATATGTAAATAACATCCATCATTGCTGGTGGCAGTGAGAGTAAAATATACCCCAACATTGGTGGCAGTGGTGTCAGTGAGGAAAATAAGTCTCTTCATTGGTATCCATAAGAGAAAAATAATCCCCATTATTTCAGTGAGAATAAAATCAGCTTCATTATTGGTGGCAGTGAGAGTAAAATGACTCAATCATTGGTGGTAGCAAGAGTTAAATAAGACCAGTTGTTAGAAAAAATCAGTGTAAATTAAATAATTGCCATTTTTGCTGTGAATAATGGTTCAATAAACCGCATAATTGGTGGCAGTGAAAATAAACAGGCCCCGTCATCACTGCTCATTCGGGGGTCAATTGTCCAAAAAACAAAGGCACCCCATATGCGTATCTATCCGCATGCAATTTTGTAGACGATTCCCACCTGACGGTGTAGTGACCCGAGAAAGGGCCATAAAACTGTATGTATTGCACTTTGTATTTATACTGTATAGTGCTGTATTATAGTTGGGGTATGTCCCTTTAAGGGCTACACTTGTTGTTTACAGGTTGCTGGAACCTTTTTTTGCAAGGACAGGGTTAATAGCTTTTTTGGCTCTCTGCTCTAAATGTTACTTTTTTGTTCTGCCCAGTTACAGGCCTTAAGCTAGCCCCCGTCTCAGGTGATAAATAGTATTCCTCAGAACATTCTGGGCTTTTTTGTTGATGCTCCTGCAGCTTACCTCAGTTGTGTCTCCAGACAAGTAACCCTGGGTGAGGTGTTCTCCACTACCCTAGAGTGTGACACCCTGACTGGACTGCCATGGTGCTTCATCACGGAGAGAGCATACAGTACCCCTGTCCACAGGTTCCAGCAGCATGGTAGCAACGGTAGCAATGTTTATTCACAAGTCTGAACCCCTTCTCTGCCCTCGGGAGTCGGAGCTTGTATGTATATACTCTTCAATAAACTGTAAATTGCCCCCTACCAGCCTGCATGGACCTTCGGTTATTGGGGTGTGAGCATGCTATACTGCTCCTGCGCGACACTACAATGTTTCTTTTCTGGTCGATCGCTACACTTTGGATGGGAAACAGGGCTCGATGGCCAAATGCTCAGGAATCCATAAGTGTATGGCTAGTTTTACGGGAGTCCATGTGTGAATGGCACACATCGCAATTCCCATACGATGATTTCAATCATTGGTTTTAGTTTTAATATTCCTCATCCCTAAGGCTATGTTCCCACATAGGCGATTAATCTCGCGCTCGTGCTGGCGTGCATAATGTGCAATTACTCAAACGCGGGTCCAATCGTGGCCACGCAAGATCACACCCATCAATTGAGTGAGAACAAGCCCATTCAACTGGATGGATCACAATCACAATGGACGCCGATTTCTGCATGCAATTATGTGGAAACATAGCCTAAGCCTTCACCCCTCTAACAGAACAACATGCACCCTCAGTCAGCTTCCTAATTCCCCCCAGTGTACTAACCCATCATTCACTTTAGCTTATTGTGGAGAAATTGGTATGATCTAGTTCTAAGTTAGGTCACTTTAGGCCCCCATACACCTTAAGCTTGCCACACATGGTTCAATTTTAGCGTTCAATCGACGTTACATTTGATTTTGTAGTTCGATGAAAAAATCTAAAATCTATTTTAATTGAATCGATGCACACCACATGGGGAGTAGGATTATTGTTCAACTTCAACTGAAAAGTTCATCGAAGTAATCATAAATCTAATTTAATTCATCCTACGATTTTAGTTTCCATTGGAAGTAATGTGTTAAAGGGAAGTAGCCACACACATCGAGTATCATTGACTCGACCAAAAAAAAACTGCAAGGAATGAAGTTCGATGATTGTACAATCGACCAAAAATTTCCAACCTGTCCCATCACGATTCGATTAGATTTGACAAAAATCGATCAATAATCATCGATTGTACTATGTGGGCTGATAAACGATTTTTCTTCAATCAATCATCGTATTTTTCGAATCGAATCAATCGAAAACGTTGATTGAATGCTAAAATTTAACCATGTGTTGCTGGCTTGACAATCTTACCATACAATTTCTTTACAATCAGCTTGTGGTCTACCAAAACCATGCAGTTTGAGGACCTTTGTAAACCTTCCAATCACTATGTATTCTGTCAGGGAGGACCCGGCACTATATAGTTGTTAGTAGATCTAATGGAAATTGTATGGAGTGATCTAAAGGTGTATGGGGGGGTTACAATATTTCATAACATGCCCATATAATTAGGTCATTGCTAATAAACAGTTAAAAACAAACACTAACTAATTTACCAATTAAATCAGTACATATGGAAATGCAATATTTATTCACATAAATCTGGGCAACTAGGGGTTAACACTGACAAGTTGCATTAGGCATCAGCTGGCTATGTTCACAATGCAGTTTTGTTTTCGATTTTCTACTTAATGTTTTTTTTATTTCCCTTCTCTCTAAATGTTCTGCAATAAGCAACAAAGCTAAACCGCTTTTTAAAAAGAAAATGTTTTTTAAAAGTTTTGGTCTCCATGTCAGTTTGTGACTACTTCAAATAAAGTTTGTTGGAAAAAAAACTTTGCTCCCAGGCTTTAAATACCTGCCATCTTGTAGCAGTAGACCTCCAACCCTTCAGATGTGAGCACATGGTAGGCTGCTACTCCATGGTTGGTAATTAGCACTGTAACTTATCAGCCTTTAACCTTCCTAGCGTTTCTGACGGCAGTACCTCGTCCTGCACTTGCTAATGCACTATTGCAGCTGACAAGAGGGAGCCGTCCAGTTTAGATCCTCCAGCTGCTCACTCTGCTCTGAGTGCTGTCTGTGTGTGCGATGTTATGCAAGCAGGTGTGACACCTCTCTTCAAGCCTAATCTGCAAATGAATGTCCCGATTTGCATATGAATATCGCAATTTGCACATGAATGTCCGCGGACATTCATGTGCAAATTGGGACATTCATATGCAAATCGGAATATCAGTGGAACAACTGGAATATCAGTGGAACAACTGGAATATCACCCCCATTGTCATTGCAAATGTAGTCTTGGAAGTTAACCCTTTCAGAGAATGCCATTGCATTGGATGCAGTGATTACTGTATTTTTTTTGTACTTTTTTTTTATAATAATTGAGTGTTTCAAGCATTATTATAGTCAGGATGTCTATTAGACCCTTCTACGGACAGATTTTTGGAAGTTGCAAGCCTACAATACAAAAAATTCCATTAAAGTCTATGGTGCGCTTCTGGTACAGAAATCTGGACCTCAGCAGTGCGCTAGGGAGGTTTAATATTGTTTGTTTATACTGCTGCAATGTTGTTTGTTCTTTGTTTTATGATGAAAAAGCCATCAATTATGTAATCAGGGGACTTACCTAGTTTGTGTCCAAACAGACAAATCTTTGCACGGCATACATGTAAATGTAAATCTGTTTGTTTTTCTGTTTTGTGGGCTTTGCATTCTAACTGTTATGTCTTATTCAACAAACAATGTAAAGTGTAACTTCTAGCAAAAATTTTTTGTCAACTGCTTAGGTCCATGGCTGCACATTATCCATTTGCTTTGCGGTGTTTTTTATTTTATTTTATTTTTTTTGCATTGCTTTAGTTTTCCATATCTTTTGCAATACACTTGCTGTACCTCCATTTATAATTAACAAAAAAGTGTTCTCTGCTCAGCAAGTTGGCCAGGTGGTGTGCATACCCACTGCTAAAATGTCCTGGCTCTTGGCTAGCTGCCTACAGCATGGCATTCAGTGGTGGTCTGTGTCCAATAGCACAATTGGAACCACTAACCCCTTCAGGGTTTTTTTGGCACCCCTATCCTAGATGCTTGTGTATTCTCTATTTTCACTTAATTCGGATGTCACTGTCTCAAAATTAGCAGGTTTAAATTATTTTTTTATTCCCTGACTAGTTGGCAG
Source organism: Ptychadena robeensis (assembly GCA_036250615.1). Classification (NCBI taxonomy): domain Eukaryota; kingdom Metazoa; phylum Chordata; class Amphibia; order Anura; family Ptychadenidae; genus Ptychadena; species Ptychadena robeensis. The sequence goes on from CM070032.1 coordinate 155,235,033, forward strand.
CAATTTTCTCCAAGGAACTAGGAGTGCTATGAAGAATTCCAAGCAAGGTGGAATCTACTCACAGGACCTGCTGTTTTAGTGAATGGTAGGTTCCTACATATAGTGACTAGCAATAAAATATATATCTAGATTGTAAAATGTATAGCTTGAACGAGTTATGAGCTTTTATTGTAACTCATTACATGGGACAGGCACAACTTTTTGTGCACCCAAAGCAGTATTTAGTGAGCATATCACCGTACTGAGTTGTGATCTTCCATCATAACTCATTTACTTAGGTTTTCCCCCCTCAAATTAATAATCTGGAATCTAGTGGTTCTGGTTCAGTCTGAAGTCTCTAGCAGAGAAAGAGCTACTGGTTTGTGGATTAAGCCTCATTTCCACATCCAGTGCTTACCATGCAGGTTACCGGTTGTTTGAGGTTCTATCTCTGCAATAAATAGAGATGGATGGTTGAGTTGGGCTTTGAATGGTGATTCCTGTTGGGAAGTCGACAGAGAGCTATCTGCTTTCTGGAAGTAAAGGGTTTGCTTTTGTAAGTTGGTCTAAACTTTTCATTGTGAGCTGTGATTGGGTTCCTGAACCAGTTGCCAGATTGCACTGTACCAATGGGCATAGTGCCTGGGTTGATCTAAGATCTTGCTGGCTTAGGGGGAAGAGTGCCCCTTCCCCTAAGCCAGGGAGAGCTGGATCTGATTCAGGCTCAGTGTCCACTGTCCTTGTGCAGCTTGGCAGTTGGTCCAGGAGTTTGGTGACGGTTCATAGTGGGAATGGGAGGACTGGCTTATGACTGCACGTCCTTTCTTCCTGGGGATATGGAGTGTGGTCTTGGTATGGTTAATAGTCTTTCTTGTTTGCGTGTGAGGGCACCATACTGTAAGCCACAAATGCTATGACCAGACCAAATCAATACTCTGTATTCTTGGTTTGGACTTAGGGCCAAGGTGTTGAAACAATACCATAACGGGTAAAGGTCTGTGACATGCCACTCCCAAAAATAAATGATCCCCGAACAGTTTATTTTTTAAAATGCATGTTCTGTATAGTCATAAAAGCAGATTACCCAGAAGCCTAGGGCATCACATAAAGTGGCTGCAGCATTGCAGGGCTCTTTATCTGATGCATTGTTTTTTTTTCAAAAATGAAAGATTTGTGTTGAGGACCCTTTAACTTCCCTGTAGCTGTGGTTCAACTATAAATTTAAATTTTTTTTTTTTTTTAAACTTTGAAAATAAAACCATGCCACAGTATTACTGAAATCTCATCACTACATGTGGTTGCTCAAAACTATGGTGGCGCATTGTGCATTCATAATGCTAATTAGCATTGTAGCATTGCCTGTAATATATACAATGTTATACAATGCCTGTAATTCCCTTCTGTTCATATTAAGCCACCTGAATTCTGCAGTAGTTCAGTCATTGCAAACGATTTTCCCTGCTGCTCCCTGCCCCAATAGTATTTGCTGCTCATGTAATCAAATACTGAAGTGGCATGTGTATGTACCATATTCTTCAGACTAGAAAACACACCTGACCATAAAACTAACCCAGTTTATAGAAGAGGGAAACCAGAAAAATATTTGAAGTGTTTAAATCGATTGAATAAAAGTAATGGATCAAATTGATTCAATACCTCATTTCAGCCACTAGTAGCTCATCCTGTCATTTTCCTCACATCAGTGGGGTGCAGCAGGTGGAGATTTGAAATGGCTTACTTGTGATGTTAGTTCTCTCTACTCGTGCATTCCACACACAGTAGGAATGATGGCTGTAAAACATCATTTGGATTTTTATCAGATTACAATGAAGACATTAAGTATTGTAATTTAGAAAGCATTAGGTTTTTGCTCGCTCAAAATAATAGTGTTTGGTGTTTTTTTAGCAGATATAGGCTATGTTCCCACATGTGTGGCCACCCATGGCGTGCTTCTAATCATGCCCATGTTTTTGAATGGGGCTCATTGGCCCCCCCCCACCATGATTGGGAGCTGGTGCATGTTTGATCGTGGCCCCTGGGCAGCCACGGCAGAATACCCCCCCCCCCCCCAACGGCGGCTATAGATGGGAATGGCCGCAGTTTAAAAAAAAAACAGGGGTGGAGTTTACCATTGGATCAAGGCGCAGGGAGCCTCAATGGGGTAAAGGTTCTCCCTCACCTATGCCAACCTTGTGTTGGGATGGTGGGAGGAGAAATTAATTTAAAGCATCAACAATGTATTCAGAGATCAAATACAATGTTTTGGGCGCTTTATAGATTCTCTATTGTTTATGATAGACTTAAATTTAAATGTAGACATGTTTGTGGAATGCCTAATAACACATTATTACATGCTGAAAGTTGTCACTGTTGATGCAGTCAAGACAGTCCCAAAATTAAAAATGTGTGAAAAAGCTATAGAACAGGTTGATTTCATAAAGAGTTTATTGCAGGACTCGGGAAAACGTAACCAAGAGGTTTTGGATAAAAGTAGCTTCCGTTACTCAATATAGTTAAAACTTCAATGAAATTATGAATAAACATTTATCCATCTGAGAAAAGGGAACACTTTTTTTTTTTTTTAAAACTTGCTCAGCAAGAAATCTACTGGATTCACACATTATGTACTCATTCTCAGTTAGGTCTGAATCAGAAATAGCAAGTCGCCCATTACTGGGGATGATATAGGGACTATTGACATTATTATTTTTTAGTGTTGATATTTTTTCTTTTTCTCTTTTATATAAAAGGTGCAAATAAGGAATCATTATTGCAGAAACTGATCCTTTCTGTTGTGATCTGTATGTATCAGATTTGATTTAGGTGCAAGACCTAATGAGGGTTTTTCTATTCCTGAATAGGTTTGGATTTGCCAGGGTTTTTGTTGTCAATGTTTACAGTTTAGAGAAGTTCTTTTGATGTAGTTCTGCACATAAAAAATTAAAAATAACAGTCAGCAAATTCAAGTGGAGAGACTTGATGGCAACTTGAAGTATCAAAATTTAAATAGTAGGTGAAATAAAGTAGGTAATCTCAAGAGATGTAAGGAAAAGTTGAAATATTGTATGGAAATCAAATCTAATGTCTAATTCCTTGGGTGGGTGGTCATCATCCCAAAATACAATATGTAAATAAGGGCTTAAGAGGGGATTAGATGCCCTCAGCAGCTAGAAATTTCCTCTGTGAGCGCAGAGGCTGGGGGACTTTAAAGACCATCCATCCCATAACACAATGCATTACATATATAGAAATTGTAAAGCAGTAACAACATTTAAAAATGCAATAACTATTTAATAGTCCATAACACCAATCAGGTGTGCCAATGAAAATGCTTCCAGGTAATTCAAATTGTATGCGTTATACATACGCTGCACGTTCAAATCATCCACTACCAGAGGCCTCACACATTGGCCCAAATATACCATGAATCAGAAGATGGTAAGAAGACCCCAACGCACGTTTCGTTAGTACATAACTTCATCAGGGGGTAGGTCGGCAGAGATGGAATATGCTGCTTCTAGGGCATGAATGTGTCACTGACCAGTGTATAGAGGCAGTAGGTTTGGTGATGTGGGTGGCGCAAAAACCGAGGTAATAGAACGGGAGGATCCCATTCACAGCGGCCCAGCCGCAGTGACCAAGGCAGGTAGTATTGGCTTGAGTCGTCCGTAATCTAGTGTACGCGGCAGGGTACCGTCAGTCAAAGGATCAGAGAAAACAGTCTCACAGTAGTTGGAAAGTCCATCAGTAGGGTAATGTCCAGTAAAATGTTTCCCGGATGGCTGCCTGGTTATGGTTATTGTATGGACATCCCTTTTTGGGAATTCATCTAATAGATTCAAATGATTCAAATAAAACAATATTTGGTTTTGAGTTCCTGGATTTCTCCAATCATTTTGTAACAAATTACTTAACATTATTTTGACATTTCAAGAACAGGCGATATTAACACATCCAGTGAGATGGGCAATATAAATTGGTAGTTTAGAAAAGGTTTAAAGGTCCCCATACACGGGTCCGATTCCGAAGGGATTTCAGGACTATCGATTCCAGGCGCGTGCACGCTAATCGATCGTCCCGGAATAGCGTGAAGCCCACCTTGCCCGATCACGTCCGATCGATCGGGGGCCCAGAATCGGATCTGCCAGAGAACCAACATGTTGGTCTTTCTGATCTGATTCAGCACACATCAGGGGGAGTTGCCATGTGTGAAGTGATCGCTCGGGCACGGAATCGTCCAGGAATCGGTGGCCCAAGGTGGTAGGGACAGGCTTAATTGATTGATCGGACATCCGATTCCCTCTGGCATCGCGGAATCGGATGGGTTATCGATCGGCCATGGAATCGGAACATGTATGGCTAGCTTAAGAGGTTGTGTGTGGGGTGTGGGTTTTTTTTATTTTTTTTAATTGATGTATTTCCAGTCAACTGAGCAGTTTTGGATAATAGATACTGATTTGGAATTGGCTGAAAAAAAAGGATTCTTCAATGTGTGTATTTCAGACATGGTGAGAAAAGGCACTGTAAAGTTCATTGGAACATGTTTAACCTATTTTGCAATTTTTTTAGATCAACCAAAAATACATGTATAAAAATGTTTTGTATTGTGTGCCCCCACTCTAAAATGTAAGCTTCCCATTAAGTGAAAGGCATTGCAGTTTCCCTGGAGCGGCCAGCATTATGTTTGTACAATAAGTTGAATACAATTGATGGCTTTTAACGCACACTGGAGTGCGGACTTTGGCTGCTATATGTGAGCTGTTGGAGGTGTGTGTCGTTGTTTGGCTTTGAGTCTAGTACCTTGGGAGCCTCTGATAATGAAACCTGAGGGAGCCTGTGAGCCAGAGAAAGCAGATGTAGTGCCTGGATGTGCAGGTCTGCACAAATTAGTTTGTGAGCGGAAGAGATCGCATGATCTTTTATCTCTCTAATCTGTAGATCAACAAAGATTATGTTTAACTGGTATAAATTTTTTAAATTCCTATTTTTAGGCTCACATCCACTAAAGAAAAACATAGAAATTAAAGTGTCTAAATCTTGTATTGAATACAAAGGTTTGGGTACCCTCAACCTGTTGAATCAACCTATGAATAGGAATAAAGTTTTGCCACAATTTCATTACATTTTTATTTTATTGATACATAAAAATAAAAAATAAAAAATTTCTTTCATAAAACTAAATCATTTGAACATGATTAACAATTATATTAATTTGCAATAGTTTAAGTTAAGAATTGTTTAAAAAAACTGGATTGCTGCAGTTAGGTTTCAATGTTTACTTTAAAAAGATGTTTTTGTGGTTTAAAGTCTCTATCTTTTGATCTTCTTTTTAGGTGAAGAGAAGAACCTAGCTGGCAACATCAAAAAAGGTAATCCAGTAAATATACTACTATAAGGTTTATATAGATACTTCTGTGTGGTCTTCATGGCCTTTTTATAGAATATACAAATGTTAAAAAGTAAAATGAATCATTTTAATAGAATTCTCAAATGCAGGGATGTTTAGCAAGCTTTTTGCTTTGACTGGATAATAGGATTAAAAGTGTAGATCAACTTTTCTGGACCTCCACAACTGTTTGGGACATAGGCTTGGTAAATCCCTAATGGTTGCAAATGTTCAGAGGGCTGCAACCTAGCTTTGGATATTAGAGATGTGCACTGTTCCACCGTACAGTAACCCTTCAAATACTTTATAAAAACTTTGGTCAAGTAGTAATACAACTTTAATAAGATAATTGACTGAAATGTGTTACTAGTAGTCCCACAACTGTCTGATTTTATTAACTTATTCCTCTCCCTTTTCAGCTGACGCTGTTCTTCTGGTATTGGACTAATGGAGTTTGGTTGAGACCAAAATCACAGTGGACTTCAGTCATCCTTGCTATCTGTCTCCATTTATTTTTCTGTTTAAAGATCAGTTTTTTGTCTCATTGTGCTTACGTGGAATGGTCATCATTATAGACTGGAGCAACAAATGTCATGTTTTTTTTTTTAAACATTGGAAATGTCTGAGAAGTAATATATCTTTATAAATGCTGAAACAGTTTTGAGTATTTTTACTGATCGGGTTTAAACACGGCTCAAGTTGTTAAAGTAATGAAACATCTAAATAACAATTACATTAAAACATATGGCTAATCCTTTGACTTGAACAGAAACATTTGTAAATATGAACAATAGTTGTCATAAAAATTTAGGCTATACCATCAAGAAAATTGTATTCATAATCCATCAGTAGTGATGGCTGAACTTTGGCCAGGATTGTTTGTGAACAGGCACATCAGACTCTTAAGGATTAAAATTCCCCGCCTATTGGCATCACATCCAGCACCAGTAAAGCATAGTTCCTGGTTTCGATTGCCGTATGGGACGTCACTGACGTTATTTCCACTGAAAAATCGGCTCCGCAAACCGGAAGACCAGGTTCTCTACCCGACGTACACCCATCATTCTTGTCTGCTAGTAGTGAGAACATCCATGTTCACAGCCATATTGTCTGTCTCGTGGACAGTTTGGCCATCACTACACATCAGGTATGGCAATCGTTCCTTAAATCCTTTGTCTTGTATAAAGTTGCTTCAGAATATTCAAAGGCAAAAATATTTTGAACAGCAAAATATTGTAAATTGAACCTTAGCCTGACACTTTTAATTTAGTCTTGGACATCTGGAGACTGAGAGGAACCCTAGTAATAAACCTCCCTAGCGCTATGCCCAAAGCCAGTTAGGGGGAAAAGGACACTGCAACTATCGATGCGCCACGCCGCGGGAGCTCATCTGGTCTGGCTGCCACCTAAGTCTGGAACCCGGACTTAAAGAAATATTTTTTTTTTTTCGTTTTTAAAATTTTTATTTTTATTTTATTTTTTTACTTTTGAACTGGATCAGATACATTTCTTTATCTGATCTAGTTCAATAGTGGATCCAGCTAGCAGAATTGCTCAGCAGGTAGCGTTCCTGCATGTGGATCGACCTCCTGCTGGACCAGAGTGTCTCCAGATATAGCCGATCTCTCCGGTTATTTCTGTGATCGGGACTCGTGTGCCAATGACGTCACAGCCCGGGTGGAAGATTCTAAATTTAAAGCTACATAAAAAAAATTCTTAGATTTATTTTTTTTTTCTTTTAGTTAAAATTTGTTTTCTTTTGATTTGGATAAAACATTTATCACATCCAATTAAAATACAAAACAAATGTACCTCCTAAAGCCGACCATAGACGCTTCAATCTGTGGCTGATTTTGCGAATGATCACCATGCGCATTCGGGGTGATCGCTTGGTGATCAATCGCAAAACGAATGCACCCACCTGGAGCAACCACTCGTGGTCGCACATAACTTTGATCAGCCAGAGAACGACCGTTTTTCTCTGGTCGATCACCAGTACAAGGGTCCCCATCCAAAGTATATTTCGATTCGCAAAACGATTGACTACGGCGTGATGTCATGCTGTGGTCAAATGTTTGATAAACGCCCACAGAGCATAGCGTCTGTGGCTGGTTTAACCTCCCTAGCGTTACGCCTTAAGCAAGTACAGGATCAAACTGTGCCCATGCCGGAATTGGGTGCAACTGCTGGCTCTGTGTGCCTGCAGTAGTTCTACAGACATTACATTTAGTGATGTTGTGAACAGTTCGCAACATAACTAATAAACAGCAGCTTTTAAGTCACTGATTTTTTAAATGGAGGCTTTATGCAAGAGTACCAGTAGGCAATATATCTGTTGCAGAGAAAAAAAGGACCTCCGGCTCAAGTGCCCATTGGGTAATAAATGGAGGTAGAGAACTTGTCAATCTCTGAAAAAAAATGGCATGAGCCAACGACAGTGTATGTCAAAATGGGTCTCTAGATGCAAAGTGAGTAGTGGATTTGAAATGAGCTGGGTGTCTGGAGTAAGAGTTCTGAAAATGTCATAGAAGGATGACCCCAACAGAGTCTGGGAAATTATGCCTACTGAAATTGTTAAGCTGTCAGGAGTCTAGAATTATATCACCGTATCAAAAAGTAGGGGAGCCCAAAATTGGTTAAAGGGTACAGTTATAATTAGTCTAGTTAGACAGGGTTTTACAAATCATTCTCTCAGGAATGTGCCGATTAGAGGGTATGAAATGCTATGGCAAGATAATATGGACCCAGGGAAGACCAGCTAGAATCCTTTTTAGTCTTTTAGTCTTTCCATGTGGTCACCATTCCAGAAGGGGGGTGGCAGGTGTATGGCTTTATTTTATTTGGGGGATGTCCCATCCGCCCCCATGTTTTGGCAAGCCCAGCTCAACCTTCGTCTCATGTTAATTTTCTATTACTCTCCATGATGTCAGTGGGTCAGTTTTGACATGTATCTTAAATAGGCCATAAAATACCACAGAACAAAAGTATATCCTCTAATTGTTTTTACCTCTAGGTGGTTGTTGGGCTCCTTTTATCCTTTAAAACATTGGTTTTAATATGTTGGTGTTAACCCCTTGGCCTTTCTTTTGATGGCATACCCCTCATTTTCATTTACAAAAAATAAACCAGAAGAGAATAATAAAAGTAAAAAACGTGTTACCAGAATATTACTGAGGAGTATTTGAACATATCTCTGATATATAGTAATAGAAAATATAACTAACAAGTAATTCAAAAAGAAGACTTGAAAGGTCAAGCAAACAGCTAATGGCATGAAACCTATAGAAATCTTCCACAAGTGCCAAAGCATATTTATGCAGGTACCTGCATTTGTTTTTTGATGTGTGTGACAATGGTACACACTTATAATTTTTGCAGTCGAAGGATGAAATACTATCTGCAATGTGTTAGTCTTTCTGTTATTGCTGGGGCAGACCTGACACTGCTTTCTTTAAGAATCAGATGCTCTATGATGATCGATATCACAACCATTGGACATCTCCTGATCATTCGCTGACGGATGTTGGTAGCAGTCAGCTTGCCCAGGTTGTCCGCGCCTTTTTGTTTTTATTATAATCCAGTACAAGTGTGGGCTTTTTGTCACTAGGATAATATGAAATGGTGGCGCTGCTGCCTCCATAGTTATTATTTTTTTCACTATGAGATGGAATGGAAGCCTCATTTTCCTGTTTGTGGAATTTAATTTAGAAAACTCCACTACTTCATTCTCCAGTAAAAATTTACATATGGTGTACTATAGATGGTGCTGTTATGCCGTTCATTTACATTTTACTAACTGATCTCTGGAGCACATGGGACCATTCATAGAGGCTTCCGGCGTTCTGCAAGGAGACCAGAGAACACCTGCACAGGTAAGTGAGGTTCTGACCCTGGTTTGAAGATAAGCAGAGGGCTTTTTTAACAATTTTTTTTGGGGGACTGAAAAACTGGTCTTGTACTACAGTATATACATAATTATTACATGTAACTGCTGAACATTTTTCATATGTATTGTATGTGTTGCTCACTCAACATGTATACAATGCATATATGAAATATACAGCCCCATTTCCCAGAAAATAACTACCGTATTTTTCGGACCATAAGACGCACTTTTTTGCTCCTAGAGTGGGGGGAAAATCAGGGTGCGTCTTATGGTCTGAATGCAGAAGTACAGGGGCCTTTTCTTACGGTACCGTGGTGTCCCCGCCGGTCCCCGTTCTCTGCCGCGTGCCGATCTCTGCCGCTGTGTTCCACTTCCTCCTCTGGTTTGACTGACACGCACGCACTTGTGGCCGCCCACTAAGGCGGCGCCGATCGGCATCCATCAAATCTTCTGACACGCCCCACAAGCGCACGCTGGACGTCAGGCAACACAGAGGAGGAACACAGCTGCAGACAGCAGCCAGATTTTCTCCTCTGTGTTGACTGACTTGTGACCGCCCACTTAGAAGGGTTCATTGTACGCGGATCGCGTTATAAAGTTTGTATGGATTGTGAAGTTCTGCAGTCGGTCTGTTCTTGGCGGCCGCCAATCGTTCTCCTCTGTAGGAGCCACAAGTCACAGCATGACATTACCTCAGCAGCTCGAGGGCCGCACAGTTGCCAGCCAGTGATGTCATCATTGTGTTGGTTAAACATGACCTCAGCTGCGTTCATAACATTCCCTATTATGCATAGTGATGGCCCGAACTGTTCGCTGGAGAACTATTCGCGGCGAATATCGCGAACATATTGCGAGTTCGATCCGCCCCCTATCTTTTAACATTGCAGAAACTTTGAC
>CM070032.1:155246396-155265763 GCA_036250615.1 Ptychadena robeensis
GTACCGTCAGTCACAAGGATCAGAGAAAACAGTCTCACAGTAGTTGGAAAGTCCATCACTAGGGTAATGTCCAGAAAATGTTCACCCGGATGGCTGCCTGGTTATGGTATGTATGGACATCCTATTGGAATCATCGAATAGATTCCAAATGATCAAATCAAAACAATATTTGGTTTGAGCCTTCCTGAATTTCCCTCCAATCATTTTGTAACAAATTAACTAACCAATTTTGACATCAAGAACAGGCGATATAACACATCCAGTGAGATGGGCAATATAAAATTGGTAGTTAGAAAAGTTAAAGTCCCACATACACGGGTCCAGATTCCGAAGGATTTCAGACAATCGATCCAGGCGAGCGTGCAAACCTAATCGATCCGCTCCCGGAATAGCGTGAACGCCCAACCTTGCCCGATCAACGTCCGATCATCGGGGGCCCAGAACGGACTCTGCCAGAGAAACCAACATGTGTCTTTCTGATCTGATCAGCACACATCAGGGGAGTTGCCATGTGTGAAGTGATCGCTCGGGCACGGAATCGTCCATACCCCAAGGAACAAGCAGTACAAAAGGAAATAAGTCACAGGCCAAAAAGAGATGAAAGTTAGGGACAAACAAAGGCATGCAATTATTTATCGGACATCCGATTCCCTCTGGCACATCGCGGAATCGAAGGGTTATCAGTCGGCCATGAACTCGGACATGTAGGCTAGCTTAAGAGGTTGTGTGTGGGTTTGGGTTTTTTTATTTTTTTAATTGATGTATTTCCAAATCAACTAGCAGTATTTTTGCGATAATAGATACTATTTGGAAATTGGCTAAAAAAAAAAAAGATTCTTCAATGTGGTATTCAGACATGGTGAAAAAGCCACTGTACAGTTTCATGAAACATGTTTTTAACCATATTGCAATTTTTTTCAGACAACCAAAATAACATGTAATCAAAAATGTTTTGTATTGTGTGCCCCCCAACCTAAAAATGTAAGCTTCCCATTAAGTGAAAGGCATTGCCAGTTTCCCTGGAGCGGCCAGCCCATAAGTTTGTACAATAAGTTGAATAACCAATATGATGCTTTTAACGCACACGGAGTCGCGACTTGGCTGCTATATGTGAGCGTTGGAGGGTGTGTCGTTGTTGGACTTTGAGTCTAGACCTTGGGAGCCTCTACTAATAAACCTGAGGGAGCCTGTGAGCACCGAGAAAGCAGATGTATGCTGAGTGCAGTCTGCCACAATTAGTTGTGAAGCAAGAGAAAGAGATCGCATGATCTTTTATCTCTCTAATCTGTAGTCAACCAAACTATAGTTAACGGTATAACAATTTTTAAATTCCTCATTTTTACGGCTCACATCCACTAAAGAAAAAACATAGAAAAAATTAAAGGTCCTAAATCTTGTATTGAATACCAAAAGTTGGGTACCCTCAACCTGTTGAATCAACCTATGAAAGGAATAAATCTTTGCCACAATTTCATTACATTTTATATTTATGATACAAAAAATAAAAATAAAAATTTCTTTCATAAAAAACTAAATCATTTGAACATGAATAACCAATTATATAATTTGCAATAGTTTAAGTTAAGAATTGTTTAAAAAAACTGGATTGCTGCAGTTAGTTTCAATGTTTACTTTAAAAAAGATGTTTTGTGTTAAAGTCTCCTATCTTGATCTTCTTAGGTGAACGAGAAGAAACCTAGCTGGCAAACATCAAAAAAGTAAAATCCAGTAAAATAATACACCTAAGGTTTATATAGATACTTCTTGTCGTCTCATGGCCTCTTTATAGAATATACAAATGTTAAAACGTAAAATGAATCATTTTAAAATAGAATTCCACAATGCAGGGATGTTTAGCAAAAAAAGCTTTTGCTTGACTGCGAAATAGGATTAAAAGTTAGATCAACTTTTCTGGACCTCCCCAACATTTTGGAACATAGGCTTGGTAAAATCCCTAACTGGTTGCAAATGTTCAGAGGGCTGCAACCTAGCTTTGATACTTAGAGATGGCACTGTTCCACCGATACAGAACCCTTCAAACCTTTAAAAAACTTGGTCAAGTAGTCAATACAACTTAATAAGCATAATTGACTGAACATGTTTTACTAGATAGTCCCACAACGTCTGATTTTATTAACTTATACCTCTCCCTTTTCGCTGCACGCTGTTTCTTCTGGTATTGAACTAATGGCAGTTTGTTGAAGACCAAAATCCACAGTGGACTTCATCATCATCTGCTATCTGTCCCATTTATTTTCTGTTTAAAAGATCATTTTTTGTCTCAATTGTGCTTAACGTGGAAATGTCATACATTATAGACTGGAGCAACAACAATTCATGTTTTTTTTTTTAAACATTGGAAATGTCTGAGAAGTACATAATCTTTATAAAATGCGAACACTTTGAGTATTTTACTGATCGGGTTTAAACACGGCCTCAAGTTTGTAAAGTAATGAAACCATCTAAATAACAATTACATTAAAACACATGGCTAATCCTTGACTTGAACAGAAACATTTGTAAATATCGACAATAGTTGTCATAAAAAATTAGGCTATACCATCAAGAAAACAATTGTATTCATAACCATCAGTAGTGATGGCGAACTTTGGCCAGGATTGTTTTGAACAGGCACATCAGACTCTAAGGATTAAAAATTCCACCCGCCTATTGGCATCACAACTCCCAGCACCAGTAAAGCATAGTTCCTGGTTACGATTGCCGTATGGGACGTCACCTGACGTTATCCACCGAAAAAAATCGGCTCCGCACAAACCGGAAGACCAGGTTCTCTACCACCCGTACACCATCATCTTGTCTGCTAGTAGTGAGAACACCATTCACAGCCAATTGTCCCCCGTACTCGGGCCACTTTGGCCATCACCTACAACATCAAGTATGGCAATCGTCCTTAAATCCCTTGCCTGTATAAAGTTGCTTCAGAAATCACTTCAAAGGCAAAAATATTTTAACAGCAAAATATTGTAAATTGAAACCTTAGCCTACACTTTAAATTTACGTCTTGGAACATACTGGAGACTAGAGGAACCCTAGTAACTAAACCTCCCTACGCTAAATGCCAAAACCAGTTAGGGGGAAAAGGACACCAACTAATCGCATGCGCCAACGCCGCGGGAGCTCATCGGTCTGGCCTGCCACCTAAGTCTGGAACCCGGACTAAAAAAAAGAAATATTTTTTTTTTTCGTTTTTAAAATTTTTATTTTTATTTTAATTTTTTACTTTTGAACTGATCAGATACATTCTCATCTGACTAGTTCAATAGTGGATCCAGCTAGCAAGCAATTGCCAGCAGGCAGCGTCCTGCATGTGGATCGACCCCTGCGGACCAAGTGTCTCCAATATAAGCCATCTCTCCGTTATTTCTGTGACGGACTCGGTGCCCAATAAGACGTCACAGCCCGGGTGGAAGATTCTAAATTTAAAGCACATAAAACCAAATTCTATAGATTATTTTTTTTCTTTTAGTAAAAATATGTTTTCTTTTGATTTGGACTAAACAACATTTCATCACATCCAATTAAAATACACAACACAAGTACCTCCTAAAAGACCGACCATAGACGCTTCAATCTGTGGCTAAGATTTCGAATGATCACCATGCCCCGCATCGGGGTGATCGCTGGTGCATCAATCGCAAAACGAATGCACCCACCTGGAGCAACCACCGTGGTCGCACATAAACTTTGACATCAGCCAGAGAACGACCGATTTTTCTCGGCGATCACCATACAAGGGTCACCACTCCAAAGTATATTTCGATTCGCAAAAAAAAAACCGATGACTACGCTGATAGTCATCTCTGTGGTCAAAGTTTGATAAACGCCCAACAGAGCATAGCGCTGTGGCTGGTTTAACCCCCTAGCGTTACCGCCTTAAGCAAGTAACAGGATCAAACTGTGCCCATGCCGGAATGGTGCAACTGCTGGCTCTGGTGCCTGCAGAGTTCTACAGACATACATAGTGATGTTGGAACAGTCGCAACATAACTATAAAACCAGCAGCTTTTAAGTCAACGATTTTTAAATGGAGCTTTATGCACGAGTACCAGTAGGCCAATATACTGTTGCCAGCAGAAAAAAAGGACCTCCGGCTCAAGTGCCACATTGGGATAACTAAATAGAGGTAGAGAACTTGCAATCTCTGAAAAAAAATGCATGAGCCCAACGACAGTGTAAATGTCAAAATGGGTCCTCTAGATGCAAATCGAGTAGTGGATTTGACAATGAGCTGGTGTCTGGAGTAAGAGTTCTGAACAATGTCAATAGAAGATAACCCCAACAGAGCTGGGCAAATTATGCCTACTGAAATGTAACGCTGTCAGAGCTAGAATTATAATCAACGTACTCAAAAAGTAGGGAGCCCCAAAATGGTTTAAACAGGGTACATTATAATTAAGTCTAGTTAGACAGGTTTACAAATCATTCTCTCAGGAAGTGCCGATTAGAGGGTACGAAAATGCCATATGGCAAGATAAATATGGACCCAGGAAGACCAGCTCAGAATCCTTTTTATAGTCCTTTTATCTTCCATGTGTACACCATTCCAGAAGGGGGGTGGCAGGTGTATGGCTTTACTTTATTTGGGGGATGTCCACATCCGCCCCCATGTTTTGGCAAGCCCACGACTCAACCGTCTCCATTTAACTTTCTATTACTCTCCATGATGTCATGGTCCAGTTTGGACATGTAACTTAAATAGGCACAATAAAATACCACAGAACAAAAGTCATATCCTCTAATTGTTTTACCTCTAGGTTTTGTTGCTCCTTTTATCCTTTAAAACATTGGTTTAATATGTTGGTGTTAACCCCTTGGCCTTTCTTTTGATGCATACCCCTCATTTCCTATTACAAAAAACAAAACCAGAAGAGAATAAAAAAGTAAAAAAACGTGTACCAGAAATAATTACTGAGGAGTAATTTGAACATATCTCTGATATATAGCTAATTAAAAATATAATAACAACGTAATCAAAAAGAAGACTGAAAAGGTCAAGCAAACAGCTAAGGCATGAAAACCTACTAACAATCTTCCCACAATGCACAAGCAATATTTAGCCAGGTACCTGCATTTGTTTTTGATGCTGTGACAATGGTAACACACTTATAATTTTGCAGTCCGAAGGATGAAATACTATCTGCAATGTGTTAACGTCCTTTCGTATTCTCGGGGCAGACCTGACAACCTGCTTCTTTAAGAATCAGAGCTCTATGATGATCGATATCACAACCATGGACATCTCCGACATTCGCCTGACGATGTTGATAGCAGTCAGCTTGCCCAGGTGTCCGCGCCTTTTGTTTTATTATAATAAAAATCCAGTACAATGTGGGCTTTTGTCACTAGAGAATATGAACAATGGTGCGCGCTGCTGCCTACCATAGTTATTATTTTTTTCAACTAGAGATGGAATGGAAGCCTCATTTCACTGTTGTGCAATAAAATTAGAAACACTCCCACTACTTCATTCTCCAGTAAAAATACATATAGTGTACTATAGATGGTGCCTGTTCAATGCCGCTTCATTTAACATTTACTAACTGATCTCTGGAGCACAGGGACCATTCATAGCAGGCTTCCGCCGTTCCTGCAAGGAGAACACAGAGAAACACCTGCACAGGTAATGAGTCTGACCCGGTTTGCAAATAAGCAGAGGCCTTTATTTAAAACAATTTTTTTGGGGGACGAAAACAACAACCTGGTCTTGTAACTACAGTATATAATCATAATATTAACATGTAACTGCTGAAACATTTTTCAATTATTGTATGTGTTGCCTCACTCAACATGTAATACAATGCATATATGAAATATACAGCCCCATTCCACAGAACAATAACTACCTATTTTCGGACCATAAGACCACTTTTTGCTCCTAGAGGGCGGGAAAATCAGGGTGGCTCATTATGATCTGAATGCAGAAGTACAGGGGCCCTTTTCTACGGTACCGGTGTCCCCGCCGGTCCCCGTTACTCTGCCGCTGACCGATCTACTGCCGCTGTGTTCCAACTTCCTCCTCTGGTTTGACTGACACGCACGCACTGTGGCCCGCCCACTAAGGACGGCGACCGATACGCAAATCCATCAAACTTCTGAACAACGCACCACACCAGCGCACGCGGAACGTCAGGCCAACACAAGGAGGAAACACAGCTGCAGACAGCAGCCAGATTTTCTCCTCTGTGTGACTGACTTGCTGACCACGCCCACTTAGAAGGGTTCATTGTACGCGATCGCTTATAAAAGTTGTATGGATTGTGAAGTTCTGCAAGCGTCTGTTCTTGGCGGCCGCCAACGTCCCTCTGTAGGACCAACAAGCTACCACAGCCATGACAATTACACTCAGCAGCTCGAGGCCGCACAGTTGCCAGCCAGTGATGTCATCATGTGTTGGTAAACATACCTACAGACTGCGTTCATAACATTCACCTATAATGCATATGATGGCACCCCCACACCCAACCCCCCGACGTTCGCGGAGAAACATTACGCGCAGAAATATCGCGAACAATATGCGATCGATCCCGCCCCCCAACCTACAACTCTTTAACATTGCAGAAACTTACCCCTGTGATCACAGTCCAGCAGACTAATCCACACCAATGACACCCCCACCCCTCACAGACCCTCACAACCCCCATAACATATCAAACAGGACGCCATTACACCATTCTGCTGAGAAGAGAGATAGTTAGAGAAGCAGACTCTGCTCTGCTACGGAACCAAAAAAAAAAAAAAAATTAGCTAGGCAGCTGTTCCTGTGTGACTGCACAGTCTTCACCTAATATCCACATCCACCCTCACATGGGAATATCCATCTCCCCCAGTGTCCTCCACACACTGACCATCACCACCAGGTCCTCCACACATGAACCATCACCACCAGTGTCCCTCCACCCCAACTGGACCATCACCACCAGTGCCCCATACTGACCATCACCACCAGTGTACCTCCACACTGACCATCAACCACCAGTTCCTCCCACAACTGTCCACCTCCACCCATTCCTCCACACTGACCCATTTCCACCAGTGTCCTCCATACTGAACCATACCTCCACCAGTGCCCCTCCATAAAATTAAAATTAACACCTTTAAGCTGTAGGCAACCGTGAACAGCAATCATTCACAGGTTTTTCAGGGGAACTCACACAAGCATTACAACACCATGTGTTTCATGCCTCTCCAGCGCAAATCCCATGACCTATCATGTAGAAAATCCTCGTGCGCGATTATTGCGTGAACAAAAAAAAAATCTTGGGAGTTTTGCAACTGGATCCCCTCTTCATTGACCAGGTGTAGACCCTCAAATAAACTTCCCAACACTATTGTGGCCAGAAAAGGGTCCATTTGTTTTTTAAAGTTCCCTGCCCATTGAAGTCTATAGCGTTCAGCCGTTCGCCGGGTTTGCGAACTTTACGAATGTTCCAGTCCGTCGTCGCGAACATCAAATCAACCGGGTTCGCCGCACATCAATAACTTAGCATTGTTCAGGACGCACCGAGTCGAGAAAACACGCGAGTAGATGACCGCTGTGCCATCTGTATCACGCCAGACTTCTAAACAAAGACAGCTGAGGACCGGTCATTACTCCACGATATTGTCCTTATAACTTTAAACAACACACAGACTGCATCGCAATACACTCAGTCAACCCTTCGACACGCCCCCAACGGCCGACACGCGGAAGTCACCTGAACCTACCAAGTAAAATTCAGCTTAAAAATCGATTCATCAATGAACCTGCTGACAAACTAACAAAGCCCAGGGTAACTAAAACATGGAAACCTGCGCTCCCACCCCCCCCAGAATAAAAGTTAACAGGGGCCTTGAATGACCAGTATACTTAACCTATCTTACTTCAACAAATTAGGTGACATGCACTTTTATCACGATTCTTTGCATCCCCAGGCTTTCTAAAGGTCACCACATACAATGCAGGACTAGCAGGAACCCAATGATGGTCCAGAATCCCAATAATGACGGGTGTTGGCACACAGCTTCACAGAATTTTCCTCCTCTGTGTGACTGACCTCAACATTTACTACACGGTACCCAAATTTGGTTCAGAATATTTTTTCCTTGTTTTCCCTTCTCTAAAAACCTGGGCGTCTAATGGTCCCGAAAAATAACGTATATAATTATTTTGTTAACTTACAATTAGTAGGTCCAAAGCCCATGAAGTAATCCATCTTACTATAAACCCATAAAATCCAGCTATGTGAATGAGCTATACCCTATCAGTCATATATTACCAGTACAGACAGTGTAACTCCCAGCACTGACTGAAAAACCCTAAAGATATTTGCATAATGTATGCAATTCTTTTTTGAGGGGGGGGGGCGGGTTAATGTGAGGAACAACTCATAACAACAATACATATATGAAATATACATTACTTATATCGAAACTATGTTCAGCAGTTACAATAGTAATGCATATTAACTTCAGTAATTTTCAGAACCATAAGATTGGTGGGAAAAAGTGCCTGTGTCTTATGGTCCGAATGTGCAACCACCCACGGCCATCCGGAGCAACTTCGCTCCCCGGCAGCTCTCCCGGCAGATAGGAGAGATCAGCTGTGTGATTTCCATCTGCCAGGAGAGCTGTGGGGAGCTGAACTGTATTGGCTATATTTGCAGAGCCAAGCAGATATAGTCAATGCCGAGTGTGTGGAGAAAGCTGCACTGGCAGGCAGCTTCCTCACACAGCCTTAGCAGAGAAGGGACAGGGAGACCAGAGTGCAGATTCCCCCGTGCTCCCCCTCCCTTTCCGCTCTGTGTGAGTAAGAAAAGATGCTGAAGTCTGCTCTCTAGTGACACCACTTTAGTGGCTGAAAAGGGATACTGCATGAGATTTTTTTCACATTCATGAACAAATGAAATATTTTTTTTCTGACTTCCTGCTCTATAAACTGGGTGCGTCTTATACATTAAAAACCGTTACCGTATTATTGGACTATATGTAGAGTTTTTTTTTTTATAAGTGCTTTTCCACTAAAGAGTTAATGGTTTAGGAATTCTATAGGGGTTCATTTCATCCGATTGTGTAATAATGAATGTAATTATGACCTATAAATGTGTCAATGTACAAATTTTGCATTGAAAATTGCTGTGTATAATCTATGTGTACCAGAACCTTCTGGAAGGAAGTGACCCCCACACTCAGCAAAGCAGTCAGTTGCTTGACACACGTGTTTTTTAAAGCACAGACTTTGCAGTCTCCATTGCATTGAGTTTGAAAAGATTTGCATCAATTGTTTATTTTCCAACTTTCTGTAAAATAAAGGTTAGATGCCTGACTGCCATATCATGTGGTAAAGTAATCTAAAGGGTCTCCATTGTAGGTCCCAAACATTCTACAAACACTCCAGAAATAACAATACATATATCTAACCTGAAATCCTGCAATCACCAACTTGATGTTGATCTCAATGCCAATAATGAGGTTTTCGCCAGATTGGGTAATTTTGGTATCATCGTCCAGCATCAATGGCATCTGCTGATATTGTTCACCCAACACAAAATAAAAGAGAAAACAGTTTCCAAAACTACATATGATTATAAATGGTCAATTTAAAAAAAAAATTGGACGATTTAGTTAATTGCAAAGCCCGAGTAAGGTATTGCTTTAACACAAACACATTTTGAACTTAGTTTTTGCATAAAGTAAGTGAAACTTTTGACTTTGACTTAATTTATGCAAGAACTACATGTGCTAGAGCAAAACTTTTTTTGCTCCCACTGCCCTTTTCTACATCACCAGCTATTTTAGTGATGATACTATTTTCTGAGGCTTTGCAATCAGCTCACAAATTAGCCCGGCAAAAAATTCGACCATGATACACCATATGGCCAAACACGTGTGGTTGCCCTTCTATCTCTATAAATATCTCTTCCAGTTTGG
The DNA here is from genome assembly GCA_036250615.1 of Ptychadena robeensis. Classification (NCBI taxonomy): domain Eukaryota; kingdom Metazoa; phylum Chordata; class Amphibia; order Anura; family Ptychadenidae; genus Ptychadena; species Ptychadena robeensis. The sequence continues at coordinate 155,256,324 of CM070032.1, forward strand.
TTTTCAGGAACTTGAGTGGTCTGCACAATAGTTCCCTGAAAACCCTACTAAATTTTTTTGTAATGTGTGCCAGATCTTTTTATCCAACATCAGTAATTAATCTCACAAATGCTTTTAGAGACCCTATAAAATATATATCCTTCATAGAGGCTTTTATATCCATAATGCCTATATAAAGCTCTATCGGGGGGGTTGACTTTTTAGATTAATTCACCTTGTTATCAATAGAATGTGTAACCAGATCAGTTAGGTGTCCTGTAAATTGTCATACTTAATCTTTTGGATACTAAATGCATAGCCTTGGGCACTTTACCATTACAAATCCTACAAGTCATTATTCACAAACTCTATTTTAGAAGTCTTTTCAGCATTTATGATCTTGAATTTCACATTGGTGATGGTAGCATTTTCCATGTTGTCACCATTCAGACTTCTGGCCTTCAGTTTTATGTCATTGGAGCAAGTTTTTTCAATTGTATAGGTGCAAGTACCTATACAAATATTGCCTTTACTCAACGATCACTATCTATGAGACAATTGGCTTCAGAGAGTGACAAGCAGGTTGATGTTTAATTTTCTATTTGCCATTTTTCTTCAGCTCTTTTTCACCAAGCTACGTGCCTCTGTAGACAGGCCCCTCATTGCCCACAGAAAACTGGTGGTGATTTCAACGCAGTGGAGACGAGGTTTAAATATAAAAATATCACCAAGGCCCTATCCTTTCACTGTCAATTTTCTTATTAAAGGGGAAGACTACTACTTACTTGGAATAAACTAAATAAGTTAATAAAAAATAGATATAGATAGATATAAAGATATGACATTAAAATGTAACAGTTTGGTTCAGTCTTATGCCATTTGTATTTATTTATTAATTTATATTTTTTGGGCAGTGTTTTAACCCCCACCCAAACACCCAAAAAGGAGGCGCTAGTCCCCATTCCAAGTAATGAGAACGGCCAGGAATTTACCAACATGTCGGATTACCAACATGCGGGAGAATCCTGGTCAATCTGTCCAGGTGGGCGCACCTGATTTGCATCCGGGCGATTGCCGATTTCCGATCTAAAATGACAAACATACAAAGTTTTGTTACAGTTAAAATAAAATAAAAAAACATTTTGTAAACAGAAACCGTTTTTTTTTTTGCCTAACGGTTACGTGTCTAGCATGAGATTTTTACATGTTCTCTGGTTTGAAATGGAAAATAATAGCTTCAATTGCGAACAAGAGTCCTTAGATGCTGGGACTTAGCGGTCCAGTGGATTGCCATCCAGACTATCCGTCCCTCTGGGACTCCCGCAGGTGGCCATGTGGATCAAGACCTGCATTGCATAAGATGCACATAGATTTTCCCTTGATTTTAGGGAAACTTCAGTACTTACCTACCTGTCACCTGGAATCAAAGGAGAGATTTGATATTTATCTGCCAAGCTTCCAGGGGTTAATTCAAAGCAATATTGCATGATTGAGTGAAAAAAAAAACTTCAGATAGAAGTTTAAAAAAGTCAGATAGAGGTTGAGTTTTTGGCCTACAGGACATTCAACAACATCTAACCCTTTCCTCCCCAGCTTCACAGTGGCCTGTCCTCCCCTATTTTTTTGTGAATTTCTGTTCTTTCGGTCATGAAGACGCATAGATGGTAAGTTGCCAAGATGGTCTCTAAGGAATACCCACTACTGTGCTCCTTAGACCCAACCTAATGCTTGCTAGCTTTGGGTCTATTGAGAGCTCTACCAAGGAAAGATGATCTGATCTTTACATAGAGAAGCAGAAAGGCTCAGTGATGATGTCAGTAAGTCTTAAACGATGTATGTAAGGAAAACATTGGTATGTTGAGTGGGAAAGTGAGAAATCAGGGAAACAAAATGGATGACTGTAGCTATAAAGCCGATTTGCAGTTACCTTCAATATTGCACAGATTTTTCAGATTGTTATCATTAGTGATTATGTTTATGTATTTTTCTTTGCTAAAAAGTATTTTTATTTTAGAACATTTTGCAAATTTTTGGAATACATAAAACTAATGTTCTTAGTTACAAAATAAAGTATGAGCTTTTGGGGCTTTTAATTTTGTTGGTAGAGTGGGGAAAAAAGCAGCAACAACATTGATTTATATTCAAAAAGTACCGTATATGCCGGCGTATAAGACGACTTTTCAGTACCTTAAAATCCTTATGGAGGTTCGCCGGGTTCGCCGGGGTTTTTGCGAACTTTTACGAATGTTCGCGTCCGTCGTCGCGAACATCAAATTCAGGGACGGGTTCGCGCAATCAATAATTAGCATTGTTCGGACGCACGAGTCGGAGAACAGCGCGAGTAGATGACGCTGTGCCATCTGTATCAGCGCCGAGATTCTACAAAGAAGCTTGTAGGACGGTATGTGATCCACGGGGATATTTGTCCTTATAACTTTAAAAACACACAGACTGGCATCGCAATACATCAGTAACCCTTTCTGACACGCCCCCAAGGGCCGAACGCGGGAAGTCACTGAACCTACCAGTAAAATTCAGCTTTTAAAAATCGATTCATCAATGAACTGCTGACAACTAACAAAGGCCCAGGGTAACTTAAAACATGGAAACCTTGCGCTCCCACCGCCAGAATAAAAGTTAACGGGGGCCTTGGAATGACCAGTATACTTAACTTCTTAGTCGTTACTTCAACAAATGTAGGTGACATGGCTACTTTTTATCACGATTCTTGTGCTCCCAGGCTTTCTAAGGTCACCACATACAATTGCGAGGACTAGCAGGGGAACCCAATGATGGTCAGATCCCAATAATGATCGGTGTGTTGGCACAAGCTTCAAGATTTTCTCCTCTGTGTGGACTGACCTCAACATTTTATACACGGGTACCCAAATTTGGTTCAGAATATTTTTTCTTGTTTTCCTTCTCTAAAACCTGGGCGTCTATGGTCCGAAAAATACGGTATATATTATTTTGTTAACTTTACAATTAGTAGGTCCAAAGCCCATGAAGTAATCCATCTGTATATAAACCCATATTAAATCCAGCTGATGTGAATTGGAGCTATACCTATCGTCTATATGTACAGTACGATCAGTGTACTCAGGCACTGACTGAAAAACCCTAAAGATATTTGCATAATTGTATGCAATTCTGTTTTTGGAGGGGGGGGGGCGGGTGTAGATGTGAGGGAGACAACTCATAAAACAATACATATATGAAATATACATTTACTTATATCGAAACTATGTTCAGCAGTTACAATAGTAATGGCATTATTAACTTCAGTATTTTCAGACATAAGATTGGTGGGAAAAAAAGTGCCTGTGTCTGAGGGTCCGAATGGGCAACCACCCACGGCCATCCGGAAGAAAATTCGCTCCCCGGCAGCTCTCCCGGCAGATAGGAGAGATCAGCTGTGTGATTTCATCTGCAAAGGAGGATGTGGGGAGCTGAACTGTATTGCTATATTTTGCAGAGCCAGCAGATCTAGCAATGCCGAGTTGTGGGAGAAAGCTGCACTGGCAGGAGCTTCCTCACACAGATTAGACAGAGAAGGGGGACAGAGTGGACAGAGTGCGATTCCCCCGTGCTCCACCCCCCTTTCGCTCTGTGTGAGTAAGAAAAGATGATGAAGGTATGCTCCTCTAGTGGACACCACTTTAGTGGTTGAAAAGGGATTACTGCATGAGATTTGTTTTCACATCATGAACAACTGAAAATTTTTTTTCTGACTTCTCCCCTTCAGCTACTCCTTTTCTTTCTTCACCCTCTCTTATTTCTCTCCCATTCCACTATCTCCCTTTTCCTGCTCTATAAACTGGGGGCCGTTTATACATTAAAAAACCGTTACCGTATTATCGGGACTATATGTAGAGTTTTTTTTTGTATAAGTGCTTTTCCACTAAAAGAGTTAATGGTTTTTTAGGGAATTTTTTTTTCTATTTAGGGGTTCATTTTCATGTCCGCTTGTGTAATACTGAATGTAAATTTATGACTATAAATGTGTAAATGTACAAATTTGCAATTGAAAATGCTGTGTTATTAATCTATGTGACCAGAACCTTCTGGAAGAAGGACCCACCACACTCAGCAAAAGCAGTCAGTTGCTGACACACGTGTTTTGAAAGCACAGGACTTTGCCGTCTCCATTGCATTGAGTTAGAAAGATTGCATCAATGTTTATTTCCAAAAACTTTCGTAAAATAAAGTGTTAGATGCTATGACTGCAAATCCGGTGTAAAAGTAATCTAAAGGGTTCCATGTAGGTCCCAAAAACATTCTACACACTCCAGAAATAAACAATACATATATCTAACCTGAAATCTTGCAATCACAAACTTGATGGTGATCTCAATGCCAATATGAGGTTTTCGCCAGAATTGGGTAATGTTTGTATCATCGTCTCCAGCATCAAGGCATATGCTGATTATTGGTCACCCAACACAAAAATAAACGAGAAAACAGTTTCCAAATCATATGATTATATAAATGGTCAATTTAAAAAAAAAAATTAACACTATTGTGGCCAGAAAGAGTCCCTTTGTTTTTTAACGTTCGCCTCCCATTGAAGTCAATGGCGGTTCGACGGGTTCGCGGACATTTGCGGAGGTTCGCCGTTCGCGAACAGCAGATTCCGTGTTCGCGACATCACTAGTGATGGGTAATAGCTATTGGGTTAGGTTGTACTCCGGCAGGTAAGAGAGACCTGGGAAGTGGAGCTGCAGGCTGGGGTTGGGAGGAAGGAGCTGCCGCCCCTCAGGGACAGAATAATCGGCTTTGGCATTGGTAGTGAGCAGTGGACTAACAAGTGTGAATTAGAGACTCCATCACTGATATAATCCTCTCCGCTTCCACTTATTGTGGGGGGATCCTGGTGCTGCTTTGGTCTGTGTGACCCCTCTCCGCAGAGATGCACAGCCTTGCCCTTTGAGCCAGACATAAGTTCCTCCTTTTTTACCTAGGAGAGGGATCTTCATACACTTTAGAAGCAGATCTATATACATCCTAGGGTGCATTGGCCTGAAGAAGCCCTATCGGCGAAACATGTTGCCTCATATTTGAATCATCTTCTACTGTTCATCTTCTTATGTATGGATTTACGTGTTATTTAATACCTATATTTGCTATGGGCATTATGTATTACACACAAGTGTGTTTTATCAAATCGTTGTGACAAGGATCTCATCAATAAAATGTATTTTATGCAAATTCGATCTAGTTGATAACTGAATCACTCTTCCATGAGGGACCCTTTTCGTATTTCAATATTCCTGTGAAGAGAAATCACCTCTTCTCTTGTCTTCCTGGACCATTCTCTTGACTTCACCATGTTCGTAAACACACCAGTAAATGCCTAGAAGGAGCTGAGTATCACAGTCATTTAAAATCTGCCTAATTGGTGCTTATTATGCTTGATTGCTGCTCGTTGACATCCACAGGTGTTTTCAATACCTGATTGAAAACACTTGAATGAACCTCTGTTCTTAAGCATGGTAGTCTTTAAGGGGTTGAATAATGAAGGAATCACAAAAAAAAATGTTTAATACAAAAACAATTGATGCCATTTTAGTTGCATTTGGTTCTTTAAAAAGTCCTTGTAAGATTTCATTCTGAACACACTTTACATTACATTTACATTACAAATGTACACTGAATTCCCTATAACCCTTTACAGCATTGGGGGTTGAATATTTTGAACACAACTGTATAAATATATATATATATACCTGCTGTGTATTGATTTAAACTGTTTGCAACTATCCCATGAACTGTACCTAGTATATAGGCTGTAAATATTGATTTTAGACTTGCAAAAGTTATCCCCTTAAACAGCAATGTGGGCCTTCCTTTTATTACTGAACTGGGTGTGTTTATTCGGCATTAGCAATTGACAGTATTGTCTAAAGTATTGTCTAAAGAACCTGGTTGATTTAGAGGTGCCCGCCATAAACAAATGTAAAACCAAAAAAAAGGGGTAGATTCCACGGATGAATCACTATCCCACCTGATCTACATGATCAATTTACTTTATTATCCAATATGTGGTGTTACTTGTATGTACTACTAATATATGTTTACGATGTATGCTACCTGTCGGACATGATGATGCCAGACAACCTTTTTTCTATACTATGCTTAGTCTATGTTTAATTGCTGAAATTTCTAATAAATCTTGCATATTTCTTTTACACCAAGACCTACCTAAATTACTCTTGGCCTTAAAAGTCCCCATGCCCTTGGTTTAATCCCCAGGGGAATTTGACTGGATGCGAGTTATTCTCCCATCTAACGTTTCTTGTGTAAAACCAAAAAAAATCTGGGGCAATACAGCAGCTGCACTCATACACAGCTAGTGATACTCCAATTCAACATCAATGCAAAGAGACTCTTCTATTGACAACAATGTCAGGAAACCCTTTTAAGAATTCATAAACTTGAGTAAGAAGACATTGGCTACCAGTTACAAATAAATTAATATGTTTTTCCTTGAAAATATTAGATTGACAATTTACAAAGGTTTTGAAAACCATGTACCATAGTCTATAAAAGTAAATATTTTCTGAGCCCAACCTCGGAGTCATACACCTGCTTGGATCAAATATGGTCTGTACAAAATAAACCTTAATAAAATAATAACCCTAACTAAGTGTGCCAGACTTGAGTGTTCGACCTGACCCCTTTGCTGAGGAGAATAAGGTAATTGTTCTTACGCCGGCCAGATCAGGCGCAGAAAGATCCAGCCAAAGGAATAATTTTTTCATTAGAGGCTGGGTACCTTGATTACCGGTGAAAAATTTTGGGAAAAAGTGACATCAGTGTATATGGAGTAAGGAACTGTGCCGAACTGTTGGACGTTTCTAAAAGTTCGATCCACCTGTTCACAAACGGACAGCCACTAACCAGTAGGCCCAGTATCAATCATCCTAACAAAAGCCAATCAGAACATACAGTCACTGACCTCCACTCAAGCTAAGTATTCAAGCAATTCTTCTTCCTACCTTGACCTCACTGAGACTCACTGAGTTATTTTCTGAAATCCTCCTAGCTAGCTAAAACTTGCTAGCTTTTATGTAAAACAGATACCAATTTTGTTAACCCCTAGTGTTATTTCCATACGTTTTCATAAATTGACCCACATTACAAGTAGTATATGGCAAGACTGATTGGCTACAATGCAGTATAGTGTACTTTATAAAGTGAAATTTAATCACAGTCTATACACAGTAACACAATTCTAATGTTTGCTACAATTGTTTATCGTTATCCAATTGTCAAAATAGATTGTAAAAAGATCAGAATTAAGGGTAAGTTTCCACATACGTCGGGACACGCTTAGCAGGCTCCCGACGTAGCAGATAGACATTGCCTGCACGGCGGATGGTCTGTCTACACATCCGCCGGTGCAAAGAATCAATGCATTCTACTATGTTGATCAGCAGCGGAGCGGATTGGCGCCATGAAAACAGAGTCTCCGCTGAGCAGGTAAGTGTATCTGCTGCGTTGGGGTCCCTGCTAAGCGGAGAGGGTCCTGACGTATGTTGAAACAAGCTCTAAGCCAGAGATTTGTAATTAAATACATTGTCTTCCTCAGTTACTCAAAAGGTATAACATCTAACTATCATAGATATTTATACTATATATAGTGTTTCTCTGCACCAGGGTTGTGCAATTTTAGTCCTCAGAGGCCATATACAGCCAAGATTTAGGTACAAAAAGCTGTTGTCTGACTCTTTTAACCACTCATTACTTAGAACTGAGACTGGTGATTCTCTTAACATACAGCATTTAAATATTTTTTCATGTTTTTTTTTTTTACTTTAGTTGTGCTTTAAGCATTTTATAAGTGTGCATTTTTGCCAAACTATTTTTGGACAGGAAATGAAATCTTAAGTAAACTGTCAAATTGAATCTTCAAGGAGTGAACCCTTGATAAAAGACTATACTTATACAAAGATATGGCTAATGGTATTCTAAGGGGTTTAGAACTGGAGTGGGAGAAAGAATGCTAAATGTAATGCTCTCTGAAAAGTGCCTTTTTGTGATTTGTTGAGCATTCCAACAAATGTTCTAATGCATTCAAATACAGCCAAGATTTAGGTACAAAATTGACTGACTCTGTTAAACACTCATTACTTAATTTACTGTTGTCATACAAATACAAAAAAATCTGTAATAACCTTGGTCCACAAGCTTAGAGTTAGACAATCTTGATTCAAACCTTAAGCTGGGTACTCACGGCCATCTTTCTGGCCCATACCATATGTGGCCATCCCTGTTTTTGAGTGGGACCAATCAATCCCGCTCGAAAACAGAGATATCGAACAAGACCGTAAACCACATTCGATGTCTGTTGCTTTGCATGAAGACCACGAAGATCAGCTCCTCTAATATCTGACAGCAGCGTGATGACGTCATCGTGCTGCTGCAGGGACCCTCGAACGGTTTCAATTCAATTTCAGAGTAGAAATTGACACGATGTGTTTCCTGTAGACTGAATAGGGAGGGAGGATATCTTTTTAATGTGAGGGAAACCACCTTTCAGAGTTGTCACAGGAACAAGTGTCCTGATTAAAATTTTCCCTCTAATCCTGTTTTGGTCAAGATTTTACCCTTTTTGTTTACAAACGACATGCCATCCTACTCTTCACTATAAACAAAACATCTTTATTATAACTGTTTGTATTGCATATTTTGCTTAAATGTTTGTTTCTAACTCTTCTCTCAAATGTCTATAGCATTGTTTCCAAAACCACAGGTTAACAATCAACTAAATATAAAGACAAAGCTCTGCTCATTCATCAACGATCATACATCCCAAGCACCGAACCATAAACACAATTGCACATGTAGTTACATAATGACGCCATCTAGAATTATAATACAAATGTTCACTGGCGAAAATGAAGAACGTTTTTCAAACCATAGAAGAAAATGAAAACTGTTTGATATACGGTCATGAGAAACAATATGTTGTAAGATGTTCTGCATTTTGCACTCTGGCATTTAAAATTCATTGAAAGCAAATCAAATCCTTTTCATGAAATTGATTGGTTATACTTAGTGATGGCGCGAACCCGGAACTAGCGCAAAAGTTCACGAACCCGGCGAACCCGCCATTGACTTCAATAGGAGGCGAATTTTAAGCAACAAAGGGACCCTTTCTGGCCACAATAATGTTGGGAAAGTTGTTTTAAGGGGTCTAACACCTGGTCAATGACATGACAGAGGGGAATCCATGGCAAAACTCCCAAGAATTTTTTTTTTCACGCAATAAATCCGCACAAAGGAATTCTACAATGATAGTCAATGGGAAAATAAAGTGCAATGAGTGATTACCCTTAGACCGTGTTTGATGGACTTATCTCCTTAGTATGACCCCTGCCACAAACCTGGACTTTGCATTAAAAATTTGTCATGTACATTTCACAGAAAAATTAGGTATGGTAGCAGCCGCTGTTGTA
>CM070032.1:155283203-155308775 GCA_036250615.1 Ptychadena robeensis
TGGAAATATGCAATTAATTAAGTGGTAGCAACAGGTCTCTTGAGTTACTTTTTACAGTGATGATAGCCCACATGGAGTTTTCTAACAAACACCTGAAAGACTCCAAGATGGTGAGAAATCTCTTATGATGAGATCAGCATAGAACTTTCTGGCCTTCATTGTAAGCGGTATGTAAATAGACTATTATCCTATAAATAGATGCTGCATTTTCCTTGCATATGCAGTGCTACCAGGAAGGCATACACTAAAATATTGTGACAAACATCCCATTCCCCCTACTTATTGTATATGCTATTCTTCAACTCCTCCTGTGTCATACCCTGTACCCAGAATTAAAAGGAAATTGTCTAAATTTTAGACTGTAGTCTGGTTGCAATTATACAAACTAGATAGCATCTTACCTTGTCATAACCAATTAATTATTATTTAGTAGTGATTAGCAGCATAAGCAATATTCATATTTGCAAAATATCGCACATTTTTGTGCCTAAAATTCACAATACATTTATGACCTCCAGTCACTATTACCTTAATTGCGCAAATCGGCACTTGTACATGTGTGAATGCAATGCATGGAAGTTAACTAATGATGTAAAAAAAAATCTAGAATATTTGCGTAGATATAGCACCAAAAATTTGCGATTAGAATATTCGCGATCAACACCAAAGATGGTCAAAAAAAATTTTTATTCCACCATTTGGAGTTCATCTGTGTTCAATTTATCTCTAATCTCTGTTCATGTCTTTTTTTTCCAAGTTTAAATTTGCCATTTTTCAAGCAGACTTAGTGACATCTTTTTCAGATGCCTCCTGCAATTTTGATCAATTTCCTCTATTCAAAATAAATGCGTTCACATCAGAAGTCTGTTTAAAAAAACTCTCTATGTTTTAACTTACAGCTGGCCCCACTGAGCAAATAATGATTGAAAGTACCCCTAAGTTAAAACAGCTTTAAACTATCACTTGTTACAGTCAATGTCATCTTATACATGTTCTGAAACACTGTATTTAGAGTTAAAACATGATGTCTGCTTTCAGTTGTCCAAAAAGATAAATAGATTCTAGTAGACAATAGACAACTAAATATCTAAAGCCGGCCATACACCACATAACACTCAATCGTTTGTCGATTGAATGGGGAATCGATGAGCATTACTTTTGCATGTCGATTCCGGGTCGATACAAAGTAATGCCAAAGTAATGGCGTTTGACCAGGGAAAAACAGGCATGTCTGTTCTCTGGTAGAGCCATATTTTGTTCAAGCAGGATCAATTGCTCCATGTGGGCAGCTTTGATTCCCAAATGATCACTGTGAACAGACACAACTATTGAATATTTCGGAATCAAACGGAAAATTGACCCGTATATGGCCGGCTTAAGTAATATAGGGTAAATTCAAAAGGGGTATGTGTGTAATGTTAGAGTTTATTTTATGAGGCTAAGGGTATCATGGGAGAGGATTTACCCTTTAACTTCCCTAGCGGTCAACCTGTAGCGTTTTTTTAAAAGTAGTAATCTGCTGGGATTTCACCCTCCCCTCCCTTTTGGGGAGCAAAAGCTACATTGCCTGCATAACATGCAGGTCAATGGCGCGTCCCCTGCCTATTTGGCGTCATCAATTGAGGTGAAGAACTGGACTCACCCGATACTGCTGAGATCCTCAATTGTTCCGAATGCGCCCCTCCTACTGCCTTACGTAGCGCATAGGTAGCGAAAATGGGGTCTGGAACATCTCTCCCAGGCAGGAACTTGTCAGCAGCTCCCACTGCCTCCCAATACCAAGCATTCTCTAAAGTAGTCAACAACATGCAGTCTGAACAATGCTTTTAATTTTCTGTTCTGGATCTGTTGATGAAGCATTTAAACGACTACGAAAAGCACAGGACAAAGACTAAGGTGGGCAAAAGTGATGGCCAAACAGTTTACCTGGCGGTCGATTTGCCGCAATCACATGTTCACAGACTGCCGACCAGGCAAAAACTTCAGTAGCATAGTCCTCCACCCATACATTATTATGGAGGCAAATTTTGACCCCCTCTGCCCACCGTCAGCTTGCAGTATAACCAAATATATATTTTTCCAACCCTGGACCACCCCCCTCATCCAGTAAAAACAAAAAAAGGTGAGGACCCCCCCCCCATCATACCAGACCCCCTTTAAGCATAGGGTCTGGTATACTCTGGAAAAGGCGACTTCATGGGGTCGCGCTAGAGCATCCCGCTCCCCACCCTATTGGATAAATACAGAGATCCCAAGGATAGCTTACCGATTCAGAGGGAGTGTTTTAAAGTGAGTTCCTAGAAATATGAGACCACACAGAGTAAAAGATTTTTAACAACATTTCTACCCTTCAACATTGTTACCTGAAAAGTGAATACTTCCCTTCTTCCCTCAAAGGGTTGAGTGTCCTATGAAGGAAGTCTCTTCCCTGGAGTTCCAGCGATTTGTCTATATCCCACAAAGCCCGGCCACTGAATTAAGCTTCAAATATGCCGGGGGTGTTAATATCCACCCAGTGGTTCCCAAGGTTGCTGTGGATGCGCAAAGTTTTCATTGATCTTATGTTTACAAACATTGGGGACTTGCATGTGCAGTGATCAAAAAAATTGGTGGGCAAATGTCAAAGGTGACACCAAGACTGTGTGCTCCAGGAATAGGGGAGATTACTGTGGTTTTTACTGTCAGTGAGATGTTGGGGGGGCTAAGAAGATGAAGGTTTGGGGAATCCGTCATCCATAAAGACAGGGGCGGTCCTAGGGAGACCGACACCCTGGGCGAGCACTGCCTCTGTCACCCCTTCCCCCAAGAGAGAGCACTTGGAGGGGGGGCTATGCAAGAAGGAGTAGAGCCCAGATGCCGTCTCATGCCTGAAGGTTATACGTGCTCTTGGGCGGGGGGGCAGTTTGCTGATGCAGGGTGGGTGAGCTACGACCAACCTGCCACAAAAAAACACCCAAGCACCCCCTCCCCCACCCGCTGACTGAGCTGGAGTCGGATGTCAGTGCAAGGAGGAGATGGGCAGTTTTACATATGGGCAGTATGCCGTCCCCCCACAATAGATGCTGCCTTGGGCAACAGCCCAAACTGCCTGTATGTAAAACCACCACTGCAAAAAGCGATATGAGTGAGTTTGTCTAAGACATATAGAGTAAAGGCAGAGATGGATACATACATTTGGGTATCATAAGCATATAAAAGGTATTGCAGGCCAAAGGATGAGATGATTTTGCCAAGGGAGGTGTAAAGGGAGAAAAGGACTGGGTCAAGCACTGCCCCAAAGCATGATAACCACCATGCTTGTGAGGTACAGGCTCACTAATTTTTTGGGCTGAATATTGATTCAATTTTTTTTCTATCGCCCACCATTTTCTATCACCACCATCTGATAGTAAAATCTGTTTTTTAGTAAGTGCATCTGATAAAACTGAACCGTCTACTCATCTCATTAAAATTAGAAGCCACACAGCTAGAGTTCAATCTTTTGTAGAACAGATAAGAAATGCTTTGTTTGAAACACACCACTGAATGATCTTAATACTTGCTAATTAACTAATACTTGCTAATGCTGATTCACTGCTCTGACCTGGTAATCAGACTGATGCCATTTCGCAGAAGTAACACCTCCTTTGGTTGACCTAATATGTTCAAAGTTCAATTTCAGAGCATTAACAATATTACTTAAATTGGAAGATCTGCTTTTTATCATACCCTTTATGCTTGGGTAGAATGTGAGCCAATCTGAGAGGATTAAACAGAGAGGAACCAACAGATTTGTCTCAGTCATGAACTGTTTTATGCAATGAGCCCAACACACAGCAGGGAATCCAGATAATTATCTTTTTTGATCATTGATAGCACATGTTTTCTGTACTTAAATAATGTCAAGCAGCCATTATTGTACTGGTTGATTTCACATTTCTTCTGAAGCCTGGATTTTGTGTATTAGCTCTTCCAAGAAAAATGGAAAAAGATCAGGTTTGTTTCATTAAAAATTAAAAAATGAGCATCACACATCTATGCACATTGAGATACCAATTAAGAGATAAAGGTAGTAACTGGAAAATATCTTGTGGTCAGACTCACCAGACCAAGGTCAGCTTGATTGTGGTTATGTGTGCCAAATCAAAGACTTTAACCAATTTATTAAGGCAGGCCAAATGTTTGTATTGCTAATACTTCGTTGATAAATGTTAGTGTAACTAAAGTGCAAAGTTCAAACGAGGGTAGCTATTTGAAAAAATAGGCATTTCTGTGCTTCAAGTATAACAAAACTTGCTAGCACAGACTAGCAGGTAAAACAGTTTTTGTCTTTGATATACTAAAATATGTTTCACAAGAGAGAAATACCACAGTGAAAGAAAAAAGATTTGAAAGAAAAAAGGGGGGGGGGGTGCGTAGATAGATAAAGGTAATTTGGAAATACTAAAATATGTGGTGAATTTTTATAAGTTTACTAAGTTAACTAACCTCTATGTGACTTTTTTTGTTCTAATGTAAGTGATTTTGGAATAAACATGAAGTACATGAGTGCCTCTCTCCAATTGTTCGGGACTGTCTTTTTTTAACTTGTTTAACTTGTTTGTTTGACTTGTTTGTAATGTTTTCTTCACACCTGATGAACATCCTGAAAGAGACTCACAATTAGTCAGGTTGGTAATGGGTTGGGATTTGCCAAGTGGAAGTTTTGTATATATACCTGTATTGTTGAGATCAAACCCCATCTCTATGAGAAAGCTCTGGCTGGAGTGAAACCCTATATATACCCTATATATAAATGTTACCTAGAGCTAGCCATACATAGATAGACTTTTGAATGATCAATCTTAGATTTGATCGACTTGTGTGATTGAAATATGGACTGTGAGTCTTACATTGATTGTAGTGGTTTCCAAATGATTGTTGATTTTTCCCTTTTATTTCTATCTATAGAAGCTCATAAACACATACACACACTATGGTCGACAAAATGTTAGTAAGGGATTGAATTATACAGCACCCCTTCCATTTTTAGCTGTTGTGAGTCTTTTGGCCAATAGAATTGGTAGAATTTGCTGTAGAGAAGGGTCCCAACACCTTACAATCTACAATCAGGGGCTTTTGCAGTTAATCAAAGTTTCAAAAAATATTGAAAATGATTCCATCAAAATAGTTTGCATCAATTGAATGAAAAAATTGTTCAGAGTATGGCCAGCTTAATGATGATGAATTTGTGTGGGATCTCCAAGATTTAAAAAAAACCCTACCAGGCAGCAGAACTTGGAGGAAATTTCTGCCAAGTGTCTTGTGCACATAAAGATGGCCAAATAATTTTTGAAACTTTGATTAATTGCAAAAGCTCCTGATCAGGTTATCATTAGTGATGAGCGGCATAGGCAACATTCGTATTCGCGGCATGCCGCAAATTTTTGGGAAAACATTCGGAAAATATTCGCATTCGGCAATATTCTTCTTATTACGAATATCGGCAGTTTTATGCGACTTTTATATATTCGCAAATATATGTTTAACTTGCATTGAGGGGCGTGTTGAAAAAAAAATTGCGAATTTTGGACGCCATCTAAGTGATTTTCGCAAATTTTCGAAAGTGCCGATTTTCGCAATATTCCAAATATTCGCATCACCCCAATATTGGATTTAAAAACTGTTGATGGTCGCAGGGAGTGTTGCTAAGCTCTTGTTGCAGCCTTCCCATTTGTCCACTTGCATTGAGAATATCCGGAATTGCAAATATTCGGCAATATATTCACCATCTTCGCGAATTTCCGAATTGCCGATATTCGCGATTAATATTCGGAATCCGAATATTCGTGATCATCACTAGTTATCATCACTATTGCTGGAGAAGGAGAAAGGCTGTGAGAACTTATTAACGTATTGCTCAAGCCCATGTACTTTTTTATTAAAATTTAGGTTGAAAATTCGCCATAACTTTGAATTAAACATAACTTTAATCAATCAAAAGCTACATGTCCTAGAAAAATATATATTTTTTTGTAATGTAAAGCCCCCCCTACACCCTTAGATCACTCCATACAATTTATACTAGCTCTACCAACAACTATGTAGTACTGGGTCCTCCCTGATGGAATATATAGTGATTGGGAGGTTTAGAAAGGTCCTTAAATTACAGATTTGAGAAAAGAAAAGTTAATTGTACAGAAATTGTATGGTAAGATTGTAAGGTTTTGGGGGCCCTTCTCTACAGCAAATTCTACCAATTCTACTGGCATAAAGTCTCACAACAGCTTAAAATGGAAGGGGTGCTGTGTAATTCAATCCCTTAAGCTGGGCATAGATTGGCCAATTCCTGCTCGATTCGACAGCCGATCTGTGCGCGTTCCCGCAAAATAATGGCCGGCACACAAAGGGTGCCCGGCCGATTCTAGGCACTAGTGGCCAAGCGTGATGACGTCATCACACCCGCCAGGTCGGCTGGGCAGTCGACGGGAAAACGACCCGTCTATGCCCAGCTTTACTAACATTTTGGACTGTAGACCATAGTGTGTGTGTTTATGAGCTTCTATATACAGAAATAAAAGGGAGAAATACACAATCTTGCCATACCATATCTGTACAATCCACTGTTTTTGTAGATCTAATGGAAATTGTATGGAGTGATCTAAAGGTGTATGGTGGGCTTTAACCTATAAATTTGAAATTTTAACTTTCGCTCAGATCTGTTTTGATTTATGTGACAAAGATCATCATTGGATCAGATCTAGTATTGCTTTAATGAAAACCTATATGTAACTTTTTAAACTAATAGAAAAGTCCTTTATTGATTGACATTATTAAAGTACAAGTAGATCGGGTTGCTTTTACTACCTGTAAACAAAATTAATTGCAAATTACTGCTACCCATGCTATATAGTAGGCAATAGCTTGCCCAATAGTCGTACAAAGGGTAACATTAATGTCATATTTTATTGGCGTTATCTACATTTGGCACACAATAATTTTTTCATCAATTCACTATAATCTAGGCTATTTGATTTCTAGGCTAATTTACTCATCACTTTAAAATGATATGCAACTATAATTTACAACATAGATTGGACAGTTGCACATGCTGATATGATAAAATAGATACTTAAAATCAGGTGGCTGAAATAGATAATTGTATTTAATGTATGAAAAAGTCCAACGCTTTAGATGTGAACAAAATGAAGAATATATGTATAAAGATAAGAGAGATGATGATCAGAACAGATCTTTGTTTATTATAGTAATCATGTAAAGGCTAATAAGTCAATGCCTGAATGAAGACTTGGATCTCAATGTCCCAATCTATTTATTGCAGTACTAAATGCACCAAACTACTCCTACAAAATCTGTTTTTGTTAAAAATAAAACATTCTGTACTTTTTACTATCACTCATGGAAATATTTTGGACAAGAGTCAGGCTACATCATCTATTTCAATTGAATATGTCTGGCAGAACCATTTTTGGCAGTGAGCAGTAAGCTGTTTCTTATGTTTCAGGAGAGCACCCCTTATATATCGCCCCCCCCCTCTTCTTTTCTCTTCTTCTTTTTTCTTTCTTCTCTTATTTTCTTTTCTGCTTCTTCTTAAAGTTTTTATAGTTTTTGTAGTTAGTGTCTGGTATTATCTGGACACAACGTTCTCATGTGTTTTTTCTGTATTTGCATATTGCTTGTTTTTGTTTACTTTTAGTATTCTTGCTTTTGAAAATATGAAAATTATATAATAATAATAAAAACATAATTATTTAATAAAAATTAATTCTGAAAATGAAGGCCATACCTTATTGATTTTTGTTGAGCAAATTAAATAATATTGTTTCAAATGATCAAAAAGGGTAAATCTGTTTTGGATGTTCCAATACAGCTTTAGTTTAGTAGGGCAAACAAAAAGATTGCATAGAATAGAAATGTGAGGAACTAAAGCCTTTATCACAATCACTTCATAATCAGGAGCTTAAAAGTTATTTGAGAAATAAAATACAAAAAAAAAAAGAAACTGTTCATTTCTAATACTTTGTTGAATACCCTTTGCTGCCAATGACAACCTGAAGTATTGAACTCATGGACATGGCCAGATGCTGGGCTTGATCATTTTTAATGCTCTGTCAGGTCTTTATTGCAGCAGCTTTCAATTGAAGTCTGTGGGCCTTATTGTTCGAAGTTTAGTTTTCAAAAAGTGAAATGCTGCTCAATTGTGTTCAGATCAGGTGACTTGGCCACTTAAGAATAATACATTTCTTTGCTTTAATAAACTCACTTACCGTATTTTTCGGACTATAAGACGCACCGGACCATAAGACGCACACAGTTTTTAGGGCAGGAAATCCAGAAAAAAAGATTTATTAAGTTTTCGCATCAATTGGGTTAATTCAATGAATTCAATGAAGGCAATATTCAATTCAGCCAGCAGGGGTCACTAGCAGCAGTACACTCTCAAGCTCAGCATCTTCACACTGATCGGGAGGAGGGAGGTGGCAGAAATCTGCAGTCTTCTCCCTCTCTGCTCTAAACAGCTGGGAAGATCAGCTGTGATTGTGTCTGTGGGAACTGCTGAGTTATTGCGGTTCCCACTGACACTGAGAGAGGGAAAGATGGCAGTCCATCTCTCACTCTCTCTCCATTGCCTAGCAAAGCTTTGCTGACAAGCAATTTTACAGAACAGCTGAGAGAGCCTACACCAGCCGGCATCTCTCAACTGACAGTTCCTCCAGCTCCCCCGGCTAATCTCTGTGCCGGGGAGCTGGCGGGCAGCCAAGATGCGACCACCAGCGGCCGAGTGGCCGCGGGGGTCGCACATTCGGACCACAAGACGCAGGCACTTTTTGCCCCCAATTTTGGGGGTGAAAAAGTGTGTCTTATGGTCCGAAAAATACGGTAAATGTGACTTCATTTTGTTGGATGTGAGAAGATAGTATATCTCTGAACACCTGAAGAATTCATAAATTTGATCTTAGCATTTTGGAAACACTATTCTTCTGAACCTTTATAACACCTTTAGGCCAGGGCTCCATTAAGTTTTTGCCAAAACACGGCAAAACTGTAGTGGCCCCTCCTTCTGTACACATCTCATCAAGGGTATACCCCAATTCGAATTAATTGATATGCATACAGAAGATGCGGCCACTATGATTGTGCCATGTTTCGGCAAATAGTAGTGAAGCCCTGGCCTTAGGCTCAATTAATCTCCCTGGTGTTACCGGAGCATCGCACCATTTTTTCGGTGTGGAGCGGTGCTGTACGGAAAATTGTGGCAGAGTACACTGTACTCTTCCATGCTTCCCTGCCCTCCCCTCGAGACCCCGGCGATGTGGGCCGGGATAAGCGGTGCCCTCTGCATTATCATGGAGGTCTATGGCACCCCGCATCTTCACCAGCACTGGAAGGGATCAACAAGCCTGCTGGGTGGTAGAGCACGGGAGTATGCCCGATTCCGGCGTGAACACAGTTTGTTTTTAAGAACAAACTGTGACAATACTGGGTTTGGAATAACACCCAGGAGGTAAAGACAGTTGGTCTGGATTGCAGTTTGGTTGTGATTTTATGGTTGCTGCTGAGAGTCAGCCTCCCTGAAACATGTTGCTTGAATGGACCCTTAATATTTTCTATAATATTATAGATATCTTTGACTGTGTGTAGATATATATCTACACACATGAACACTGTGGATATATATCCACGGTTATGTTTGATCCAAACTTAATGAATTGTTACCTTTCTACAGGTAAAGACATCTATAGTTTTTAATTATCTTTCATACACATGTAAAACAGGCTATATATAATGACACTAAAAGGGAACATTTGCCAGTCGGATTCCTGCCTGTGGCTTAGGGCGCTATCTTCAATGGAGGTGTCTCTGGTGGCACTGTGTGGTGCTGCTTTGAAGACGCGGCAGCCCGCAGCTTCAAAACAACACTGCGGACGTGCCACTCAGAATACACAGAATTGTTCCATTCATCTACAGCAGTGGACATTAGCCCTAAATGTAATAAACAACCAAGATAATCATATGATGATTGTCTAAGTATGCTGTGTAAGGGTATATTTCCACTGCGTTAAGGGCTCCGCAGACATCCCCTGCGTTAGGGCTTTTTTTCACTAGAATGATCCGCGGCGGTGGGATTTCTGATCATGTGCAATGATCATGAGTGGCTGTAACTGACCAGGTCATGCAAATTAAAAAAAAAGTGCATTATGCAAGCTCACCGTATTTTTGATTACAAAATCGAGACCATGCACAATTTTTGATCACGTCTATTCATTCATGAGTGCAATCCGGGGCAAACAGCCACAGCTGCCCGCGACCCTAACAATGTTTGGATTCAGATCGCATGCCATTTGCCTATGTGGGGGACAAACCCATGCAAATGAATGGGCGCGATCATCGCACGCGTAGAAAAACGCATTGCACCACAACAGATGTCTCCAGTGGGAACAAACCCTGAAGCGCATTTCTTGATGTGGATGTGATCTTAGCCCATCCATGTTACTTGCCTACCGCAAGTATGTACAGCTGTCTCATACAGTCGTTGATTGCACTGACTATGTGAGGACACTGTTTGCTGTAGTTGTAATGGTCAGGTATATCAAAATTTCTGTCTGTATAGTATGGACACTTTGTCTTCTTCTTACAATGTTCAATGCAATGGGCCATTTTCAACAAAATATAGACATTTGACATACATGGTTCGATTTTAGTACAATCGAGTTTAGATCTTGATCTTTTAATTAAAAATCGAATCCAAAGTACTACCAAATAGAAAGTTCGATCGCAATACGACTAAAATCAATTATTTTAGTTTTGATAAAAAAACACAGAAAAGAGTCATATATAAATGTGTTCATCGAATACAATCGACCCGACCAACAAACAAAATGCTACGATTTTAATTCGATCATTGTAAAATCAAACAATTTTCGTTAATCAAACCATGTGTGCAGTAAAAGATTTATGTTTGATCTATATACTATAACTTTGATCTATGTAAACTTTGATCTATGTAAACTTTTAATCTATGCAAACTTCTAAGTAGATCAAACGCTAAAATCAAGCTGTGTATGCCTAGCTATAGTTGACCATTTATCATCTAATCTCAAGACGTACCCTATAAAGGCCCCCATACACCTTAGAATCTTTCCATACAATTTCTGTAGAATCAAAAAACAATTTTGTTCTACCAATTCCATGTAATATGAGGACCTTTCTTATACTTCCAATCGCTATGTATTTTATCAGGGAGGCCACTATACTACACAGTTGTGGGTAGATCTAATGGAAAATGTATGGATCGATCTTAAGGTGTATGGGGGGCTTTAAAATGGTCTTAAAAAAAAAAGTTTGGGGAGAGGGTCACATTGTTCATGTTATGTATCATTTGATGGACAGGCCTACATTTTTCATTATATAGAAGGTGTGTGAAATTTTTCACTTATTCTAATAATATACATCCCCGTCAACTTCTCTGTAATTTGTCCTTTTTAACAGTAGTCAGTTATGGAGAGTTCTGCAATTAAAACCCTTCAGGATGTAACATAGAACAGGGAGGTCAGTTGTCTTCTCATTGCTCTCAGCAAATAACCTTTTAAAAAACATAGCAATTATGAACAATGTTTGGTTCTTGGTAATGTACAAGAGAATGTGATTCATCTTACTGTATAATTGCCCTCTTATCTTACTTAATTACTCATGTTGCAAGCAGTTTGTATTAATATTTTATTAACACTTTTAGTTTATTGTAAGTAATACATACAGTAAAAATAATTTATAAAAAAATTATAATAATTTAATTACAAAATGATTGATTTGCCGCCTACAATTCCAAATTTTTCTCAATTTAGAGCAATCAAATAATCAAAAGTGGCATGAAAATCATTTAAAGATGTCTCTCAATAGACCCAATGGCTTTGACTCAGGCCAATGCAAGTTTGCATAATTAAAGTGGAGAATTATTATAACCTTTGGTTGAACAATAAATATTTTATTGGGCTAGTCTAGGTGAGATAGACTCTAAATGTCATGATAACAATCTAGCTGCGAGTTCAACTTGGCTTGTCTGCCCCAAAACCATAAATTGTACCAGCAAACAGGATTGGCATGCATACCAAGTTGTCAAAGAGTATTATTGGGGAATAAACACACATTGATTGAAAATACATGCCACTTGAATCAATTAACTATCTCAAAAACTACATACATAGCATCGGGCTTCTTGTATTAAACAAATATGTTTGCTGAGTCATCAATATTTGCAGTCATCAATATTTCTGTTTGCTCAAACCAGGTTTTGTAGCAAAGGACTGCATACATGAAAAAATATAGTGGGTGAAGTTGTTATTCTCCAAATATTTTCTTACATATTTCTACAGGGAGTGCAGAATTGTTAGGCAAATGAGTATTTTGACCACATCATCCTCTTTATGCATGTTGTCTTACTCCAAGCTGTATAGGCTCGAAAGCCTACTACCAATTAAGCATATTAGGTGATGTGCATCTCTGTAATGAGAAGGGGTGTGGTCTAATGACATCAACACCCTATATTAGGTGTGCATAATTATTAGGCAACTTCCTTTCCAAAATGGGTCAAAAGAAGGACTTGACAGGCTTAGAAAAGTCAAAAATAGTGAGATATCTTGCAGAGGGATGCAGCACTCTTAAAATTGCAAAGCTTCTGAAGCGTGATCATCGAACAATCAAGCGTTTCAAAATAATCAACAGGGTCGCAAGAAGCGTGTGGAACAACAAAGGCACAAAATAACTGCCCATGAACTGAGAAAAGTCAAGCATGCAGCTGCCAAGATGTCACTTGCCACCAGTTTGGCCATATTTCAGAGCTGCAACATCACTGGAGTGCCCAAAAGCACAAGGTGTGCAATACTCAGAGACAGAAAGGCTTAAAGACAACCACCACTGAACAAGACACACAAGCTGAAACGTCAACACTGGGCCAAGGAATATCTCAAGACTGATTTTTCTAAGGTTTTATGGACTGATAAAATAAGAGTGAGTTTTGATGGGCCAGATGGATGGGCACGTGGCTGGATTGGTAAAGGGCAGCAGGAGAGCTCCAGTTCCGGACTCAGGACGCCAGGCAAGGTGGGAGGTGAAGTATGGTTTGGGCGGGTGGTATCATCAAAGATGAGGCTTGTGGGGCCTATTTCGGGTTGAGGATGGAGTCAATGATCTAAATATCCAGTCTATGAAAGGGTTTCTGAGAAGAAACCACCTTCCTTTCAAGCAGTGGTACAGGAAGAAGTCTGCATTCCTTCAGAGAAAAACATGATCTTATATGCAGGCGACAATGGCTCCATACAAACAAGCGTCCAAGTACTCCACAGAGTGGCTGGCAAGAAACAAAGGGTATTAGAAAGGGTATAATAATGAAGAAAACTAAGAGACATGGTTTCCTTGTTCACCTGATCTGAACCCCCAGTTGATGAACTGTCGGTCCCAATCCATCAAATGTGGTGATTTACAAGGAGGGAAAACAGTTAACCTCTTGAAACAGTTGTCTGGGATGGCTGTGGTTGCTGGTGCATGCAATGTTGATGGTGAAACAGATCAAAAACACTGACAGAATCCATGAGAATGGCAGGCTTTTGAGTGTTCTTGCAAGAAGAAGGTTGGGCTATATTGTGTCACTGAGTTTTGTTTTTGTTTTGTTTTTTGAATGTCAAGAAAAGAAATGGTATATTTGTGTAATGTTGAGATGTTTAAAATAATTATGGATGTTTATCACTGGTAAAATAAATAAATTGATAGGGTGAAATGGGAAATTAAAAAATGTGTTTAAGATTTAAAGGTTAAGTTAAAATGGCCTAATAAAAATTAGGACAAATTCAACAGTAATAGTCAAACCTGCACACACAGATATCCCCCTCTCCTCCTTTACTTAAAAATAGCTAAAACTAAAAACAACAACTAAAAACTAACTATCCAAAAAGATTTAGCTTTGATATAATGAGTTTTGGGGTCATTGAGAACATGGTTGTTGTCAAAAATTATTCCTCAAAAATACCACTTGCCTAATAATTCTGCACTCCCTGTACAAAATGGTTCTAAAAGACAGCATATTTGGTATATGAAACCAAGTAGTACAAATAATTCTTTTGTAAGTTACAGATAGTAAAAGCTGTATGTTTTAGAAAAGGATATTTATCTCAGTTACATAGAAGTCTCATTTCTACTCAGACAAAACAGTCTTTGGTCTATTATGTACTTGTGTAGAAATGTT
This sequence comes from Ptychadena robeensis, assembly GCA_036250615.1. Lineage (NCBI taxonomy): Eukaryota > Metazoa > Chordata > Amphibia > Anura > Ptychadenidae > Ptychadena > Ptychadena robeensis. The sequence continues at coordinate 155,297,419 of CM070032.1, forward strand.
GTTTATCTGCAAACACTCTATATCTCTATGCACGGTTCAGAAAAAGGTAGAGTAATAAAAACAAATCAAAACATAGAAAGATTCAAATCCAGTATGTACACTATAATACAGTGGTTCCCAACCTTTTTGCTTAGAGTCCAAGACTAGCCAGCCTCCACCCCATCCCCAACTTCTACCCTCATACATGCATTAAAGGAAATTTTCCCTGGAATGAAATCACAACAGTCCTTCCATGAGGTACTGTCCCCTTTCTCCTAACATGCATGCTCACAGCCCTTCAATTAATCTTCATCAATTGTGAGGATGATCAGGGGCTTTGTATTTAACTAGCAAACTTAATAAGTGAGACTTTCAAAATGGATTTTACCAACTCTACTACAATTTTGCAAAATTCACAAGATGGAGCTGCTGCTTGTTTACATTTCACCAGCTGAGTCCAGTTTGGAATTACCGCATTTACCTTCTGGTTTACAGAGCAGAGGGAAGCACGTAGCTGAGCTTGCAGCCTCTCTTTCACCCCCTCTAAGGCCACAGGGGGGCATGGACCCCAAGTTGGTAACCTCTGTTATAATCAACATACATCATCATACTTAGAGCCCAGCATCCCACTTGTTGTTGTTACCTGCCTTGCCCCCACTGACACTTAAAGCAAACCTAAACTCACCTAATGTACTGTTTCCCAATGTAAGAAAAAACATTATGACAAAAAAACCTTGCCTGTAACAAGCTTATCCCAAGTTTCCCTGGTCACTCATCTCTTCTGTTTGGAAAAGTCTTTGGCAGTATGTTCTGTATGTGATCTCATTGGTAACGAAGGGAGATTTAGAACTCATATATTCAGTATGCAGTTCTAAGTCTCCCTTTCTTTCCACTCCTTTCACAGTCTCTTAGAACAGCAAGTTAGCATAACAGAAAGCAAAAAAAAATCTTACATTTCCACAATCTATAGCTAAAGCAAAAAATTTAGGCTGGAGGTAGGTGTTAACAAATCTTATTAATATCTAATGTGCACACTAAGGTCTAGGAATGGTGGGTATGAGCATGATTTGCCAGCCCTTTACCCTTATGTGTATGGTCTTTGTCATTGAAAAACAATGGATGCATCATACACCATGCCCGCAATGAGTTTTTTACATATTGCACCAGAAGCTATAACACACGTGGCGACAAGCACTAATAAAGTCAAGATCTTGGTCATATTGTTAAGGATTAGCAACATCATTTAATAGGGCAAATAGTAAAAATTGTATCTATAGTAAAATTGTCGTTTCATTTGTAATAAGTACCCATAGATGAGCTGATTATCTGGCCTTTATCAGTACTGTATCTGAGTAATCTGGTATGGTCTGGAGGTTTGGCAAGTTTATGAATAGTTAATGTGTAGACAGACTAGAAAGATGGTAAATGACAAAGAGACCCCCACCCCACACACACATATAGATATATATTCCAAGATTGACAGTATGCACTTTATATCTTGTTAAAACTAACAGACATGCAGACATTTAATTTGTTCTTCCAATATAATATTTTCATTCAAATGCTTGACTCATACAAGGGAGTATTAATTGAATCCCTAAGGTATTCATTCACATATTTTAGCATTATGAATAAATCATGTTGGATCATTCAACTGTTATACAAATAATGGGACCTCACATGAAATAGAAATACGTGACTAACTACATTTTTCTGTAACTAGAGTCTGAGCGAGAAATATCTCTGTGGAAATGTCCAAATATTCTGGAGTCGAAGCACTTCATATTTGGCATATCAATTTATTTTGAGCTTTTATTGTCCAAAACAATTTGCATATGGTGGTAAACATTACTGCAAAGTGTGTGGGGCTGATAAGAAAATTGCTAAAAACCCCAGAAATATATTAAATATAAAAATGTTTTCCTTGTAATTCAGCTCTTTGAAAACGAGTCAGTTTCCGAAACTATTTGAAAAATGTTATTGTTCCTCCACACGTTTGTTTGATGCATACTCACAATGCCAACTAGCATTTTAAAAGGAAGTCATTAATTAAAGCCTCAATATTTTTTTCTGGTAACAGTGGTAACATTTTTTTCCAAGCAAAGCATACTGAAATGTATGCCATTTTAACACTGACATGTATCTTTTACCTATCATATAGATTATAGCACTCTACTAATATTCTGTATTTTATCTTCTGCATTTCACTCTATAAGGATATTGCCATGTTTGTATATATATATATATATATATATATATATATATATATATATATATATATATATAGCAGTGTGTAGTCATTGGTACAGTGCCCCCAGTGTACAGTGAAGAATGCAATTTTGGCCCAATTAGTTAAAACAGCATTGCTGTAAATTGCATCAAGAGTGCATATCAGGTATTGCAGAAACAAATTGAAAACTTTTAATATCTTGCAAGGTATAGACAGGGATGTCCCTTCTTCATGGATCTGTTTATTCTAGTTGTTGAACCTTAGAACTCATTCATAATATTCCTGACATCAGAGACATGGAAAACATAGGACACTTTGCGTATGATTTTGTAAGTCTGCTCCCTAATCTACTCTATGCCAAATTTACTTAAAATGCTAAAAGAATTTGCCCTAATGTTTGGAGTAGTGGAAAGCAATGCCAAAGTAGAAGCCCTAAATATGTAATTAGGAATTTTAAACTAGGTACCATCATATTTATACAGTGGACCCTTGACTTGCGAACCTATTGGTTCCATAGGGTTGGTTCTAAGTGATGTTGGTTGTAAGTCAAAACCATTGTCCCCATAGGAAATAATGGAAATGGCAATAATCACTTCCGGACCTCCCTAACCTGTTCATAATAAAAAAAAGTTGTAAAATGTGTGTAACATACAAGAACCACCAATAATATTCCCACTTATATAGCAAACAGTTATAACATGTTCCTAGTCTACCAGATACAATAATTTAACATTCTTTCTTCAGCTCAATTTTAATTGTCCTCTTATCTCTCTTCTTTTTTCCATCTGTCCTACCTTTTGTGGGGCCACTGATTAGTACAGAGAGAAACTTCTAGGCACTCTTGTGGTCCTTGCTTACACCCCTCATATATGTATACTCATATATTTAGGCTCAGAGGCAAGTTTATGGACACCTTTGGGGTCCTTGGGTGCAACCCCCAGGCAATAGCATTTGTACTGGCTCAACTGAAGTCTATGCTTTAAAGCATCGTTAACACTTTCTGCCACAGAAGTGCGCTTGGAAAGCATAAACAAATTCTGGCCGTAAATCAAAACTTTGGTTTCTTTCGTATGTTGAAATGAGAATGTTGGTCATATCTCGAGCTGGTCGTATCTCAAGTATCCACTGTATTTCAATTTCTGCCTTACAAACATGGTCAGCCAATCAGAGCAGCAGTAATAAGTCAGCAGATCAAATTGACCATTTGCTTCTCCATGAGTTCTCTAAAAGAAAAACCATCCCTACATTATACTACATGTGGCTAAAGAGGGCTTACTTTAACAGTCTATAACTATTTGTGAAGAACATATAAACACTCAGATGTAGGACCATAGCAATTCCAAATCTAAATTGGGGATAAAATGACACCTTCCTCAGCTGTCTAGAATATGAGACTCTAGTTCCACTTTAATGTCCATATTCTGGCTATAAATAGGCCTTACCTGCTCCTGGATGTCTAAATGTCCACTTTAGTTTAAGTGACCTAATATGATGTCTACAGAAGACACTTCTGTTGTCTTCTTTCATTAAGAAAGCCTTTAAACTGATTTCCTTTTTCTAGCTAGAAAAACTCAGTTTGTATTCTGATTGTTGCTTGCTAGTAGAACAGAGAGAGATTATGTTGCACTGTTGGCTATGTTCAGATGGTTATGGTTGTGTGTGCATGCTACATGATAATGTAATGTTATATATTTTATTTATAACTTCTCATCTGTGGCATCCCGGGCGGGAGTTTAGCACTAGTGATGAGCACCATAGGCAATATTCGTATTTGCAAAATATCGACATTTCTTTGCCTAATATTTGGAATAAATTCATAAATTTGAGATCTCCAATCATTATTACTTTACTTGTGTAAATCGGCACTTTAAATGCACGTATTTAAAACACAATGCATGGAAGTTCTGGGTACTGATATAAAAAAATCTTGTAAATTTGTGATTACGAGGAATTGCATTATAATTGAGATTTTTGCAAATTCTGAAAGTGCCAATATTCACAATAAAAATTTGCAATTAAAACACCAGTGTTTTATAGCATTCAAGAGCAGGTCTACTGGTCAGTAAAGGGAAACAATGACAATGATATAAACAGTTAATATAAAAAGTCCACACACCACTGGTAAAATGTCAGGTTCTTGTGCTGTACAAAAATGAGTCAACAATAAATAATTTCAGAGCTTTTTCCACCTTTAATGTGGCCTATAAACTGTACCACTCAATTGAAAAACAAACTGAAACCTTTTAGGTAAAGGGAAGAAAAAATATGGTGTTATTTTGGTGATGTGCAGTATTTTATAGTGGCAAGATGAAAGCCTTTACTAATGAAGAAAAACATCTAAGCCAGACTACATTTTCCAAAAACACATCTGAAGTCTCCCAAAAGATGTGGGAAAAATGTTATGGTCTGAACTTTTTGGCCATAATTCCAAAATATATGTTTGGTGCAAAATCAATACTGCACATCACCAAAAGAACACCATGCATACAGTGAAGCATGATGGTGGCAGCATCATGCTTTGGGGCTGTTTTTCTGCAGCTGGAACTGGGGCCTTAGTTAAGATTGGAGATGGTCGAATAAAAAAAAAAAAAAAATGGACCATTTTCATGGTTAATTGCAAAGCCCCTGAACATTGTATCATCACAAAACTTGCTGGAGATGTAGAGAAGGGTTGAGGGTACACAACAAAAAAGAAAGTATGTCTCTAACACAAAAAGTTTTTGCACAAAATAAGTTCAAAATCAAGTCAAAATTTCGAAAATCGGAATTTCGACTTTGTATTTAAACTTCATTTATGCAAAAACTACATGTGCTAGAGCCATAATTTTTTTTTTCAAATGTTCCCACAACTCTTCTCTACATCTCCAGCAATTTTGGTGATGATACCATTTTCAGGTTTGCAATTAGCTCACAAAGTCGAAAAATGTAACCATCTTTAGTTAAGATACAGGGAATTATGAACAGTTCCAAATACCAGTCAAATTTGCACAAAACCTACAGGCTTCTGCTAGTGAGCTGAACATAAAGAGAAACTTCATCTTTCATCATGACAATGACTCAAAGCATACATCCAAATCAACAAAGGAATGGCTTCACCAGAAGAAGATTAACATTTTGGAATGGCCCAGCCAGATCCCAGACCTGAATCTGATTGAAAGGCTGTGGGGTGATCTGGAGAGGACAGCACACAGAAGATGCCCTTGCAATCTGACAGATTTAGAGTATTTCTGCAAAGAAGAGTGGGCAAATCTTGCCAAGTGAAAATGTGCCATGCTGATAGACTCATCCCCAAAATGTGTCATGCTGATAGACTCATCCCCAAAATGTGCCATGCTGATAGACTCATACCCAAAAAGACTGAGTGTTGTAATAACATCAAAAGGTGCTTCAACAAAGTATTAGTTTAAGGGTGGGCACGCTTATGCAACCATGGTATTTATTTTTATATTTTTTCTTCCCTCCTCCATATTTTAGTTTGTTTATCATTTGAGTGGTACAGTTTATAGGTCACATTAAATGTGGAAAAAGTTCTGAAATTTTTTATCTTTGTCTCATTTTTGTACAGCACAGGAACCTGACATTTTACCAGGGGTGTGTAGACTTTTTTATCCACTGTAATTATTTATTAATACATTTTCACTATAATTTTGAGCTTGCATAATTTCTTAGGTACGTATAGGGAAAGGAGTCTTAGTGAACCAACGTACTGAAAACCCTCATTGTCAGCAGGATCTTATTATTCTGTGAAGAACAGAGGACAATGATGAATTCCAATGTGTGTACTATTATGATTGTTGAACATGATCATGACAGCTCTCTATGCTTCAATGAATTGTTCTAGAAATGGCATATGTCCCTCTAGCTGTCATTCTGAGAAATCTGTGTCTAATTGGCTGTCTGTACCTCAAGTAGGTTTTGCAGAAAATCTTACCTTCAGTATAACCAACTATAAAATGAACAGTACTGCAATCATTATTTCTGTTCATCACTGCATATATAAACTATCACTTATCATATCAAATCATTTATAAACTTTAATGTGAAATTTTATCTTCCATTTTTTAATTTGCTGATATCAATAAAATGATACCTAGTGATGCTCCCACAAAGATCCCTTTTGTGGCAGGTTGAAGAGCAACAGTGCTCTCACCAAGGGGGCATGACATTCTCATCACTTAACCACATAACCATGGACCCCCAGGGGATCAGTGGTGCTGATTTCCAAACAAGAAATGGAAAAAACACATGTCTTCAGACTAAAATCTATTCAGTTATGGTTTGTATTAACAGTATTGATCACTTAATCTAAATTAAGCAGTGCTTTACAAAGCCCCAACATCTCGTATTATATTATATTATATGAATCAGGAGCCTTCCAAAGTCATCTACAATTCACAAACCAGAAATTATATTGTTATTTTTAGCCTGCCAAGTGATTCATTCAGAAAAGCCTTTTGAAATGGCAGATTACGGTTACAGGTGCCCGGTGTTCTTATCGTTGCTATTAAAATGCCACTGAGTACTCTTGCCATTATTCTTTTCTCTTCCTCTTTTATTGTAGTAATGCTCCCAGGAAAACAATCTGTTTAATTTTCTTCATGCCACCTGTTCACAATTGGAGAAGAATGAAGCATCTGTAGAACGCCCAGAAAAGGACTTCATTACAGCTGGAACACTATGAATGGCCTCTCATTCAGTTCAATATTAATGGATGGCCATCATGTCAACAATCTTTCATAGAAGATTTATGGCTGTGTACAAACAGTATTCTTTTTTCAACATGATTGCTACATCTGTGTATTTCTGAACCTTTATTATAAGTGACATTTTGAGGCATGAAAGCAGAACTTGAAGTATGTCATTACTTCCTTTTTTCATTTTTTTCTGCAGAGACGTTTATATTTATTTACATTTAACCAAAATGAAATATGTAAAATGAAGAACTGTAATATGTCACCTTTCAACAAACTGCAATTCAAGATACCATGTAAATTTTTATAGATGTCTTTTAGTTTATCATCTGTCAGGTCCTATTGGCAAGGTCCTTGTTGCCTCTCCTTTAGTGCTGGGTGGTCCTCAATTATGCAAAGGGCATCATCCTGTGCATCTGTACAGTGTGAGATCAGGGCACCATAGGGGCACCATCCAAAGAAAGTTAGCTAGGATGCCCTGCATACCCCTCACAGATCAGTACGTCTACAGGTAGAGTATAACCATTATCTGCTTTTATTGTTAGTTGCTGGTCTGCTGATTTTCCATTTGAACCATGACCTAGGTTTTCATTTTTAATATGCACTTAATTTGCATAATGGTGTCCTTAATATTGAGTTAATTTTTATATATAAGTATATTTAAATGTTTTTTTAACCTAAAAGTTGATAGTTTGTTCATTATTATCTTCACAGCCTCAACATTTCATAAATCAAAAAGCTATAGATACTCTAGATACTATAGATCAACTAGAGCGATACATACTCAGAGTCAGGATGGCTGTTGTTATTCAGAGCCTAGATAGGATTCATGGGTTCTATGTAATAATTTGGCACATGGTAATGATCACCTAACATGTGATTTGTAATGAACAGGGCACAAAGTGTCAGTGTAAGGACTGTAACCACAGAGGCAGCTGTTTATGCTTCAAATAACCTTTATTTAACACTAAGACCCTTATGGGGTCTCACAACACAGGTGAATGGTGCTGCAAAGTCCTCAGTAAAACCAACAACTAGTAACTCAGCAACTGAAATAGTCCAGCAAGCATATACATCGTAGTAGTAGCTGCTGCGTCAGGAATTGCCGCTTGGCAGAGGATTCCGATAATGTTATACTTCACCCTAGGTAGGGCCACGGCTGGCAACTAAGTCCCCAGTGCCCGCTTGGACGAATCGGGAGGCGAACTGGTGCAGGAACAGCAAGGCATCGGAAATGCAGGCACGGCCCAGTACAGCGGGGGATGGTGCCACCCCACTCTGAACACAGTAGGCTCCTCTTGAAACCAGAAAGGAGGCCGATACCATAGATGATTGCGTGCTATTGCGTTCGCCGGCTGCAAGCATGCCAGTCCGGTAGGTACCGTTAGAGTCTCGGTTAGGGAGAGGGGCACAGAGACCTCCTGTCCTACTTCCTCGATCCTGGAACTGACTCCTGCCCCTTCAAGGTATACTACATAGTACTACATACATTGTATACTACAAGGTATACAAATGGACAAAGTAATAAATATTTAAGTCAGTGGGAGCTAGCATTTTGATTTTGAAAGAAAGTACACAAATTACCACATTCTCATTCAATATTTTGTGGAAGCTAAAAATGTAGCAGTTCACATTTTCCAGCTGTTAAAGTGCTATAAACACCAACATTACAATATGCAAGTCATATTTAACAGCTTCATATTATTACCAACACAGTATAATGTATTTCCCAATACAAAAACACATGTTTCTGGGTATTATGTTCACAGACAATTAGGGCCAGGTAAGTTAAGGCTTATTGGACAGAAGGTGTTGAGTTTCTATAGAAACCACCTCCTTGCAAGTTCTTAAAAAAATGCACATTGGTGATTTAAACCTACTATGTTTGAACATTAGATTCTTAAACTCAGTAGATGTCCCCAAAAAAATAGAAATGATAGGACCCTTTCTATATAGTTTTCCAAGTGACTCTTGGTATATTTATATATTTCAGGATCTTCTGAAGTTCAGGATGACTAAATGCTGAAATTATTATTTACAGATTTAATTACAAATACAATTTCTTGTATGTATTTTTAATGATTTGTGATTTTAATATTTGGTTGGATGACATTTTAGTTGTAGCTTAAACCCTGTTACTTTTTATTATGTGTAAGGCATGCTTTGTGTAACCTCACTGCTGGAATAACATTTGCCAGCAACACAAGTCAAGGCAAAGGTCCTGTTGCTGTGATTCAGATCACCTTTGCTATCTTTTCTCCATCAGCATCCGTATGTATTTTCTCTGGGGGAATGAATAAAGGGTTGATTTGAAAGGGACTGACACTACCATGTCCCTATGTGAATTCATTAAAATACTAATGCTTAGGAGTCACATAACTGTGTCAACCCTGCCAAAATCCTGCTCAAACTAAATGACATGAAATCCTACCTAATAACAACAGTTGACGTACGTTGGTAAAATATTGACAATTTACTATTTCTTTAAACCAACAATTTCTGTGATGTAGCTACATACTTATAGAAACCAAAATGATGAAGGAATTAAGAAAGAATAGAAACAATTTATAAAACAGTTTGTAATGATGTCAGATGTCAAAGCAAAAACGCAGATGCTGTTTAGAGTGGGTAAAAATGGGAATATATAGGAGGTTAGCAAACAGGGAAGGTTTACAATCTCAAGGGAAAGATTTAAAAACCAGATAAATTAGTAGGTAAGTTGCTCTATTAATAGTATTTTTTAAAACATCAATTGGGCACATTTTGCAGTAAAATTTCATATGCAACCCAAATAACATAAAATAGTAAACATTTCTATAAGATTTAATAAAGGAATGGTTGTGCTAGGTAAAATTTTAAATAAATATTACTTGGCATTTGCTTCCAGGACGTAAAGTAAAATATTCATTTTTTAAGCATAGGACTTAATATCAACTCAACCTGTCCTGGAACTAAGCTCCCTAACACTTGAATGTAAAATGGTTATAGAAGCTTTGGCATGTTACAGTTGAGTGAGAGAGACTAGGCTTAGTCTCAATTTATGCAGATGCTGAGGATTGCTCATCCTGGTTTTAGGTTCTATATAACATTGGCACTTGCATGCAGCACAAGTTGCTACCTTGAAAGCAGTTTAGCACATCGTGACTTCGCTCCAACAAAAATCGAATTGAAAAATAGCACAAACAAGAGCTTTAAATAATAAATTTAAATAATTCAATACCTTTGTATAAGTGTTAGGGAAGATTACTGTATATGCTAATAATGAAATTGTTTTCTTTGTAGCAAATTATAAAAAGCCCAGGACCTAAGGACAGCCAAGGACATCTTAAAACATCTAGCCCTCTGGCATAATCAGCAGTCCCATTGCTATGTTTAACAAACATAGCATGATAACTCACCAGCATCACTGGTACTCCCAATCATTTTGCATAAGGAGATCAATGAGTGAATAATGGTTACTTATAGTTATTGACTACAATTGCTCTATTCAATGAAGAAGGGGACATTTTCATAGTGTGTGTGGTTTTCGTAGGGTTCAACATTCATGCTTTGGGTGCAGGGATCTGGGAGAGTCCTTGTTAAAAGGGACCCCTGGATGAAGGGTCAGCTCCATGGATGGGTCATAGGGGGCCAAGCCCACCCAGTTACGCCAATGTGCCCCCTCGATTGGGGCTCCCCATCACCTTTTTTATGGGGAGATGGAGAAGTGCCCCCATGATTAAACCCGTCCGGGCAGGGTCCTCTTCTCCTCCTGTGTCATTACCTGTACCTGTGTGTTATACTGTGCTGTATCTCCACTCTAATGTATTGTACAGCGCTGCGTAATATGCTGGCGCTATATAAATAAATGTTAATAATAATAATAATAATAATGATTACGTGCTTGTGCATGTCTGTGCCCGCCAATTCTTGACGCTCTGGCGCGAACCTGCCTGGATGCTCAATAAGTTCCCCTTTGGCAGATTCCCACTAGAGGATGAGCATCCTTACCTTAAAAAAGGGTCTACACTATGTTCAGAGTCTACCCCATTGCATAGGGCCTAGTGATTCTCGTTAGAAGGGGGTGCACACTGATTCATTGTCCTGTCCAGCCAGACTGCATGTCAAATGTGGCTTTTTTGGTTTGGTTTTGGCAGAGGCTGCTTGAGAAATGGGGCTGGTTACATGCATTTCTAATCTTTTTTATGGAATATTCCAAGAATCTGATAAAAAAAAGATCAACAATAGTTGGGCTTGCATGACCCAGAGACGTGCTTCACAATCCTTTTGTAATGGCTGTAAAAGTTCGCCCGGCGGACAGTTTGCGGTGAACATTTTTTGCAGTTCACAATGCCGGCGAACATTATGGGTGTATCCCTATACTTTAACATGGAGACAAAGTTTGACCCCCTACCCCACAGTCAGGTGGGACAGTACATCCAATAACACATTTTTCTCTCCTGGTGGACCCCCCCCCC
>CM070032.1:155345945-155367727 GCA_036250615.1 Ptychadena robeensis
GGGACCATCCCGCACACGATTGTGAAACTAGATTCGTAATTATATTTCTCCTCGCAATTACCTTTTTCGCATATATATATATCCGCAATCCATGCCCGAAGGCATCCCAATGGCAAATATCGCAAATATTCAAAATCGTGAATATCCGCCACCATATTTGCAAAATTTTGCGAATTCTCGAATAGCCGATATTCGCTGAATATATTCGCAATTCGAATATTCGAGGTCAACACTAATATTTATTTGAATTTGTGAATGGCTAGAAATCAAACATCAACAATAAATTATATCAGTTTGGAGTTCATGTTCAGCTGATCATCTAGCATTCCTTGTACTTCCGGTGCAGAAGTCATTTGACATCATGTTCTAACCTTTTCCCATGAAACAGCTTTATTTTTTAGTGTCAGAAACATAGATCTCACATACAAACCTAATTCTGCAATATATTTTATATCCTTCCAATTAAAACTTTTTTTATCTTCTCTTGCCACGTTTTACAATGTCCTATTTTTAAATATTAATAATAAATTTTTGATTCCTAAACAGAGATGTCAGCAAAATCTTGATTTCTTTTAATAAAAAGAAACTAGATTTAAATGAAGGAAAAAGCAGGCCAGGCATGAGATAATGGGGTTTTTGTAGTTTGTTAATTTTTTATGTAAGCTTTCCCCCAGTGAACAAGTCTCACTTGCAACAGAAAGCAGCATCATATTTTAATGATCTTACTAGGTACATTTAAGGGTATCTGCAGCATCTTGTAGTCATACTAGGCAAATATCTTTTTATATATTCAAGTTGAGCAGACTTATTCCTGGGGCTATGCTGCAGAATTGTTTTATTTTAAATCTATATCCCAAAATGTCATTGCATTTAACTTCCACAAGTTTAAATAATTTGAACTTCAATGAAAGTCATATTACTTTAGTTAAAAAACGAAGAAATGTATTTATCCAGAACTAGTGCTCAAAAAGTTAGTAAAACAAGACCACTTAATTTTAACTCTTTATTTGGACCTACAATGGTCATGCATGGTACAGTTAAAGTAGACATTAACTCTAAGATTAAGCTTAGAATGATATATATATGATTTTGTAAAATAGTAGGCTAGTCACACAGATATCACTTCCCCTTTCCTCCAATACTGACAGAGAGAGAAGGTCTTGTGCTTCTCTCTGTGTATGCACCAACCAGCATGCAGGTCTCTGGTTGGCAGTTTTGGCAGGGAGGAAAGGGAAGACCATTTTAATGCCCACATAAAACTATAGTAATTATTTAAAAAGTTTCTTATCCTTCCAGTTTACTTGCATTACATAATTTATCACAATGGTATGTTAAGTGTGGAGTGAGAAGTATGTATGCCGCATCATACATGGAATTATAACGATAATTTTTTTAAAGAATGCCCATGCTACCTCTCCATGCCACCTCAATTGTGACACCTCCAACAGCTCGCATATAGCAGCCAAAGTCCGCACTCCAGTGTGTGTTAACCTCCCTAGCGCACTGCATAGGTACAGATTTCTGTACCAAAAGTGCACCATAGACTTATAATGGAATTTTTTCTTTATGTTGTAGGCATGTAACTTACCAAAACCTGTCCGTACAAGGGTCTTATAGACATCCTGAATATAATAATGCTTGAAACACATAATTATGTAAAAATAAATTATGTAATTAGTTCAATTGGAAAGTGTGTTTTGTGTTTTATTTGACTTAGAATTGTATTGGATACAGCTATCCCTGTATCCAGTACAAGTCTCTTTTAAATTTAGCCCCCCCCCCCCACAGGCTAATTTTGCCTTGCGGCGCAGTTCTTAGCAGTGGGCGGCCACCTCCATTGTTTTTGATGGGACTGTCCCCACTTGTGTGGCTGCCCACGGTTGCCATTTGGAATGCGGGCACCTGTGTTTTGGCCGCTATCGGCTCCATTGACAAGTATTTAGCCGCTGGTGACTGGCGGGACCCCGCGGTCAGCTTCGACTGTGGCGACAAGCCCTTACAACATGTTAATCAGATGGCTGGTCGCGGCTCGTGGCCAAAACGCGGGCAGCCACGTAAGTGGGGACCGCGCCATGGAAAAAAATGGAGGTGGCTGCCGCTCGCGCCTCAAAACCGTGTGGCCAAATTCCTCTCAGGGCTTGCCCCCCTAAGAGTTGGCGAGTCTCACTTTTCTATATTCTGACGCCTTGGCATGTACCAATAAGTCCACTGTAATGGTGAGCGCATTGTTTTCCTGGCAGGGACCTGCTACTTGTACAGAAGAACAAGATGTAGGGGAAAGTGTGCTACCCAGAGCCTGACAGCTGGTAAAATTAGCTCCCCGATTAGTTGCTATTTCTGCAAAGCTGTGTTGGATTGGAAAATATCCCGAAGAGCACATTAGCCGCCTTTCACTCCCGAGCCCGCTCTACTCGTGTAATGTGTAAAGCTGGGGAGGAAGCTGCGCGGCTTGTCAGAGTAATACATTTAGCAAAGTAGATAAAAGTTTAATGGGGCCAGCAATAAAAACGACTAATGGCTGGTGCTCGGTTATCTCTTCTTCTTTGATCTCTCATCCCTCCGCCCCCCCCCCCCCCCCCCCCCCCCCCCCCCCCCCCCGGCGGAGGGATGAGAGATCACTGAAGATGAAAGATCACCGAGCAGCAGGGATTCCAGCAAGAAGCCCGGAGCCCCGCAGCTCTCACTTTCTGAGTTGTGTGTCGGCGGCAGCGGCGGCTCGGAAGCTTCTTGCTGGAATCCTTCTGCTGATCTCTCATCTTCATTGAAATCTTTTGAATTTCCCGCCGCCCACCGATGTGACGTCAGCAGGGATTCCAGCAAGAAGCCTCCGAGCCGCCGCCGACACACAACACAGTAAGTGAGCACTGCGGGGCTCGGGGCTTTAGGTGTAGATCGCCTTGAAAACAGTTTTCTATGGAGAAAACTGTTTTCATTTCGATCTACACCTAAATCTTCGTTGAAACTCGTCATCACGTCACGCCACCGGGGGGGCAGAGGGATCTCTTCCTTTCAGGAAGAGTCACTGGTGAGATTGGAGCCGCCGCGGACGCGTGGATTGGTAAGTGAGCGCCGCGGGGCTCCGATCAGTGTTGGACCAGTCCAGCTCATCCAGTGCACTTTCAGCATGTCAGCACTGGACGAGCTGGGCTCGTCTCAACCCCTAGGGAGGTTAAAAGCTGTCAACTTTATTCAACATATTGCACATTAATACAGATGTGGCCCATCTAACACATTTCACTTCATGGAAGGCATAGTCTGATTACACTTCCCATGAAATGAAATATGTTAGAGGGGGTTTCCCTGGAGAAGCCACATCTGTATTTATGTGCAATATGTTGAATAAGGTTTACGGCTTTTAACACACACTGGAGTGCGGATTTTGGCTGCTAATATGCAAACTTGGAGGTGTGTTGCAGTTTGGCTGAACCTTTAAGATCAGCACCTGGAGTGTGATAACTTCTTTTGTGAGCAACACCTCATTTGTGACCTCACAGCTTGTGTCCACTGCGTCTTTTTACCAGTATTATATATATAATAATTACGTTCATTGTACTGAATTGGTCTCTCTGGATACATGCAGTGGACAAAGGCAGATGCTCTTTAAGGGTTATTATAATGGAAAAATATTTTGAAAGTAGAAAAATTATTAATACAGTGGTGTGCAAAACTATTTGCCCCATTCCTGATTTCTTATTCTTTTGCATGTTTGTCACACAAAATGTTTCTGATAATCAAACACATTTAACGATTAGTCAAAGATAACACAAGTAAACACAAAATGCAGTTTTTAAATGATGGTTTTTATTATTTAGGGTGAAAAAAAACTCCAAACCTACATGGCCCTGTGTGAAAAAGTAATTGCCCCCTGAACCTAATAACTGGTTGGGCCACCCTTAGCAGCAATACCTGCAATCAAGCCTTTGCGATAACTTGCAATGAGTCTTTTACAGCGCTCTGGAGGAATTTTGGCCCACTCATCTTTGCAGAATTGTTGTAATTCAACTTTATTTAAGGGTTTTCTAGCATGAACTGACTTTTTAAGGTCATGCCACAACATCTCAATAGGGTTCAGGTCAGGACTTTGACTAGGCCACTCCAAAATCTTCATTTTGTTTTTCTTCAGCCATTCAGAGGTGGATTTGCTGGTGTGTTTTGGGTCATTGTCCTGCTGCAGCACCCAAGATCGCTTCAGCTTGAGTTGACGAACAGATGACCGGACATTCTTCTTCAGGGTTTTTTGGTAGACAGTAGAATTCATGGTTCCATCTATCACAGCAAGCCTTCCAGGTCCTGAAGCAGCAAAACAACCCCAGACCATCACACTACCACCACCATATTTTACTGTTGGTATGATGTTCTTTTGCTGAAATGCTGTGTTACTCTTACGCCAGATGTAACGGGACACGCACCTTCCAAAAAGTTCAACTATTGTCTCGTCGGTCCACAAGGTATTTTCCCCAAAGTCTTGGCAATCATTGAGATGTTTTTTAGCAAAAATGAGATGAGCCTTAATGTTCTTTTTGCTTAACAGTGGTTTTGCGCCTTGGATATCTGCCATGCAGGCCGTTTTTGCCCAGTCTTTTTCTTATGGTGGAGCCGTGAACACTGACCTTAATTGAGGCAAGTGAGGCCTGCAGTTCTTTACATGTTGTCCTGGGGTCTTTTGTGGCCTCTCGGATGAGTTGTCTCTGCACTCTTGAGGTAATTTTGGTCAGCCGGGGAAGGTTCACCACTGTTCCATGTTTTTGCTATTTGTGGATAATGGCTCTCACTGTGGTTCGCTGGAGTCCCAAAGCTTTAGAAATGGCTTTATAACCTTTACCAGACTGATAGATCTCAATTACTTTTGTTCTCATTTGTTCCTGAATTTCTTTGGATCTTGGCATGATGTCTAGCTTTTGAGGTGCTTTTGGTCTACTTCTCTGTGATAGTGATGATCGCGAATATTCGGACTCCGAATATTAATCGCGAATATCGGTAATTCGGAAATTCGCGAAGATGGTGAATATATTGCCGAATATTCGCAATTCCGGATATTCGGTATTTTTTATCCATTACACATGCCTCTCAATGCAAGTGGACGAATGGGAAGGCTGCAACATGAACCTAGCAACACCATCAACAGTTTTTTAATTGAATATTGGAGTAATGCGAATATTGCGAAAATCGTCACTTTTGAAAATTCGCATACAATTCGCACCATGTGGAACATATATTGCGCGCACGAAATTCGCAATAAAAACTGCCGATATTCGTAATTAAAAAAAACCTGAATATTTTCCGAATGTTTTCCATAAAATTTGCGGCATGCCGCAAATACGAGTGTTGCCTATGCCGCTCATCACTACTCTGTGACAGGAAGCTCTTATTTAAGTGATTTCTTGATGAAACAGGTGTGGCAGTAATCAGGCCTGGGGGTGACTACAGAAATTGAACTCAGGTGTGATAAACCACAGTTAAGTTATTTTTTCACAAGGGGGGCAATCACTTTTTCACACAGGGCCATGTAGATTTGGAGTTTTTTTTCTCCCTTAATAACGTAAACCTTCATTTAAAACTGCATTTTGTGTTCAATTATGTTATCTTTGACTAATAGTTAACGGTTTTTGATGAGCTGAAACATTTAAGTGTGACAAACATGCAAAAGAATAAGAAATCAGGAAGGGGGCAAATAGTTTTGCACACCACTGTAAATGTGTCTGCCAACAAGTTTTTTAACTTCACAAAACATCTTAAAGTTGTAAATACAATAAATGCAAAATTAACCCTAACTAAAAAATCATATGTAATCTGGTTATTCAAACATAATTTCATGTTTCCATTTACTGGCTTCTTCTATAAATCTGGAACATGAATATGAGTCTATAAGTAAAATCCAGAATGAAGAATGATTTATGTAGAACAGCTTACTGATTTCACTGGCTGAGAACAAGGTAGACATCAAGTATATTTTACACTCTGCTTGTCCTTTCAAAGAACGTGAATACAGTAATCAGCAAACACTGAATTTATTTTTTCTTTTCATTCATTTTACCGTGTTAATGACTTTAATTAACATAATGATGATGATTTTGAAACTGTAGAACACTGAAGCTTATAACTAGCGGATTTAAAATAAAAGAATTGTTTGCCATAAAAAGTATTAAAGAAAGCCATGTTCTTGAATCAGTACAAAATAAGCACGTTCCTTTCCATGCAAGTTTTGTTCTGCTGCTTAAGTAATTTTGGAACAGCTGGGTTCAGTCAGTTCAATTGTCTTTTGTTTTTGGGTTATAACTTTGGCAATGATAGTTTGCTTTGCACAGAAATATGAAAACACTAAATAAAGTTCCCTGCGTTATACAATATGCAAAATATATTATTTGAAATTCATGAAATTTGAAACACAGAGTGTCACTTTAAATATTCATTTTTGTATTTTTTTAATTCTATCAACTTTATGCTCCCTAATGCTGATTTCCGGTCAGGTATACAAAATTAATTCCAGTTACAGATGAAAAAAGTTGGAAGTTACTAAATGTCCCTCTATATTGCACTATCCTAATTATTTCCTTGGCAATACTGAGATTGAGAAAGGAAGAAAAACCATTTAGGTCAGTTACTTACCATTGTGATAGGCAGTGGTGGTTTTAGGCATGGGCAACCTAGACAGCGGTTTTGGGTGTGGATGAGGGGTGAATAGAGTCTGTAACTGAGTCTCACCTCATGAGCACATCCCCCAGGAATGAGAATGAATGAGACAGACTCTGGGTGGGGATGGCGGACGTTAGAGAGGGTGGCCAGGGCACTGATCTTCCTAGGACTGCCCCTGATAACACTGTTACAGGAACAGAGGACAAAGAAAATAGTAAGGCAAGTTAAACTAGTTATATGCTAAAACTTCAGTTCTGAATAAAGTTTGAGTAAAATATAATGAAAATAGAATTTTCAATTTCTTTAAATCCTTTGTTTAACCATATATTTATAAAAAAAATAAAAAGGCAATAAAACGTTATTGTGTTTTTGAAAATATTTGCTGATTTTGTGTTTGATCACAGAAATACCTAAAAGAATATCACCAAATGCGAATTTCACCAAATATTTACCTCCACACTTTGCAACTAGGAAAATTTGATGCTGAACCCCTTATCCATACTGTGGAATACAGCAACTCATAGTCATCTGTAGTGATGGCCGAAATGCCCGCAAGGCGGACAGTTCGGCCGCGAGCAAGCATGTTCGCCCTCCTTCTCGCCGGCGGACAGTACGGGTGTTCGACCCGCCCTGTTCGCCAGGGAGAAGGAGCCCTCTATTCTTCCTCCGGTAGGATCATTAGCAGCGAGATCCCGCCGCAGGAAGAATATTTCACTGAAGACCGGGTAGAGAACCTGGTCTTTCAGTGAAATTCCGGCTTGTAAACACATCCGGTTAACACAACCAGGAACTATGCGTTTCAAGATGCGTTCCAGGGACCGGATGTGACGTCACATCTGGGTTTTCCGATTCAAATTCCCCGCCTAGAGGCGGGGAATTTGAATGTGTCCGCGAACGGGCGGACGGCTGACTTTTTTAAAAGTCCGCTCCGCCCGTTCGCGGACGGACACGGCCGAAGTTCGGCCATCACTAGTCACCTGGTTCCCCATAATCCATGTCACACACCAGCAACCTTCCTGTACCTTCAGCCTCTCATTACTGACCTTTATTTGTTTTATCATTCAAAAGACACATGCTCCCTTGGTTAAGCTCAACTTAGAAAGATACCACATCTACACATCCTCAGTTTACCAATATTATTCTACTAGGCTTGTATTTCCCCACCAACACTCTAACACCAAAAGAATTTCAATCCCTCTATTGAACATTCTTAATTAGACATTCAAACACATTACCATGTATTTGTGTACTGTAACTTTGCTGAATGAGTTATGATTCTCATGAGTGCTCTTTAAACTGAAACCCTTATCAAGCAGACTGTGTAGCAACAATAAAAGTGTATTTTTTTGTATCTTTAAACTATTAAAGCTCAACCAAGTCTCTGGTTGTGGTGCAGCAGGTAAAGCCTTAGGTCGGGGATACACCTATCTGCAGAAATGTGCACTTGTTGAAAAAGCTTGTTGTATTACTGTTACCGCAAGCTTGTCAAGCTGTAAGATGGTATCCAGGGTGCAAACATTGATACAAGCTGAATTGGTGCCTATAAGGCTGCTCATGCAAAATAAGTGGTGATATTTTTTTGTACATGGGGACACTAAATATTTTTTTCATGATACTTTAACACCCCTAACCCAGCTCGTCCAGAGTTTGTTTACAAGCTAGGATCATCAAAACGTACCTATGGTCCAGAAAGTGGCAATTCCCTAGGACAATTTAATAAATACAGATAAGTTTGGGATCTAGGCCAATATAATAAATATGGATAAGTTTGGGTCTGAGTACTGTTGATATTTTTGAATATACTTAGAATATTTGGAGAATAATTTGCGCAATGTGGTGAATTCAAATATTGCCTCTCATATTGCTGCTCATCACAAGATCTGAGGTATTTTGGGACACTTTAAATTTTTATTTTGCTCTCGGAGTTCAATGTTAAATTGTCCGATAAGTTGGCTTAAAAACTTTAAATCCAGAAAATACCTAGGTTCAACAGATAACAATGAAATGCTATCATAAATAGTGGTTAGCAACTTGAAGGCTGCACGTTCATGTTCCTAACCATAGGAATATGTCATAAAATACAATGCAATATGAAATATGTCAGACAGATATGATTCCTTTTGCAATCTTTACCCAAGCTTGACATTTTTTGTGGAAATTTATGCCATCATAGAATGTCTGCATGGTACAGAACTGTGGACAGCTCACTGTAATTGCATACCACTTTCCTTGGTTTACTAAACTTAATATAAAACTTATTCTAAATCATGTGCAAAATATTACTCTACATTAAAGTCTATTAAGAAGAAAGGGGAAATTTGCTGAAATGTTTGCTCTGCATTTAATTCTTAATTAAGGTAGCCATACACAGGTCGATTTTCCACTCGATTTATGACCGATCGCTCACTGCGTGCGTTCACGAGATCGATCGGCAATCAATCGGGTTCTGCTCACCCTGAACAATCGACCAGACAAAATCGGAATCAACAAAAAATTGGATCGGACATTGAACCAACATTTCGGTTTTTTTTGGTTCGATCGTTTTGCAATCGGAGTATGCTGGTGGACCCACAGCCCTATGCAGCAGCCTTTCCGATCAATGGATTTTGTGGAATCGGCCATTTTGGAGATCGGCTCATGTCCAAATGAGCCACAAATCAGATTCCCAAGGTTGTATTTGGGAATCTAATGGCCTAGAAAGATCGGATCTGGATTAGATCGGCAATTGATCAGTGAGAAATCGGCCCGTGTACCTTTAGAGTTTGAAAAGTACTAACACCAAAAGTGCTATCAAATTATTCACTGCTGGAAATGTAAAACTCCAGTCCCCTCAGTGCAATTATAGCTACAATGCCGCTGACCCAATAACACCCTTACATGTTGTATCTTCTGTAGCTCCCTCCAGTAGAAATACCTCCCATAACAGATCCAGAGTCTATTTGATCCCACTTTGTTCACTACCTACATAGTAGTGTGTTCATCTTTTCAATTCTGAGAAGTTTTTACTCAGTAATACTATACTATAGCATTGATGGGGAAGTGCAGAGGAAAGAAAAGAATTAGGGCACGCCCCGAAAAAACGAATTCATAGAACAAAATCTGCTTGTAGTTACAGCAGAGCTCAATACTGAATTACCTAATACAGAATTACTTAATAGTGTGAAATGGCCCTTACTGTTTCAGATCACACTTATCAATCAGAGAAAGGTGTACATTTCATATTCTTAGAAACACTACTTTGTTCCATTAAATATATAGACAAATAAAGTTTCCTTAGACACCAAACCCTATCTCTTCTAAACTCTTTTGTTTCCTCTAATACTACCCCTCGTAAAGTGTAGTGATGGACGAACATCAACTGACGATGTTCGCAAACAGGCGAATCAAATTCTGCAAATACCCACTGCGAACATGCAAACGGTGAACTTTCATTGACTTTAATAGAGGGTGAACTTCTCAGACCTTTAGGTCATGTTTGTAGCCAAAATACCAATAAAAAAAAAGTCAAAAGGGTGCGACCACCAGTAATGCCAGACGGGAATCAAAGGCTAAACTTCTTCCCCAAAATACGGATTTTTAAAAATGCTGTTTTATTCAGGTCTAATGGCTGGAAATTAACATCTAGATTACAGATTTTGCCAAAAGTTACCTGACAGTAGCTTCTGCAGTGCCTCACATTTTTTTGGGGTTCAGTAATGATGAACTACATGCAACAGAACACCTTAGCTAAAGAAACAGATCCCAGGATGGAGTATAATAGCAAAGTAGCTAAGCCATCCCTCAATCAGCAGCAGCTCTCCCTATCTATCTAGTACTGGAGACACAGGATAAGTGTAAAATGGCCACTGGGCTGCTTCTTTTATAAGGCGGGGGTATCCTCCATGAGCAAAAGGAAGTGTTATTGGCTGTATTGTACGACCTGACTATAGAGTGTGGGGTCACACTTTGTCTCCGTGTTAAGGTGAAGGGGGCGGGTAGAACACCCATAATGTTCGCCGGCATTGTGAACTCCGAACATTCTATGTTCGTCGCGAACTGACCGCTGGGCAAACTTTTCGGCCATCACTAGTAAAGTTTTTTTCTATGTCATTCCATAAAAAATACTAGTAAAAAAAATACCACTGTTGGAGCTATAGGGAAGGATTGTGGGAACATATGCATATGCAGTTTTTGCATAAAATAAGAATTTTTTGGTTGTTGAAATCTCAGCTTCATTTTGAGCCTAAGTTATGAAAACACCAAAGTTGTCCCCCCCCACAACCATTCTCTAGATCTCAAGCAATGTTTGTGATAATACCTTGTTCAGGGGCTTTGGAATTCTTTGCAATACTACATATCGCCTTCTTGCTGATAGAAATATTTTTTACATAGATTTTTTATTTCCTTTGAATAGGTCGGAACACTGAAAGTTATTATCTACCACAGACTAAAGGTACATATACACGTTGCGATTTTTCGTGGACCGATTCGATATTCGATTTCGATTCCCGATTTTTGCTTTACTGCTATTTTTAAAAGTCGGTTGGATGCACCCGATTAGTCACAGGCCACAAAATTACGGGCATCATCATTCGGGACCCGACCGACTTCTCGGCCGATTTTCTAAAAACAGCATCAGTCGGACTACATTTGCATGTTACGAATCCCGAACGATCGACCTACCCGACCGACCGGATCGGTCGGAAGGGCTAAAATCGCACGAAAAATCGCAACGTGTATGGGTACCTTAACAGATTTTTTTTCTTTCCACTCACACATAGTGTTTTCCTTCACTTACAGACATTTTCTGTATACTAGACTGAAAACAATGTGTCTTGTATCCTCCCATTAATCCCTACTCAATAGTTTTTCTCTAGGACCACTGAATTTAGGACATGTCCCCCCCTTAGTGTATAATTTGTATACATATATTTTAGGAACAGATATGTATTGGAGATATAATGTCATTGTATAAGCGTGGTCTGCTAAAAAAGGACAATTTTACCTCTTCTGTTCTCAATCTATAGGTACTTGCGTCAAAACTCAACGTTGTTGCTAGGAGACGGCTGCTCAGATTGACATGCCATTCTTTTGTGATGTGCTCATGATTGAATCTTGAATTAATAACACTACGGCAAAGGGCAGGTGATAGAACAGGGGTCAGTTCTACAAGGTACAAGTGTATGGAAGCATAGCTGTGAGGTTGGCTATCAGTGTTTAAAAAAGAAGGTGCTTGCTGTAACTTGCTAACCTTTGTTATCCATTGCCATTATTGTGTTATATTTTTTCTTTCTATATATTTTTTTGGAAACGCTATTTGTTGTGAAAAATGGGAGATGGGGCCAAACCCCATAGCAATGGACCATAATATTACTGTCTGTACTGTGAAATACAATAATGCCCATGCCTTTTAGTCATACAGTTACTTTCTAGAAAATACAAAAATTAAAAACACTATTTCACAATGCTATTACAGTTATATGATGTTATATATAACATATATTAATGCATAAATAATACAATATAAGGAGTAGCCAAGTTAGGGGGCTGTGCAGTCCCCCTTCCTTGGGGCTATGAGAACCAAACAGAATAGTACAAAACAAGACAGTAAAAAGAAGTAAATCATGACTGGATGTCTAAGATCCCTTCTTCAGGCTTAATATAGTTCTGTTTTTTGAGATTCCCATTTATACACAAAATTACAAGGTGATAAATATTTTTTGTTTTGTTAACTGTTTTGTCTTGACACACTTGACTGTTTGTGGTGAAAGTAAAGGGTAAGTCAGTGAACAAAGAGATCAGAGTTAAGGTAGCCTTACATGTAGAGATAAACCCTTCATAGGTGAGGTACAGACTGCAGCGTGATGCGTCCCCATCAAAAGTAATGGGATCGGCCGGAGGTATACCAACATGTTGGATCACCGTGCGATCTGACATTCGGGAGATTTCTGGTCAATCTCGACAGGTGGGTGTACGCGGTTTTCGGCCGAGCAACCGCCGGGTGATTGGCGGGAGCGTGCACTGTGGTCGATCGGCCATAAAATCTGGTTTTTGCCTGTGTATGGCTCCCTTTAGAAAGAGTTATCAGGTGTAATAGAGATAAGAAGTTCAGGCAAAATATTCATCTCCTGTAACAATTAAAATGTCCATAGATAAAACGATAAATACAGCAAATACAGCTATGTCTAAGAAAAACGTAATACCAATAAGTATGGTAAATGATCAGAGATTAAGAATGTAATGTTATTTGGCGAAGTTGAGGATCACTTGAGTTCTATCAGTTAAGAAGAAAACTGTTTTTATTGCCAGTGGTCAGGAATTTAATTGAAGTCGCAATGACACATAAAGTTGTATCTCTTTAACCTCCCTAGCGCACTGCTGAGGTCCAGATTTCTGTACCAGAAGCGCACCATAGACTCTTTTGTGTTGTAGGCTTGTAACTTCCAAAAATCTGTCCGTGCAAGGGTCTAATAGACATCCAGACTATAATAATGTTTGAAACGTACAATTATTATAAAAAAATTACATTAAAAAAAATTATGAAATGTATCATTTGAATGCTTAAATCTCTTGAATACTTATTTGGTGAAAGATTTCAAAACAGTATTTATTGATTTCAAAACAGTATTTATGTTTGTTTATATTAAAATTTTTATTCTGTTTTTGTTTTGAATTGTATTGGATACAGTTATCACTGTATCCAAGACAATGGCATTCTCTGAAAGGGTTAACTTCAAAGATCACATCTGGAATGATGATGGGGTGATATTCCAGGTGTGCTCTTTGAAGATATCCCAATTTGCAAATGAATATCCCAATTTGCACATGAATGTCCCGCGGCCCCCCGCCCCCCCTTTGAAGTTAACCCTCCGCTGGACATTCATGTGCAAATTTGGGATATTCATATGCAAATTGGGACATTCATGTGTAGATTAGGCTGGTACAGAGGTGACACAGACGGCACAGAGCAGAGTGTGCAGCCGGCGATTCTGAGCTGAGCTGGACGGCACTACCTCGTCAGCTGCAATACTGCATAAGCAAGTGCAGGACGAGATAGTGCCGTCAGAAGCGCTAGGAAGGTTAATCCATATTCCAATGTTTTGAATTTTTATATTTATTTGCAATCTAATACCAGGCTCTCTGTGATTTAAAATTCCCCATCAGAACCATAATCTGGACATCTTTTAGGCTGTGGCCTCTGCTGCAAAAATGAGCCTCTTGACTTCTTAAAGTAAAGCGACAAAAGCAAAAACTAGTTCAAAAACAGCATGCCGGTTCAGTGTTTGGCCACAAATTTTACTGTGTTACATATATATGACTATGGTAGAGATGCTAGAATTGTGAGCTCCTTAGAGACTGCAGTACAACATACACTCTGTAAAGTGCTGTGTAATATGTGGCAACTATAAAAATACAGGAGATTGTCAGTCATTGTGAACACGCAGCAAATGATTGTTTGACAACAAGTGCACAGATTGTGGTATGTCACTGCAAATGTAAAACAAAAGATGATGTGTCTAGTCATAACACCTACCCTCCAGTCTGTTTTCTGATTTAGTCATAAAACAGGAGACAGCCAGATATTGTGGACATACAGTGAATATAAAAAGTGGTAAAAGAAGAAAACGAAAAAAACTAAAATAATGTGGTTTCGTAAGTGTGCACACCCTCTTTAAGCACTCTAATTAAGCACTTTTGAATCACATTCAAAATCATATTAAATAGGAGTCAGCATATACCTGCTATCATTTACAGTGCCTAGTTGGTCTTTCCAGAAACTTTTAGTCGCATCCCACAGCAAAAGCAATGGTCCACAGAGAGCTTCCAAAGCATCAGAGGGATCTTCTTGTTAAAATATAAGGGTACAAAAGAACTTCCAAGGCATTAGATATACCATGGAGGGCCCTCCAAAATTGACGAAAAGTGGTCAGGGAGGCTACCAAGAGGCCTATAGCAATATTATAGCCTGGCAAGTACTGGCTGTGTGACAAAAGTCTTCTGTATGTCATTTGTCTGGGCTATGGGGTAGAGTGGCAAGACGAAAGCATTTACTAACGAAGAAAAACATCCAAGCCAGGCTACATTTTGCAAAAACACATCTGAAGTCTTCCAAAAGCATGTGTGAAAAGGTGTTATGGTCTGATGAAACCAAGGTTAAACTTTTTGGCCATAATTCCAAAAGATATGTTTGTCGCAAAAACAATGCACATTACCAAAAGAACACTTTTCCCACAGTGTAGCATGGTGGTGGCAGTATCATGCTTTTGGGATGTTTTTCTTCAGCTGGAACTGGGGCCTTAGTAAAGATAGAGGGAGTTATGAACATTTCCAAATACCAGTCAATATTGACACAAAACCTTCAGGCTTCTGCTAGAAAACTGAACATGAAGATGAACTACACAAGAAGAAGATTAAAGATTTGGAATGGCCCAGCCAGAGCCCAGACTGTCTGTGCACAGTAGATGCCCCAGCAGTCTTATAGATTTGGAGTGTTTCTGGAAAAAAGAGTGGGCAAATCTTGCCAAGTCAATATGTGCCATGCTAATACCATACCCAAAAGGCGTGCTGTAATAACATCAATAGGTACTTCAACAAAGTTTTAGTTTAGGGGTATGCAAACATATTACTTTATTATTATTTTATTTTTATGTTTTTTTTCTACCCTCTACCTAAAAGGTTTCAGTTTGTTTTTCCTTGGAGTGGTACAGTTTATAGGCCACATTAAAGGTGGAAACAGTTCCAAAATGATTTATCTTTGTCTCTGTGTGAAGAATTTTTATATCCACTGTAGTACAGGAGAGTTAGACACTGCAGAGATAACTCACTACATTAGACACTGTGGAAATGGTCAGACATTGGAGACATAACACTATACAATAGTCAGACACTGATGGAAGATATTGTGTGGCAAGAAATTGTGACCATAATACAGGTAATAGTTATACACTGTAAGGATAACACAGGAGATAGACAGTCAATAAATAAAACAGAAAATGTTGAATATATAACAGAGAACATGGTTAATTACTGTGTAGATAATAAAGGAGATGGTCATGTGTATGAAAATAACAAAGAGATGGTCAAACTTTACAGAAAAAGTCTTGGAGATGGTCAGGCATTGTGGACATAGTACACAAGAGGGTCAGACAGTGAGGACATACTGAAAGAGGTGTTTAAACACTGGATGTATGCTACAAATGTTAGAAAAAATTGTTCTCTACAAACTAAAACCGAAATTGATATGTCAGGGAGATTGGCTGAGAAGCTTATGGATCTGTGAACATTAATTATGCTTTATGGGGCAGAACACATGATGTATATACAGCGGAACCAAAGGAAATCACATATCCAAGGCTGAACTGTGTGGCCATCCAGCAGCCTCCTCCACAATGAGATGTAAGGATGAGCATTATGCAAGAGGATGGTGACAATGTCACCCATTGTGGTCTGCACTTCCAGGGCCATTCTTGTGAGGGTGTGGCTTGTTAATAGTCTATTGTGGAGCCCAGAATATACAATAAAGAAGCAGCATAAGGAAAAGGCCGTGTTTTATATATACCCATGTGTTTATTTGTCTTTGCTGTTGACCTTAGACAACATCAGTAATTATTTTACTTATTCCTTCCTTGAATATACAACTTATTCTAGTAAATTGAGCATTGAAAGCCATTTCTTAAAATGTACTGGCTCAAACAAAATGTAATTACTTATTGGAAGAGATACTACTTGTTTATATAGCTACTCTCTGATTCTAGAAGATTAATGTCAGCTTAGTGACTTGGTAGTTATATGCATCACTCAGCAAAAAGCTGAATTGCCTCTGATTCACCATTAAGGAAATATATAAATAGATAGCACATATTTCGGAACACACAACTTTGTGCCAAGGAAGCTTCTCATAAGGAAAGATGCATATCGAGATTCTAAAATATCAAAAAGTATATTTTTGCATTTAATTCCTAAGTGTAGCTTTTGTCTCTAAGATATGTAAACCAAACTTTGGTAAATTTAAGGTCTGCTGTTAAGTAATAATATATCATCTAAAAAACTAAAAAGTCTCTTTATTGGTGTTACAGCCCAGGCTGGCATTTGACCTTTGTAAGTATTTTATGCCGTTCAGCCCTGTTATGGGTATTTTCAATCTGCACATACAGTATCTCACAAAAGGTGTGGAAAATAATTTATCTTTAAGGGATGTAACAATGTCCACTGCTTTAATCCATTCAGAGAAGATGTCTTAGAAACTGCAGGTCTAGGGCCAAGCTAAGAAGCACTCAGCCTTGGCCAGGTACTTACCTGTAAATATCAACATGTTCTCAAGTAACCTGTTGGACATGTGCAGTGGTGTAGGACGTTTTTTTTTTATCAGGTTACTGGGCATGTCCTTGGATTTAACTTTTGATCAGGTCACAGGTAAGGTGACATCCAAACACATGTGCAGTAGCATGGGAAAACGTACACTGCTGTGCATGTTTGAACTGGTAACTTAAGGACATTGATTCTTACAGGTAGGTACCTGGCCAGGGCTGAGTGAAAGTGCTTCTCAGCTTGATCAACATGAGCCATGAGTAAACTGTGCAGACATGAGCAGTAGCGTGTGAAAAACTTGCTACACTACTGCAACTGCAAAAAAGTTATTTGAGGCCATGTTCATGTTTACATAGGGGACTCGGCTCAGCCATGGCTGGGACCATTACTTCTGTTTGCAATTTTGTTCTATTTGCTATTTAATTAAAATAATCTAGTAAGTCTTTTATTTAAATCATGTTTTTTATTAATTAATTTATTTTTTAACCCTTTAGGAATGGGTAAGAGGTCAGAGGAATAATATAATTTTTATCTTTAATAAATTGTGTGGTATGGGCGATCGCTGCAGAGTACTCTGCTTGAAATTCCTGCCCTCCTCTGTCCACATTGCCGTGTCATTGATGAACATGGTGAGGCCCCCTTCCATCCTTCTGGCGTCATCAGGATCTCTATATCGCTGCAGCTTTCCGGGAGTATATCAGGTTTGCCCAATCCCGGCACCTTCTACAGAGCTGCAGACACACTGAGCCTGTTCGGCCCCGTGTCTTCGGTGTCATCTGTGAAATTGGCATACTACAGGGGAATTGTTCCCTAATTTATTTACCCTCCCAAGTGCACTACTGAGGTACAGATTTCTGTATCAAAAGCGCACCATAGACTTTAATGGAAAAAAGTTTTTCACATTGTAGGACTGTAATTTCCCAAAGTATGTCCATACAGGAGTCTGGTAGACATCCTGCATATAATAACATGTTCAGATGCTTTGTCAATAACTCACAAAATCAGATAATGAATATTTTAAAAGAAACGGTATCAGGTAAATTAGCACTGCAATCACTAGATGGCGCTGCAGATAGGCCAGGCTACATAGGAGAGCATTGTAATACATTGAAGTCAGTGTATTACATTCAGGAACAGAAGTCTGTCACACTGGGAAAGAAGCAGAATGAAGACAGCTGTAGGAGGACATGGGGACATCAGATCATTTATTTAGGTGAGTATTACATAGGGAATCACATTGAATAGTGTTTTCAATGCAGAAAAAACTATTCAATATGATTTGTATTTAAAACTCCTGCCTGTGCTCCAATGTGACATCATCACATCGGAGGGGGTGATCCGTACTTCTGCAGCCGCCTCTTCATTAGATCAGAGCCACACGGATCAGTGAGTCTGCGTTCCTGTGGCTCCGATCTCTGCCTGACGAACCCAGCTCTTGCAGTTCTTACAGGTCAGAGCTGGATGAACTGGGACCATTAGGAACGGCAGGGGGGTTAAACACATTAAATATTTTTTTTCGGATTTCCTGCTCTAAAAACTGGATGTGCCTATCTGGTCAGGTGTGTCAAATGATCCTGAGCAGCGAATCAGGGAAGATCAATCCAATCAGCTGATTAAACTAAACTAGCCATCCCTAGTAAATCTGATAGATCTCAATGTAGGGTTAATGTAACCATTATTCTCTTTAATCAAAATCAGAAGCTCATTGCAGTCATAAGAGAGAATTCCAATTGCTATGGTACATAGGGCTTGCATCCATAAGGTTTCAGTTCAGGGGTTTGGTTTCTTCATGTAAAGGTTGTATTTATCAAAAGTGAGTATATGTGGAAAAGTGAAACTTTTTCCACTGCACATCCTGTTGTTTTTCATCAGTTGAGTTTAGGTGTTTATAGCACATCCAAATCTTCTAGCTTATTTCTCTAAGAGCAACAATGAAGAATTTTCAAGGGAAGATGGCAGGTAAAATGTCTTAAAATACTTTCTGTAATGGTATAAAAATGGAAAGCTAGATTTCTCATGCACCTTGCTAGAGGTAATAGAAGTTGCTGGACAGACTGAACAGGACTTTCATGTCTTAGCAAGATATATGTGCTGTCAGACTAAAGGGCACTGTTATGACTGTTCTCTGCTTTGAAAAAATCGAGGTTTACAATGTTGCAGTGATTTCATAAGCTAGTGTTGTAACCCTATCAAATGAATTCGATTTTTTTCTACTAATGGGAGGTGAAAATCAGGTCACAATTTCAAATAACTATTTATTTACTTAGAAGTTTTCAAAATAATTTTTCATCTCACTTAAAATATACATGAGATCATTTTACCATTGTTGGCATACTATGGTAGTTGTACTAGCTTAAACATCTTTATTTGGTAGGAAATACTTATCGCCATTAAATATCAATAAATCTTGATTTTTTAAGAAAGTTGACAATCTTCAATTCTAATACTAACATCATTTTTCATTTACAGCACATGCACATTGTTAAGCATCCAAATTGACCTTTTGCTTTTCACATAATTGGATAAACAGTTAGGTCCATAAATATTTAGAGACAACTATTTTCTAATTTTGGTTCTCTACATTACCACTAGTGATGAGCATGAATATTTTTATTACAAATATCGTCACTTCAATAATTTGTGAAGATCTCAAATATAGTTTTATATATTCGTATCCTCGAATATTCATGATTCTGGGAAAAGTATCTTGCCTTGTGCACACAATATTTGCATGCACAAATGCCGATATTTGCAAAGAACTTCTTCGGTGTTGTCTTATATGATTCCACGGCAGCTGCAATTTCACATTCTGCCACTATATGTCGCCATGACAACACACGAATTGCTTTACAACTTCTGTGCTCCCAAAATATAATGAAAGGACAACTCGATCATGCAAATTTGAATTTACTTTAAATATTTGGAGAATAATTTGAGAAATGTTGCGCATTTGAATATTGCCTACAACAACTCTGATGCATTTAAACTGCAGATTTCCCACTTTAATTCAATTGGTTGAACAAAAGTACTGTTTAGAAATGTAAGGATTAGAGATGGTCGTTTTTTTTTTCAAAAATTCTACCATTTTGCCGATTTCGAGTTAATTGCAAAGCCCCTGAACATGGTATCATCACCAAACTTTCTGGAGATGTAGAGAAGGGTTGGGGGTATACTCCAAAAATGAGGTTCAAAGTCAAGTCAAAATTTCGAAAATCTTAATTTCGACTTTATTTTTAAACTTAATTTATGCAAAAACCATATGTGATAGAGCTAAACTTTTTTTTCAATTGTTCCCACAACCCTTCTCTACATCTCAAGCAATTTTGGCAATGATGCCTTGTTCAGGGGCCTTGCAATCAGCTCACAAAGTTAGCAAGTCGAAAAATTCGACCATCTCTATTAAGGATTAAAAATATGAAAAAACTTGAAAAACATGTTCATTTCTAATATGCTCTGTCAGGCTTTAACGACAGGAGCTTTCATTTGCTGTTTGTTTGAGGGACTTTCTATGTGAAGTCTTCCACAACAGCTCAATTGGGTTCAGATCAGGTGACTGACTTGGCCATTCCACTTTCCACTTCTTTGCTTTAATAAATTTTGGGTTGTCACATCACCAATAAACACTCATATCCCAGTGCCACTGGCAGCTATGCCCATCCAAGCCATCACACTGACCTCACCATGTGATATGCTTTGGATTATGAGCTGTCCCTAGCCTTTCAAATACTTTTTTTGCAATCATCCTGGTAGAGGTTGATCTTGGTTTCATCTGTCCTGAGAATGTTTTTTTTTCAGAGCTGTGCTGCATTTTTTAGATTTTTTTTATCAATTCCAATCTAGCCTTACTATTATTGATGCTTGTGAGTGGCTTGCATCTTGTAGTGCACCCTCAGTATTGACTGTCATGCAATCTTCTCTTTATGGTAGGCTTGGATATTGATACACTAACCTCCTGGAGAGTATTGTTTACTTAGTTGCCTGATGTGAAGGGGCTTCTCTTCAACGTGAAAATGATTCTGTAATCATCCACCACTGTTGAGTTCTGTGGACACCCAAGAATTTTTTGTGTTGCTGAGTTCACCAGTGACTTTCTTTCTTTCTGATATACAAAATTGTAGTAGATTGTGTCATAATGTCAAGGACAGGTCTAGGGAGATCAGCGCCATTGGAGGTGGGGGCAGGGTTTATGTGGTGTGAGACTTACAGACTTTGCCCCCCCCCCCCCACGAAAGCATCTAGTCAGTCTCCTCTACTCTCTCCCGCTTTTAAATCAACTCCATGCCTTTTATCTGCTTAATTGATAATGACATATTAAAGGAAGTGTCCCTACCTGACCATGAAGTTGCCATTGAGATAACTGTTTTCATACATTTTATACATATCATTAAATCTTTACTTTTTGCCAATAATTCATTTACTAAAATGGATACATGGCCTTATGGAAACCAACATATTTTCTGGCACAACAAAAATTACATAATGTTTCCAATTGTACTTTCTGTAAATTCAGTTTGACTTGAATTCAGTTAGTATTGAAAGTAAATTTCCAAATATTTATTATGGCTTTCTTACAAATCTGTAGTACGGTTTACTGACGTTTTTTCCCATTTTAATTGTATGTCAAGGCAAAATTTTTGACACATTCTAACAATACAATCCCATTTCAAAATTTTTTGCTTCCTGAAAAATTTGCTGATTACACAAGATAGAAGATATCTAGTCAAATACTAACTTCCTGTAGTAAGCTAACTATCTCTGCTGTGCTGAAATCCTAAGCAGTGTCTTAGTGATGTCGCGAACCCCAACAATAGTGTTGGGAAAGTTGTTTCAAGGGGTCAAACACCTGGACAATGACATGACAG
>CM070032.1:155377194-155389915 GCA_036250615.1 Ptychadena robeensis
GGTGGTTGATGGTCAGTGTGGAGGACACTGGGGGAGGATGGACAGTGTGGAGGACACTGGGGGAGAGGACAGTAGTGGAGGACCAAGGTGAGATGGACAGTGTGGAGGACACTAGGGGAGTGACAGTGTTGGGGACAATGGTGGTGATGGTGTGTGGAGGACCACGTGGGGAGCTGGACAGTGGGGGACACTGGGGAGATTGGGGGGGGGGGGGGGGGTGGGGGGGGACAGTGTGGAGGACACTGGGGGTGATGGTCAGTGTGGAGGAACACTGGGGCGAGATGGATATTCCCCATGGATGGATGGATGGGATATTCAGTGAAGACTGTAGATTCACACAGAACATGCCCTAGCTAATGGTTTTCCCATAGCAGCAGCAGCAGCTTCTCTTTCTAACTCTCTACTTCTCAAGCAAAATGTGTTTAAATTGGGTCCTGTACTGGTAGTGTATAGCGGGGTGGTGAGGGTTGGAGTGGGGGGGTGACTTCATGGGTGGTGCTCATTGGCTGGATTATGTCTGCGGACTGGCCTAGGGGTCAAAGTTTCTGCAATGTTAAAAGATAGGGGGCGGATCGAACTCTCCATATGTTCACGAACATGCGCGAACGCGAACATGCAGTGTTCGCAGCGGATAGTTCTCCGGCGAACAGTTCGCGACATCACTACTGATGAGCCCTGGGATGGCCATTTTCTCTGCTGACAAAGCTTTCTTTAGGAAATATTGACATCAATACAAGCTTTTATTAACCTTCCTGTGTAGTATATGTGACTCTGAGGTGACCACATTCACACTGCCTCAGTAACCATGTATAGGGTGCTATAAGGACAATGCCCAGTCCTGCCAGTATGTGTGACTGTTCACTACCTCAGGACAGACAGGATCACACAGGAAAGCCCCGCCTACAAGCAGAGCTGAGGAGGCGTGGCTGAAGCGTCGGCTCTGCTGGATAGGCATTAGCTCCTCTCGCATATCACTAGTGAGTATGGAGGGGAGGAATGAGTCGGGGGCAAGCAGCAGCCGCCGGTCCACATGTGACCCTATTTGGGTCCGGACCAGGGTCCGCCTATTGAGTACCCCGGCTCTAGCACATGCAGTTTTTGCATTAATTAAGTTAAAAAATAAAGTCGAAATTCTGATTTTCGAAATTTTTACTTGACTTTGAACCTCATTTATGCAAAAACTGTTTGTGTTAGAGACATACTTTTGAAAAAAAATCGACCATCTCTACTAGCTAGAGGGGTGAAACTCGGGGTGTAAGTAGTAGTAGGGGAGCATTACTGACCCTGAAAGTTTCATTGTTATACTATTAATGGTTTTCGTGCTATGAATGTTCAAAGTTAAAGTGTCACACAGGTTTTGTTTCTAGAGCACGGCTGTAGAGGGGGAGAGGGTGTGTCCTGTCCTGAGTTTTTATTGGCTACAGGAAGCATTATCTGATCGAGAAGCATCCTGTAGCCATGGTAACACTGCTGCTGGGTGGAGAGATCTCTTGCTCTCTGCTTTCTCTCCCTCTGCTTCTTTTGGCCAGCACGCAGCCCTGTGTTCAAAAGTTGTCTTATGCAACGGAAAATACAGTACTTTTAAATATTCATTATGTCACTTATTTGCTTTTAATCCCTGCTTGAACCTACCGTAGTTGTATTTATATTGTTGCACTACCACACATTCAAAACAGCTGTACCTCCTAGTCAGCCAACCTTCATCGGGCATTGGAAAATTCAGAAGGTCAAAGGCAAGGTGTTAAACATTTTTGTTATTGAGCATGTTTGCTTGGCTGTATGTATCAATTAATAAGAGCATCAAACATGTTTGTTAAAATGTCCTTTAAATAGGAATGAGTCAACTCATGGAGTTATGGTAAGTAGGTTGTTGCTTGAGTAGCACAATTTTATACTTAGCAAGTTCAGATACGGGTTCTTTACTCTATGTACTAATTTTAAATGTGATCAGTATAGTGTAGCAACAAAATATTCATATATTGTAATAGTTCATTTTGTCGTATAGTAAAGCTCAAGCGCCATATAAAAATAGCACAAAATAAAAGGCTTGAGCCTGTGACAAATCTTTATGTTTTTCATATTAAGAGACAATCTGGCTGAAAGAACATTTTGAGAAAGGTCTGCAATAAATGCCTCATTTTGTTTCTCTCCTTCCTCTTGATAATTTTTGAACGTATAGGTCTCAGCTGGCATGTATAGTTTATCTCGAAAACCTAAATGAACTCAATTGCCATGCACATTCCTCAGCGGTGATATAAATGTGAATGGACAGGATGGTTAATTGCTTGTACTCAAGAGGGCATCAAGGCATTGGTTTCAGTGGTGTAATGACAGATTAGCACTATATCTGAATTACAGTGCTTGCATGCTGCTACGCTTGACATTATGCAGTCATTATAACTCTCAGGATCTCTATTATTGTAGCTAGTATATCAGGGCTATGCATTCTGATGACAAGACCTTCTAATAAAAAATGATAAAAAGAGCAAGGTTAAGAATAATGCACTAATCCATAATATGAACAAAACATTTTAAACATTTTAACATTAGTTTACACTGGAAATGGAAAATGGAAAACATTTTTTGAATAGGTTACAACTATGTACAGTATCTCACAAAAATATGAATACTTCTCTCATTGTGGTAGTTTATACAAAGTGTTCATGGGACAACAGTGATAAGACATTTGGATACAAACTCAGCATTAGTGATGGCCAAACTGTCCACAAGGCATTGATGTTCGCACTCCTTCTAGCCGGCGAGCACTACGGGTGTTCGGCCCGCCCGGGTGGCCGGCAAGAAGAAACTCACTATTTTTCCTCTGGCAGAATCAGGAGCATTAAGATCCCGCCGGTGGAAGAATCTTTTCAGTAAAAGACCGCGTAGAGAAGCCGGTCTTCTAGTGAAAAGTCGACTCCGAAAATGGTAAGTGACGTCAGTGATATCACATCCGTCAATCGGAACCAGGAACTATGTGTTCTTTTCCAAAAGTTTATACATTAACTTAGCGGTTTAGACTAACCCAGTTCATTCAATCGAACCAATTGGGTTTGTTTGCCGATGATCGGAGCCCCTGCAGTGCCTTCTTACCTCTCCCCCGGGTGTCGTGTACATAATGATTTCCAGTGTTTGACCCAGTTGACGTTTTGACCAAACTATTCAAAGTGCAACCGGAGGGTCAGATTGAGGCAAATAAATCAAGCTATAAAATAGATGTTAGCTGCATCAGACGTTCCACGGTGGGAACAAATCATCTTCCCATGCCCCTCCCAGTTCTCTTTCTTAAGATGGGTTGTGATTAACCAGGCTGGGACTATTTGGGAGGATTTCCATATTTGGGCTGTGGAGTGTGGTGTTTTTTTATACAGGTAGTGTAATAACAAGCTGTAATTAGGAGAACTACCTTACAGGGCCTTCTCCTTTGATCTTGTACCCAGATTAAAGTGAAGAGAACTGGAGACCTGAAACCTTGCTGGTTTTTCTTATTTCAATACAATGTGATGGGCTTGGAGGGATCGACAGTCTGCAGGTCAGGTAGAATAACACAATATGTGCAGCTGCCTTCACCTATAGGCAAGCCCCCCCTACTTGAACAGGAGACAGGTCGACCCAACTTCAGTTGCCCACAGGGCACACAAGGTATTTGACCTTAGAGTTGAGACAAATAAACCCCTCCTTGGACCCCTGAGGAGCAGGTTTAGAGCCAAAGGTTAAACAAATGCAGTATTCAAGGGGGTTAACCAGAAGAGTAGTCTGGGTACATAACAAGGGTCATACACAGGAGTATAGTCTAAGAGATGAGGCATTCAAGGGGTTTAAACAGCAGAGCAGTCTGGGTACACATCAAGCGTAATAAACTCTGAAATACAGAAATACAGTTAAATGAAAAAAGTGCAAAGACACAAAGTAGAAGGAGTCCAGCAATCCAGGTTACCTTGTGCTATCACGAGCAGGGCAGCCATGCATCATCCAGGTTTATATAGGGCAGGAAATGCTAGAGGCCTATTAACAGGTGCAGTGGGCGATCTGTGAATACACCCTATATCTACCCATGTCTGCAGAAGGTGGGCACAGAAACCTGAGTTTAGTGCACTGGATTTGTAAGGTTCTTGTTGGTATTCTGACTCACAAATGCACTAAACATGCCATTACAATAGACTGGTCATTTCTGCTGATTTTGTCAGAGGACAAATGTACAAAATCTACAAGGTATCAAATACTTTTTCCCTCACTATATATGTAGGTGGTGAATAATTATGGCACAATTTTTTTATCATAATATTTTATCTTTCATATTTTTTTCATAAGGCATTCTGTTCTATATATATAGTGGGCTAGAGCTTCATAAAACTAGCAACATAAATGTGTTGTTTTTATCAGACTTTTCTGTCTTTGGTAAAAATAAATACTTTTTATGCCCCATGGACTGTTCCGAAGAAGTTAAAAGGAGGTCTTAAACTCTCTTTAGAGCCTTTTGAACAATTTGTTAAACACTTAACCAGGGAACACGATGGCCGCTTTGAGCGACCTGCAAGCTCATGGCCATCTATCTGGCCCATATCCAATGAGGCCATCCCTGTTTTCAAGTGGGACCAATCAATCTCACTCGAAAACAGGGATATCGAACATGACCATAAACCACCGTCTATGTCCATTGCTTTGCATGGGGACTGCGGATTCCCATGCAAAGCATCATCCAGCTCTTCCGATATCGAGCAGCAGCGCGATGAAGTCATCGCTCTGCTGCCAGGAACCTCGAAAGGTTCCTATATCGAGCCATGTGTTCCTGGCTTAAATCCTCTATTGACTCCAATTACAAAATGGACTTCCTACAGGAAAAGGAAGCAAGCTGCGATCTCCCCAACAGTTGGCTAGAGACTAGTGTTGAGCAGCATATGGTATATTTGAATTCGCATAATTATACAAATATACAATATACAAATAGTGATGATCGCAAATATTCGTATTCCGAATATTAATCGCAAATATCGGCAATTCGGAAATTCGCTAAGATGGTGAATATATTGCCGAATATTCACAATTCCGGATATTCTGCATTTTTTTCTATTACACATGCCTCTCAATGCAAGTGGACGAATTGGAAGGCTGTAACAAGAGCTTAGCAACACTCCCTGCGACCATCAACAGTTTTTAAATCCAATATTGGGGTGATGCGAATATTCGAAATATTGCGAATATCGGCACTTTTGAAAATTCGCGTCCAAGATGGCATCCATTTTTTTTCAACACGCCCCTCAATGCAAGTTAAACATATATTCACGAAATTCGCAATGCCGATTTTCGCAATAAGAAGAATATTGCCGAATGCAAATATTTTCCGAATGTTTTCCAAAAAATGTTGCCACATGCCGCGAATACGAATGTTGCCTATGCCGCTCATCACTATATACAAAGGAACATTCGAAATTCGAAAAATTTGATTCGACTGTATTCTATTGCCTTCCATCGTGTGGCTGTTCGCAATTATTCACGATGCAGCTTTACAGCTTCTGTTCTTTATTCTGTGATCTTAGCACTGTGTGTATTGCGCATATCCATTCACAATGCGCACAAGTATGTATGCAGGTAAACAATGTTGAAGCATAATACAACGAATATCCGACATTGCAAATATCCAAGCGCACATTCGCGAAATATTGCGAATTCTTAAATGTCGGATATTCATCGAACATATTCGAATTTCGAATATTCTCGCTCAACGCTACTAGAGACTGCCTGTATCAGCCCATTCCTCCGACTATGAAGCACAACTGTGGGGCAGACTTGCCATCTCACCCACAGTTTTACACAGAAATAGAATATTGGCTGTTGAGTGAATGACATCACTTACAATTGACAACTAGTCATTAAAGTAAATTCTTTCACTATAAGAGGATACCATTTTTTTCTGACTATAAGACACACTTTTTCACCCCCAAAATCGGGAAGAAAAAATGCCTGCTTCTTATGGTCTGAATGCGAGACGTGGTCGTGCTTTGGCTCCCCGCCAGAGCCCTGCTGGCATAAGCAATGAAGAGAGAGATAGATGAACTGTCACCTATCCCTCTCTCCGTGTCCAAGGAAACTGCAATCACTGCAGCTCCCACGGACACAGGCAGCCAGGGAGGGAGAGCAGAAGACTGGGCAGCCTCCTGCCCCCCTCCTCCTGATCAGTGAAGAGTTGACGTCATGTGCTGTGTGTGTGTACTGCTGCTAGTGACGTCTACTGGCTGAAATTGATATTGCATTCATTTAATATTGCATTAACCCAATTGATGTGAACACTTTTATATATGAAATATTTTTCTCCTGGTTTTCCTGCTTTAAAAACTGGGTCCGGCGCGTCTTAAAGTGGGAAAAATACGGTATTTAACCTAATAACCAATAGAGGTAGAATAAAATTATTTACCAAGGTTTATATACTTTCTGAGTA
The DNA here is from genome assembly GCA_036250615.1 of Ptychadena robeensis. Classification (NCBI taxonomy): domain Eukaryota; kingdom Metazoa; phylum Chordata; class Amphibia; order Anura; family Ptychadenidae; genus Ptychadena; species Ptychadena robeensis. The sequence goes on from CM070032.1 coordinate 155,383,628, forward strand.
TTCCCTTCAGTGATATAAATTGTTAATTATCACCTCAACAAGATAACTGATGTTTGAATGGGAAGTCCTAAAGCACCTATCAATCTTGTGCTTTATTAATTTTGGAAGCTATTTCTGCGGTAACTAAATAACTAAGTCGCTTTGCAGAATCACACTTTTTTGGGATTTCCTGTTAATTCTATTTGTGGCAGTTGATCTAATATGTAGGTTGTCTGTTTATTAGACATGCAGCAACATAATTACGAAAGTAATGAGCATTACTGAATAACTGGGCTAATTATTATAGCAGTTCACACAAGTCACATAAAATTAGCTCAGCCACCGACAGACACTATAGATGTTTACATAATTAGACACACACGCAGAGAACAGTTTAATCCAGTATTATGCAAGGGGTTTCCATGCAGGCCAAGAGGCATGGGCATCTAATTTGCAGGACATGTGTGATTGTTAAAGGTTCAGCCTGGAAAGCAGGAGAGAGCAAGATTGACAGAGTGAGTTTTAGAAAGACTGTGTCAGTAAATCAGGGCAAGAAAGAGGCAGTGCCAACCTTTTCAGTCATGGTGTTTTTCTATCTTAATTTACAGTTGCACTTGTGTGATCATTAAATTGGCTGGACATGCATGTAAACCTCCATAAAATGCTCAGCTTGTTTAACCAGCAGTAAGACTACTTCATTCATTTTTTGCACCATCCCCCTACCCTACATAGATGAGGATTTTGACATGAATAAACGCAGTTAGTGCTGGTAATGTGGGGTTTTAAGGTGCAGAAAAATTTACAACTTACCGTATTTTTCGGACTATAAGACACACTTTTTCACCTCAAAAAAACTAGAAAAGTGCCTGTGTCTTATAGTCCGAATCCAAAGCCGGGGAGCTGTCAGATGAGAGATGCAGCCACTGCCGGTGTACGGATCTCCCATCTGAACTGTATTGCTTATGCCAACAGAGCCCTGCTGGTATAAGCAATGATGAGAGAGATGCCATCTATCCCTCTCTCCATGTCTGTGGAAAATGCAATCACTCTGCAGCTTCCGCAGACACAGGCACAGCCAGAAAGGGAGAGGAGAGCCTCTGCAGCCGTTCTTCCCTGTGGCCCCCCTTCTCCCAAACAGTGAAGAAGATGATGTTGTGCTGTGATAGTACTGCTGCTAGTGACATTTTATAGGCTGAATTTGATATTGCATTTGTTTAATCAATTGAATTAACCCAATTGATGTGAAAACCTATAAAAAAAAAAATTCTGGTTTTCTGCTCTAAAAACTGAGTGCGTCTTGTGGTCTGATGCATCTTATGGTCCGAAATATACAGTATTTTTAGAACAAAAACATGTATCTTTATTCACATATTAAAATTATGTGCAAACAGAACAATGACAAACTCCAAATATCTAAAAACATGAGGAAAGGACAAGAAACCAAATACAAATAGGAGAAGTTGAAGGTAAAGTAGGATCCCACAACCCGCATACACCATCCCCCTCTTATTTAGATCCTGATATTGCAGAAGTGTGGTTACTCTAAGGCTACATTTACACTGTTGTCTCCCAGGCTGCTGTTAGTCAGCATGGGAAACGACTGGGCACACCTATCTGCGAGCACCTGCAAACTTGTGCAGGAGCTTGGGGGTCGTTTAGATAATCACCCGTGACAGGTATATTGGACGAAAGTCTGACGGTCAGTAGATATATTGGCTTAAAAGAGCCCTTAAGGTGTCCTAGATCCAATTCAATACTTTGGATGGGGACCCTTGAACATGTATATTCAAGTTCCCTGCTTCCGCTTTAGACTTTAACACTTTTTTTTTATTCACATTTTATTAAATTCAAAGGTAAACAGAACCAGCATCAAACAGTTGGGGTACAGAGACGCATAACAATGCAAGAAAAAGCAGTGTAACCACAAGCTACTCCATATGACATCATAACTCAGCGTCTGCAAAATAAGGGTCGTCGGGCCCAATGGCCCCTTAACTTGTAGGAACCTTTAACCCAACCCCAGCACCCAGCATCCTGAGGCGCTGCATTGTCAGCAATAGTATCCAAAAAGAAACAATGGAAAAAAAACCCACATCAAAAATAACAGAACGTACAATCCACTCATTCACACACACCACAGGACTAGGCAATACAGTTAACACAAGTACGTGGATTTTGGCGGGAGGAGGGGGGCATAGACAACGGGAATGCGCGGTAGGGGCATTCAGACCTCGAGGAGTGGGATTCCGACCCCGCAAGCCCCCCATTAACCAGGGGGCAAGTAGACTTTAACACTTTTGCCAATAAATCATTAATCTAGAAAAACAAACAGAAACAATCAGATTACACCAATGCCCATTGCAGTATGTGATTCATGGCTTAATTTCATACATACCGATACCTTTGGTTGAGTATTAAGCCCCTAGTTCCCTTATGTCTTCAATGCTGTGTGACCAATGCTATGCCCCTGATCTCCTATTGCTTTAATGACTCTCAGTAATCCCCCTAATGAGGTGACAGCTACACATGAAGTTAATATGCAATTAATATGCAAATGGCGGTCTAAGCTACACCAAATATGTATATACATTTGGTAATAGCCTCTATAGAAACTTGCCGAGTCACTATTCCATAATCTACATTGTATTTGGTTCCTTTCGTTATGTTTTTAGATATACAAGGGTTGACTTTTGCTCGATCAATCGTCACTTTGATTGTACTACCACACATTGATTGTGCATTGGATTTGTTTATGATCAATTTACGATCATACTATGCATACGCTATTACTATGTAATGCTATCATTATGCGAGAGTAATATGAGCGTAACTACGATTGTAAACAAATGGATCACACTACCTAGAAAAACTGTCAGATATTTGTATGATTGAGCAAAATCGTACCAGATAAGCGGGAAACGACTTAGGATTGATCAAATAAAAAACTGGTTGTTTTAAGTCGATTGAACTGAAATACCAAACTGCATATGGCCACCTTAAGTGTTTGAAGGATTTAACCCTTCTTTACCTGCAATAATGTAGACCATGAAAAAACAGTAAACAAAGATGGGGGTTCAGTGTCCCCCATTATTTCTAACCAAAAAAAGTAGCAATTTTAATCCATTGCCAGATAATTGTAAAGTGTTCCCGTTAGAGTCCAGAGTTAGAGTCCAACCAACAAGAGTACATAGCCAACCTTAACCTTGCTTTAGATATTAGAGGATAAATAGTACTACTAAGTTAGACTGATCCCCCCACTACACCTAAAAAGTTGCAATGACAAGTTTTCCTAGGACAGTGGTGGCCAACTTATGGCACACCTGCCAGAGGTGGCACTTGGAGACCTCTCTGTGGGCATGCACATTGTCAGCCAGTACTTGATGAATTCTTTTGCAGGAGAATTTTTCCTAGGTGAATCTGGCATCTCCATTAAAATGCCTTGTAAAAATTAATGTAACTGTTCATAATAGTAGGCAAACATGAATGAGCATGTGACCTTTTACTTTTATATGTCTTGCCAGCTTGTTCTTCCTCTCACGGATTTGCCATAAGCTGCTCTAACTTTGAAAAGGCTGATTTGAAAACTATTGTTATGAACGGCAGTATAATGAACTCTTCACTACTCTGTACTGGTTGGCTGGTCTGTATCTGACATATTGACATGCATTTAGCAAAAATAAACGATGTGTCAGAAATGTATCTTAAATACTCTCCTACCACCATCAAAGGTCTTCATGAACATGAGTTCAGGTTATAGAATAAAGCTGCTGATTTTGTGTTATCTGGATTCTGGTCTATTCTCAGAATTTAACAACGCGTAGTGTTACAGCTTTTATCTTAAAATTGCCATAGATTCCATTCTATTGAGATATGTGAAAAGTGTCTCAAAGCTTTCCAGAGGTTTTACACCTCTGCACAACCCACTTTATCTTAAATGATCATGTGTATTATATGTTATAAAGTACTTGTGTCCTCTTTGAGAGAAAATTGCTACTTGTGATTATTTTAATGCAGTTTTTCTTTTGAGACAAAAAAAAACAGCTGCCAAAAAAAGAGCAGATTGCTGTACAAACTACCGTAAGTTCTAACATCCCCAGTAAATATAGAAATGCTCTATATAAATGTAGCTGTATTGGAATACACAAGATCACTGATGACCAAAAAAAAGCAGATCTCGGAAAGAGTTATTGAATTATGGTAGCTAGGTAATACAAAGTTTTTAGGTTGCTAATGGCAGTCTTTTTATTTTCTTTGTACATGTTTTATTAAAATAAATGTACTTTGTTTGGTTCATATCTTTTCTTCAACAGAGCTTTATATAAGGTTTTTGGGCATTTGCCAAGATATGTTGGCCAACATGCTTTAAAGTGTGAACCAGGCAAAAAGTGGGTGACAATGTTTTGCAGTTCCAAAAAAAGTCCTACTGGGTTAATGACCCCAAGTGTGTCTATGCAGGGCTTTACTGGCCCAAAGGTTTGGTCATGAAATAGAAATCAGCTTAACCTCCCTAACGCTCTGCTGAGCTCCAGATTTCTGTAACAAAAGTGCACCATTGACTTTAATGGGGTTTTTTTTGTATGTTATAGGCCTGTTACTTACCAATATATATCCATACAAGGGTCTAGTAGACATATAACACAATTATGTAAAAATTTGTCATTAAAGTAACGGTAGCAAAGGTCCAAAGGTCAGATAGGCAGTAAATGAACACAATGGTAATAGTGTTAAACACTAGCAATCCAGGCTGAAGCTATATTTCCACAGCATTTAGGTATGCGCAAATACCCACTGCGTTAATTGCATGCATTGATGGGGATGTCGTGGTTCCCATACATACGCATGACTTCGCGTCCCGCCTGTTCACACTGCATTTATTGGGTCCACCAGCTGGGCGGACAGCATGAGTTCCAGGAAGCCTACCAGAAGTGATCTGAGCTGCTGCGGACAAACGTCAGCGCTGCATGGCACCTCTCAGTGGCGGATGTACCCACTTAGTTCGGTGCACTTTTTGCACGTCCAGAGCGAACAAACTGGGTTAGTCTCATCTGCACAGGAGGTTGAAGCACTTCTAACCTGATTTCTATTTCATGACCAAATATTTGGGCCAGTAAAGCCCCACATAGACACACTTAGAGTCATTGACCCAGTAGGGCTTTTTTGCATATTTTGAATTGGGGTTGGCCTTAATGATAGACACCCTGGAGAAACACCCATTATACTTTGATCTAATGTTTTGCATTTAATGTTTTAGGTCTAGGCTCTTGGACACACTAGTACAGGTGCACATACAACAACTTACAAACAAAACACATTTCACATAATATATTGCCTATGCCACTCATCACTAGCTGCTGGTACGCTGTTACATATTTTTTGACAAAGGTTGCTTCCTATTTGGCATCAGTGCATGATCTGGTCGAATGGGTATTTGAGACAAGTGTCCATCTTTCCCCACCTACCTTTTTGCTGGACCCTCCACTGCCTAACTTTTCCAATGTAGCCCAGCATTTATTGTCCCACATCCTGATAGCGCTCTTTTTTAATTTCACTTTTTTCTGTGTTTTACATTTTTTTCTTGCTATGTGACATGTATCTTGCTATTGTTTGCTTGGTCCTCAATTTCACATTGTTATTGTTATTGGTTTATGTGCAGGATTAGTTTTTTGTTATTTATATTAGATGTAATGTTTATAGCTAATAGATGTAATCATATATAGTTAATAATGGAAAGTGAAAGGGAGGGGGAGGGGAGAAAAATGCTCAAGGTATCATGTGCCACGTCCCTCTAAATCAGGGAAAAACAGAGGTTGGAACAGAAGACTAGTCTTCCATCCACATTGGGACTTTATGGGCACTTAAACAAATCAGTGTGTCTAAAATTCAATTTATTAAATATATATCAATAAACATTGCATAAAAATACATACAATTTTCTATATGGGTCAGTGCCTCAAACACACATAGGGTTGACCTCATAAAGATAGAACAAATTTTACAGTACAATAAAACATATTCAGTCACGAGTGAAAAAAAATGGAATATATCTACGATATAGGCTGACATGATTTATAGATTCCCTCCGACATGTTTCTTCAGGGAGATAATTGAATCTATAATACAATATGACTATAAATATGCATGGAATTACAGTAATAACAGGTTATAGTTATCATCCAGAAAAACATATAGTGTATACTAGCTACAAATAAGGGGTAGCCAATACCCATATATCAGTCCATCCCCAATTTTTTTTTAATCATAACAGTATAATTGTTTGATTTGGTAATTTGAAAAAGACCTTTACATGTA
>CM070032.1:155410389-155424245 GCA_036250615.1 Ptychadena robeensis
TTTTTTTTTTTTTTTTGCTTTTTTCCCCTCCTCCGGTCTGCAGCTGGTCGTCCGTATCCCTAAAGGGGAACTCCAACCACCGCATCCAAACATACCCCCAGGGAATTCGGACCCTGGCCACTGGTGTGGGAAAAGTCAACAGGGGACCCTCAAGGTTTTCCTGCATGACCCCCTCGCCTGGGGGGCTCTGGGTGAAGACCCACAGTGAGCTTAGACTCCCGACACCAGCGCCCTCCCAAGACCTCCTAAGCGCCGGCGGGTGTAACAGATGCATGCACCAACCAGGCTATAGACTTATAGTGAAACTCTGGCTGTTTGCCATTAGCTTGTATCACGGCCTTAGCTCGGTCTTATCACCAGCCATGACTGTATGTTGAGTTAATTTCATGTCGATGTTGTCATTTTGATATCTGACTATCTTGATATCTGACAAGCACGTTTTCTTTATGTTTTTTTTTTTTTTTACCATAAACGGATTGATCAACGCATTGAAAAATGTGTCAACCATTGTCAACCATTGTGTTTCACCTGAATTTTCTATGAATTTGGATCTTTTTAAAATCCCAATCTGTAATTTATTCTGGTAACACGTCTGGTGCCAGTAGTAAAGAGTAAAAAAGCAGGTAAATGATCATTGTGTTTCACCTGAATTTTCTATGAATTTTGATCTTTTTAAAATCCCAATCTGTAATTTATTCTGGTAACACATCTGGTGCCAGTAGTAAAAAGTAAAAAAGCAGGTAAATGATCACTTTGAAAGTATGACCAGATGTATATCTGTCTGTACAGAGCACTTGCTGCACACATATTTGAAAGAGTTACCTAAGCTGCAGACAATCTTGTTATTTTGATATTTTACCCATATATGACCAATTGCTTATAAAATGTCATGTAGGGAAAAAAGGTCTAGTTTTAGCTCTGATGACAATTTGAAGTAAATACAGTGTGTACAGTTTCAACATGCTTCTAGAAATGATATAAATAGTTCAATGGTGATTGCTTTCCATTCCCTTCCTGTTAAAAGTATTTTGTCAAGTGTCTGGTATTTCAGTGATTAAATGTCAGCTTTCATTAAGGGCTTTTAATAAATCTGTTTACTCTCCACACATTTCAATTAATAACCTTTGGTACTAAACTGTATTTGATAATTATACATACCATATATGTGATCAAAATGGATCTTTTATAACAATAAGAATTTATTCCAAATATGCATTCTGCCCATGATAAATATATCTTATTTTGTAGACAAATGCTGTGATGGATCTCACAGCATATTAGCACACTAATTTACTGTGTCCAATTGCAATACACTAGGAGTAAATTGCTTTGTGGCAACTCTGAGGATTTAAATTATTTACTATAAGTTGTAGAGGCACAGAATGAGTTTCATTCCCTTCACACTTTATTAACCCTACATTTTGCTAAACATACTGCTTAGGCTCTGTATTATATTTTTCGGTTTGATTACCAGTACGTGGCCAATACATCTTCACATTGCTCCATTGGGCTGGGTAGAAACTGAATGTACCACTGCTATATGGTACTGAACAAAATAATATAGATTTGGACCTACCAATATTCCTACTGGTTGTGACTACTGGACTGCAGATTCTAGTATAAACAACAGGGAAACTCACAGGAAATGGTTGTGAGACTGAAACTGCCTAACAGCAAGTAAACCAAACAGCTCAAAACTGGGCAACTGAAGGAGGAGTATATCAAATAGAGACTTCTTGAGACTTGGGACTTAGGAGTATCACGTTGAACTACTTTCATGCTATCTATGTAATCCTATTTTATTTTAGAAAAAAAAGATGAAGATGCTTTGTAACCTAGTGTAAACAAATCTTTAACCTCCTTGGTGCTATGCTTGTACATTTGCTTGTAGATATGTTACCTTATTAACCTCCTGGGCGTTAAACCATCATGAAACTCAGTCCGAGTAAACGTAGGAGTAACTTACCTGTCCGCCAGATTCCCCCAGTGTGTGCAGATGCTTCCGTGTCCGCCCTGTTTAGGGGGGGCAGGGGTAGATGGTGCCATAGACCTCCATGAAATGGAGGGGGCGTTGCATTTTACCAGCACAGCTCCGGCGTCTCCAGTGATGCTGAAGTTGTGCACGGGACCTCCAGGTGGGTAGGAAATCGCATCTTTTCTGCTTAACGCCCAGGAGGTTAAAGTGTTACCTTATTATGTCTCCCTACCAGTCTAACTCAGAGAAAAAAATGCAGATAGGACAGTTGCACATTATCACTACATTATTTGATAAGCAAGGATGTAAAGAAACCGCATCCAATGGTTTATGGTGCTGCTTTCTCACTTCCCACTGATGCATACTTTGAATTCGATGGACGATTGTTTTTTTTCTCTCCTCTTAATGTACATTTTATTAATTTAAACTTTATTACACCTGTTGGGTTTTCATAACTTTGAGGGTTGTAAAGTTGGCAATATCTCTGTTTTAAAAAAACAGAACCAGAGAAAAATGACGTGTGTCATTATTATTTTAACGCCAGACCCCCCTTAGTCATGGAACCTAGGAGGGGACAGCAAGTATGTCACCAGAGGAGCACATCTGTTCTAATGTATGGAAAGTTGTGACAGACGCTTTCCTTTCTTTACTTCTGTAATATACAATGATTACAATACAATAAGATTTTCAAACCACAAAACCATTTATGATCAATTTTCATCTGACACTCTTTAGCTGTAGGAGTCTGTCATATAAATGGAATGTTACACAATAGGAGATCTAAAAGATCAGCTAATGCTGACGTTTGGACTGCTTCTGACAAGTGCATTATCAAAAGTGGTAAAGAGCATATAAGTCATATACCATTCTGGTATCAAAATGTAACTTTGTGTTTCAAAGGACCTCTCCAGTAGATATACCATATTCTCCTTTAAGAATGTTAGTTTAATATTTAGGGGGCTATTTATCAAGGAGTTTGAATAAATTATTTTTTTTATTGCAGAACTGAGGTCACTTATAGTTTGTGATTAGTGGCACCCTGCTGAAATCCTGTATTTTCTGCTAGAAGTCCCTTTTTCTGGTTAATGGCTTTTTATCAAAAGTGCAGCTAATATCAGATGAATCTGTCATTCAACACTTAGTATTATACCTATCTATTTATATGAAATTAAGGTATGTCTAAAGCTAGCAATACATAGGTAATTTTTTTTCTGTTCTATTGACATAAAAAATCGAACATTTAGATTGATCGATGACTAATCAATTCCAGTTTTAAGATATCGACCAAAAGTGATCGATATCAAAAAGAGATCAAACAGAACAGTCATGTCAGTAATTTCTAAATTCCTATTCGATCTGACCAAATTTTCATAAACTATCTAACTGTCTTGCAGCCATTTTGAATCATTCCAAAAAGGAAACTGAACATGAAAGTGATACAACATATTTTATTTATGGCAGGCTCAAGTTCTCAAGGGAAGATACCTCTTCCAAACCTTGGCCAATACATATTTCTTTTTTATTTTGGGTCCATGTAGAAAAAAAAGAATTATCTTTTGACACGCGGAAATGCCTTATTTCACATTTATATACAGTGTTTGCAGTTTTGCTCATTTCATCAACCAAATGTGAGTCACATTTGCAATGTTCATTATTTGGTTTATTATTTGGGATGACACAATTTTTTATTTGAATGCTAACAACATTTTAGTGAAGGCATTGCATTAAATACTTCCTTCAAGGTGCCTCTCTCTTGTCCTTTTAGGATGGAAAGAGATCATTTTAATGTGCAAGGGATTCCACTGCTCACCAGCTGGGAGACGTCCATCTGTCTGGTTACATGCCCGCATGTCAGAGTTTGTTTGAGTTGGGTTTTGTTTCAAAAAAGTTTAGCTTCCCCTGCATTTTGCACTTTGTTTGGCCCCCAAAGTGGGGGGGAAAGAACTGAGACCACAAGGGGCACAAAAGTAAGCAGGTGTTTCTGTGTTATACAAGCTACATTTACATAGCATCGTTGCCTACCTTAATGAATTCAGCTACCAATTTGTTGACTATCGCCTTGCAGGTCTTAGAGACAAATAGAACAAGTACTTATGCAGAAATGACACAAGTAAACTTGAGGTCCTCGTAAGACCGTCCAGTTGCTAGAAAATGCAAGGTGGTGCAAGCGTTCCTCAGCTAGCAATAAAAATTGGCCTTAAACACTCCAGGAGCATAGTTTTTAAAATCATAAGGGTTATTGTCTATGAGGTGGTGGATGATATTTATGTCTTTGGGAAAGTCAGTTCTTTGCCCACACCCTTTGCCCTCTCTTCCTCTTAGCACTGAATTGCATGAGCATGACCCACCATGTCATAATTCGTTATCGAAAGGATTCACCGAATCAACCTCTTTGTTTCAGCCAGCGATCATTAAGGGTCAAAGATCAATGGGAAATCTGTTACCCAAGGTGGACTTCAATCACTTTAAGATCAATTGAACGTTCCAATCGAATCGTAAGACGATCACAAAATAATCGACCCATATATGGCTACCTTTAGTTTGCTGCTGTAATTAAAGTAATATGGAAAACATACCAACCTGAGTTTTTATATAAAAATTAACAATACAATTTCCCTGCAAGTTCTAAGTGGCTGCCAGCAAATGAGTAACTATACAATAACTATGTATAAAAAAATATATGTATATTTAGGGGATGTAGAAGTGATTTACATACCTGAACCCTCACTGTGTTCTGTCCCCCCCACTCTAATCGAGAACAGAGAACTGGTCTAGGATAGGAGGTGCTTCCAAGAAAGCAAAGCTAATCACCTCAACTCCTCATAGACATAAAAAAAACATTCACATTGTGCAGTGGGGTGGTGGAACCTGTGGAATGCCAGAAAAGTACACTTTTCCAGTGCAACTTTAATACATTATTTAAGAAACAATAGTCAAGAGTAGAGATGGTCGAATTTTTTTTCAAAAATTCGACCATTTCGCCGGTTTAGACTTAATTGCAAAGCCCCTGAGCATGGTATCATTACCAAACTTGCTGGAGATGTAGAGAAGGGTTGGGGGTATGTAGCAAAAAAGAAAGTATGTCTCTAACACAAATAGTTTTTTCACAAATTAAGTTCAAAGTCAAGTAAAAAATTCGAAAATCGGAATTTCGACTTTAACTTTGAACTTAATTTATGCAAAAACCCCATGTGCTAGAGCAAAACATTTTTTTTTCAAATGTTCATCCAACCCTTCTCTACATCTCCAGCAAGTTTGGTGATGATACCATTTTCAGGGGCTTTGCAATAAGCTCACAAAGTTTGCAAGTCGAAAAATTTGACCATCTCTAGTCAAGAGTTGTCAAGAAAAACAAAAAACAAGATTCAAGCTTAACATTCTTATGATTTATAAACAGCCAATCAGACCAATCAGCTGCCTGGTTTGAAGATTTAATTCATATTATAGTTTTACCTTCAGCCCCCTCTTTTTATTAGTATTGTAGTATAGTGGAAAAGCCACTACACGGTTAACAAAATGTTTGCTTGTTATTTTTGCTGGTCCTGCCCAGGGGTGGCCTAGGAAAATTTATATATATTCTTTCTGCATTTAGTTCCTCCTCTTCCTTCCTACTCTTCTGGCTCTGAATGCTTACCTGTCTGAACCTGTTTGATCGGTCCTCCACCTTCCAGAGGCCCCCATGAGGAAAGCATTTGGCCTGGGGCAACAGGGGCTTTACATCTGCATGTAGTAAGTGACTGACTTCTCCCTTCAGGGCAAGGTAGGGTAGTATCCAACTGAGCCCCCTAACAACTATAGCCCTGATCAAGCTCCACCTCTCAGGGACAGGCCATGAATGAATACCCCTGTTTGCAAACTGACTTCCCTAAAATGTAGCCCCACCTCTGGGATCAGAGGTGGTGAAAAAATTTATATTTTCATCTGCCCTCAGTAAAGTAACCCCCAGTTCAACTGTAACCAGTGTGTGGACATTACTTCATTTCTTTGAAGTACTGACAAGTACTGTGTCGTGGTTTCATTGATCACAAACAGATCTGTGTTGTGCTGGAACCAGCTGACAGTTTGTCAGGTCCCAGGTGCTATTCTTCCCGCTTCGCCACTCTGCAGTACCCCTATCTTCCACCAGACCCAAGATGGCTGCCTGTAGGAGATAGGGAAGAGGAAAGCGCGCCAAAAGCTGGTAGAGACCACTTATTCCCCAGGGTCCCTCCCTTGACTCAGTCAGCCCTTCACCACAACGTTACAGTATCATCTCATCTTTCTGATGAGTTGACACAGAAAATTGTACTGTTAAACCAAGAAGGAGCAGTGACAGCTAACAGACATGCGAATAACGGCTTATTACAAAATGAAATGGCCAAAATGATAATTCCTTGGGCACTTACAAAAAAAAAGTAATGTATTAGATGTGAAGCTGTTTGCCTGAAGTGACACTTTAATATCTGTTATGTCTCTATTCCTTTGTGAAATAGAAACTGAGTTTCGAGTTTCTCTGTTTGTCAGTGTTAAGTAGGTTAGGAAAAAAACATATTTTTGTTCTACAGACTTTTACAAAGCTTTAACAGATCAGAACCTCTAGAGTTTTGTGTTTGCATAATTGCTTTTCTCGTATTAGATACAAATATTGCCTGGTTATATTTAATGATTACAACCGCCTCTCATCTCATAACAATTTTAAGAAATAATATAAAACTTTTGTTTGATGTAATTATTTTATGAAGCCTACAATACACCAGGTAATTTAAAAGGCAAGTACAGATCAGCTACCGTGGGCCTGTAAAGAGCTGTCTATTCAAAACTCCAGAGATACAGCTAAATACTCAGATTATATAAATTCACAGAAGATGCTGTACCTGTTGGTGCATCCATATACTTACACAGCTCTGTTACAAAACTTACAGTTTTTCTCAGCTGTGGTTTAGTAATACTTGCAGTTCTTGTATTTCCCTATGACCAAACAGTGAAAAAAGAAGCAGTAAGCTGAAAAGCTTATTGTTCTGTTGCTCTAATCTTTTGTTATTTCAACATAAAGGGAGCTGATATCTTGTTTCTTGCAGGCTGCAACACATGCTACATGCACCAAGGTATTACTTTTCTTTAAAGCTTAGGCTCCGCTATGTGTTAAAACCCTGTGTTTATCTGGAGGGGGGGGGGGGGCAGATCCAGAATAGCATATAAAAAATGAACACTCCCAACATGCGAGGGGGGAATGGGAGTGCCAGATATCCGCCTCTACAACCTCTCATGCCTTCTGCGCACTCGGTTGATTGGGTCAAATGTGCATCCATCCATTCCAATTATGAACTAGAGGCGGCCCTGGCTAAACCCTGGTCCTCCAACTCAACTACCTCCTGCTCATCGACATAATGTGTTGTTCCGTGACAGGATAGTGGCATGGAGGGACACCAGTTAGTTACTTCATCTCCCCCACCAGGTATTGGTACACCTTCACCTATGATGCTGACATATTTTATTACATGCAAACTGTAATAAGTCTTTACGACTCTCTCTGGATCTTGCCTTTCTTGATCTTGCAAGCTTTTGATAACTTCCTGCACAATAGGCTGACCTACATTTCTAGTCTTTACCATTTTCTAATAAATAAGACTTTGGAACACGTCACTCTAGCTCTATCTCTAGAGTTTCTATCTGTTCAAAAGACCTACCAGATGAGGAGGTACCAGACAAGCTCCTTCGTGGGTACTTATCTGTGACTAAACTGATAAACTGAGTCTTGGAGGAAGACCCAATTAAAAGTCCTACATTAGGCCTATTTAAGCTTTTCCCCAATTATTTATTCCAAAAAAACTCATATCGTCTCCTCAGGTAGATGTCCAAAGTGTGCCATGCTTTAAGCCCCACTACTGCACTGCCTTTGGTTATGCCCGGCTATTCAATCCTTTTGGTGTGAGGTCCCCCAATGAATCCAGACGGTGACCAAGGAAATCATAACGGTAGAACCTCTTTTATTAATTTTTGTATACTTGGACCACAAAGCCAAATAACAAATCACTAGGGGTGGTCAATTAAAAATTTCAAAGCCCCTGAACATGGTATCATCACCAAACCTGCTGGAGATGTAGAGAAGGGTTGGGGGTGTACTGCAAAAAAAGTATTACTCTAACACAAATAGTTTTTGTACAAATAATGTTCAAAGTCAAGTCAAAAATTCAAAAATTTAAATTTCAACTTAGTTTTTTAACTTAATTTATGCAAAAACTACATGTGCTAGAGCAAAAAAAGTTTTTCCAAATGTTCCCACAACCCTCTACATCTCCAGCAATTTTGGTGATGATACCATTTTCAGAGGCTTTGCAATCAGCTCACAAATTTAGCAAGTCGTGAAATTCGACCATCTCTACAGATCACGTCCTCGGTGTCTCAGTGGGTGCAGGTGTGTTTACTTACAGCGCGGAGATGTGTCATGCTTGCCTGGCTCGCTCTGCAGTCACCTTCCATGAAATTGCATCATACCAAGGTTAAAGACCTGTTCAATCTGGAAAGGCTAGCAGCAGATAGCCAGTCTGATAACACCATATCAAAATTATTTAATCCATGATGCACATAGATGCTCCAAGGCACAAGGACTTACTCAGGGAAAGGGGGAACAAAAGAAAACACAAATAATTCATATTGGAAACGTGCAGGTACTACCTACACCCCATTTGTTCTGATGCTGAGTTGACTACTAAAGGATAAAATAGTGTCACTTTTGACACCTCTTTTTCTGATTTTATTGACCACAGTTGGTTTGGTTTAGTTTATAAAAGGTTAGGTTATGTTTTATCTATGTTCTATTTTTTCATTTTTTTCTTAATACCAAGCACCAGCTACTTTCATCCAAAGACTTACCAAGATATTGATTTCCCATTTCCTACTTTATGATGCGATAATAACATTGCACACTCATTTCTTATATAATAAAAGTGCTTGGACTGTTTGTTTTATATGACTGTCTTAGATGACTGTAACCTTATCCATGTATCATATGTACCTGTTTGTGAAATGTTAAAACCAAAGAAAGTAGTTTATAAAAAACCTGAGGTATGTTTGACTACACATCCGTTGGTGTGATCCATCAGCTTGCATTGCATTAAAATCAACGCAGGGCATTGCGTTGACATTAGAGCAACGTGAGCCAATACAAGTATGGGTGTGTTAACGCACCCATAGAAAATGAATTGAGTCAGTTGAAACGCAATGGTATGCGTTGTTTGATGCGTTAATCAATCTGTTCATGGCAAAAACAAACACACAAAAAATGGATACGCATCCCTGACGGATCCTTAACGCATCCCTTACGCATGGGTTGCATTCATTGAATCTGTTAATGCAGCGCATCCTTAATGCATAGTGGAGCCTTAGCCTAACTGTCCCATAAGCTGTGTTTGAAATTATTCCTGCTGACCAACAGACTGCAACTGTTTTACTGTATTACACAGCATTCTTGTGGTTTGTACACTTTGCAGGCAGGACTGGAAAAAAAAAACATTGCCGCATGAAATACATAGATCTGAATTTATATTTAAGTAATCATAAAATGAAATTCTTCAACATTGTATTTTTTTGTTGTTGCGGGTTGAGAAGTAAAGTTGCATGCAACCCACCTAAATTTATACTGTATGCATAGTCCAGACTGATGCATTGGTCCTTTAAACAGGCTCTAGTCTACACTTTTTGCCATGCAGTAGTAGTCACATGTGAAGGAAAGCTGTTTTTTTATACAGAAATTATTTTATATATACAGTAATTCATTATATATTTTTTTTCTTATATTTTTCTGTTATACTTTCAGTTCTTACTAGTTGTCTGTGGTAATGTGTGTAGGAGTGGAAGCTAAAAGATCATAGATATATCCAACTATAGTTCATGACTGGTGGAGCACAATAACTGACTAAGAAAAAAGAAAAAAGGCACGAGCAGAGCCTGGAGAACATTTTCTCTTGTTAATTAAAGAGAAATCCATAGGACACATCCAGCTCCAAGCCATGGCCTGCATTTAATGAATGAGCTGCAAAATGCAGAATTTCTAATTCCATATGACATAATGTTTAAAAACGATGAAAATATTATTTGGTCCATCACTTACCTAAGTGGTACAGATGCTTTGTCATACGTAAAAGTACCAGGTATTGTCTTTAGCTCATTATTCTAAATGATAAAATGGTACTCTAAAAGGTAAACATGGTAAATAGTACTCCAAATGGAACAGCTATTGAAAAGAAGGAAGGACATGAGGCTGATAAGGATAGGTGTAAAGCACTGGTACAATCCTTAAATATAACTTTTAAAACTATATATAATATAAAACAAGTTTTCCTTTCAAAGACTTAAGCCCCCCATGCACCTTTAGATCACTCCATACAATTTCCTTTAGATCTACCAACAACTACGTAGTGCCGGGTCCTCCCTGATAGAATACATAATGATTAGAAGGATTAGAAAAGCCCTCATATTACATGGTTTTGGTAGAACAAAGGTAATTGTACAGAAATTGTAAAAGGTGTATAGGGGACTTTAGGGTAGCCATACACAGTTCAATATTTCCATTTGATTATCTTAAAAACGATCGGACAAGTTGGTAAATTGTAGTCGATCATACCAGATCAAATTGTAGCCAATTAACTTGGAGGGGGAGCAGACTCCCCCTTCGAGTTAACTGCCTGCAGCAGGATCGGCCATAAAACGAACCAGCAGGATGGATCGGTGTGCGATCCGACCTGCCGGCTTTTTAGGTTCGGATCCTCAAGGTGGGCTCCCCTGTAGTTGTGGGCGACCGACCTTTATGTGTTCAGCCGGAGCACACACAGTGGTCAGTCGCCCGCAACTATGGCTGGAAATCGGCCCGTCTATGTAGGGCTTAAGATTGTTCACAAAGAAATCTATGTATCCATTTACAATGAACTGTTGAGGATGCCAGTAAAGTTTATTTAATTAAGTTTACCATAAAGGAGTGGCAACAACACTGCAGTGCTTCTAAGCAGAGTAAGCACTCTGATGTAAGATGCAACTGCTTGTACAGCAAAAGAATCAAAACATTATTAACAAATATTGTCAAAGTGCTACTTTTATAAAAAAAAAAATAGTTGATTTACAAGCCTGTAGCATGCCTATTAGCAACACCCACTGCTTACTGGATTGATCAAGATGCCTCTGTTTCTGTAAGCCTACCACTGTAAGCTGCTGTGTTGGGCAGGTAGCACCACAAAACACACATCTAAACATGGATATGATTCAGTCATATAGATCATTTTAGTTTATTTCTTAATCTAGGTTAATCTAGTTATCTAGGATACTTGCGCATAACATATGAACTAGTTTAGGTTCTTGTTAACCTCCCTAGCAAACTTGAAAGGTCCAGATTGTGAGATCCAGAAGTTGTAGGCCTGCAACTTCACAAAATATGTCCGTACAAGGGTCTAATAGACATCCTGAATATAATCCTATATTATGAATCCTATAATAATGTTTAAAACACACAATTATGTAACCAAAATGTATATTTAATAAATTAATTAATAATAGGTATTATTTGAATGATAACTGTTTTTAAATACTTCTTTTGTATGGTCGATTTCAAATCTCTATGTATTTATATTTGTTTTTTTTGTTTATAATAAAAAAATGTATTCAATTGGAAATGTGTTTTGTGTTTTTTATCACTTTATATAATTTATCACTATATCCAGTACAATTCCCTTTGGCACCCTCCCTCCCCTGGTGTGATGAGCACAACAGGGGAGGGAGGGTTAACCGCAAAGGGGCACATCTGGAGCACCAGAGCCTTTATTTTGGCAAGATTTTTACTTTGAACCACACTGAAAACAGTTTTCTACATAGAAAACTATTTTTATGCAATTTACTTTCGAATTTTCTGCCACTACCCAATGAGACATCATCATGTCACTCCACGCGCTCTCCTCCTGCAGTAGCCCTCTTGTTACACCGAAGCCACCAGGACAGCGCAAAGCGGTAAGTATCTGGTCCAGAGCAGTACTGACAGGACAGCGCTGGACGAGATGGTGTCGTCAGGATGGTGTCGTCAGGGGGTTAATATGTACTCAAAACAAAATGTGCTGCTTAGCCATTCAGGGTTTTCTGTAAGCTCCCTTTCTTTTCATATTCAGTTAAGCAGTTTGGAAAATACCATACTATGTAATCTCTTTGGGTTTATCATCTGTTCTACGGCCATCTCTCTGCTCAGAGCTAGGGGAGAATGATAGGGAGAAGGTAAGGAATAGTGATGATCGCGAATATTCGTATTCCGAATATTAATCGCGAATATCGGCAATTCGGAAATTCACGAAGATGGTGAATATATTGCCAAATATTCGCAATTCCAGATATTCAGTATTTTTTATCCATTACACATGCCTCTCAATGCAAGTGGACGAATGGGAAGGCTGCAACAAGAGCTTAGCAACACCATCAACAGTTTTTTAATTGAACATTGGAGTGATGCGAATATTGCGAAAATCTTCACTTTTGAAAATTCGCATAAAAATCCGCGCCATGTTAAACATATATTGCGCACGCAAAATTCGCAATAAAAACTGCCGATATTCGCAATAAAAAAAAACAGAATATGGCAATAGGTTTTTTATTGCGAATATCGGCAGTTTTTATTGCGTGCGCAATATATGTTTAACATGGCGTGGATTTTTATGCGAATTTTCAAAAGTGAAGATTTTCGCAATATTCGCATCACTCCAATGTTCAATTAAAATGCGAATAATTTCCAAATGTTTTCCATAAAATTTGCGGCATGCCGCGAATACGAATATTGCCTATGCCGCTCATCACTAGTAAGGAATCCTAAGTGTGGCCTCGGTTTGCCAATTTGGGTAATTAAATCTATCCCAAGCCACACTTAGGAATATGACTAGGGGAGTAACCCACACATTATAAGATGCTTTGGAAATATATAAGAAGGAACCAGCGTTTTGTAGATCGCCATCACCAGGCATTACAGAACAGCTAGGTTGATGTCTGTTATTTACTCTAAAGCTGATCATAAAAATGCCAATTGTTCTGTTCTATCAACTTAAAAAAATCAATTGTTTAAATTGATTAAAAGAAAATCGATTTGTTTTTAATCAGATCAAAATTTCCCCACTCTACCCCCCAGACATGCCTTGTATGGCACCATCAACCAAAAGTGATCAATATTGAACCCCCCATACACCACATACAATTACCATGCAATTTCTGTACAACCAAATTTCCTTCTACCAAAACCATGTAATATGAGGACCTTTCTACACTTTCCAATCACTATGTATTCTATCAGGGAGGTCACTATACTACATAGTTGTTGGTAGGTCTCATGGAAATTGTATGGAGGAATCTAAAGGTGTATGGGGGGCTTTAGTTAAAACACAAGTTTAAAGCCACAAGTGTCAAAGAAAAAACAAAAATCTACTGACAAGACTGCAGAGCTCAGCTGCTACAATACACTAATTAATGTCAAGTTCTTATTTTGTTATCATAAATCTTTTCTTCACATATTTGCTCTTCATCTTGAGTTGTAGAAACAGAAACTATATAAAAATTTAGAGACAGCTTTAATGCTTTATTTGAGAGAAACATTGACCACCAACTGACTTTTCTTGTCATCAAGATTGTCCTGTCTACTACTCTGTGATGATTGATGATTGATGCAAAATAGCTATAGGGAAATTTCGGATGTTCAAAGAAGGGACAGAGCATGGCTTTTCACTGTTATCATTGGAAGTGACCTTTGATAGAATACACAAACTCTATGAAGTATATTACTAGTATATTACCAGTATATTAACATAATTACTGGATTAGCACTGTATGGTGAATAGTGATGAGCGGCATAGGCAACATTCGTATTCGCGGCATGCCGCGAATTTTT
>CM070032.1:155437587-155450473 GCA_036250615.1 Ptychadena robeensis
TCGGATGATGAATCGATTGGACATGGAATCCGACACGTGTATGGCTAGCTTTAGTGTAGCCAAGTCTGTATGGTTGCTGCACTCCTTGTTCAAGCCAAATGTAATCTCCATTAAATCAATTAACTTCACACAGCCAAAAATGTAGTTGCCTATGCTATTAAGCATACTATCTCATGTTAAAAAAGGTTTTCTGTAGAGTTCTCCAACACAGAATATTGAACATCAAATAAGTTACTAAAGCTAGCCATACACATTAAGATCTCTCTGTCAGATATCCTTTAGATTTACTAACCACTTTGTAGTGCCGGGTCCTCTGCGATTGAACACAGGTAGACTTGATGGTTTATAAAGTCCCTCATATTACATGGTTTTGGTAAAACAAAAGGAGATCTAAAGGAAATCTGACAGAGAAATCTAAAGGTGTATGGGGGCCCTAAGAGTAAGGTTATTGAACTTTGACTAATGAACCAAGTATCTTTTCACAAGAGTCTCTAAGCACCTGAGTATACAAGGGAGTCCACTATATATCAAGCCTTAATACCCTAGCAATAGGCACTCCTTCTGATTAAAAGGTTCTGCCTGGAAACCCCTTTATTTTTTATACTATATTTTACATCAGTACAATTAAATGTAATTATTTCTTTGGCAGAAAATCAGTTTCTAAAGCTTTCTTAATGTTTTGCTTTTTGACAGGAGTATTGTCTTGTTCCATGCTTGGCCACATCTATAAAAGATAAAAACAACTATAAAGCAACATATTAGTAAATAAATAACAATTATCTGAGTAATCCCATAACCTCAAAAAGTATGTGTGCCAAATGCCAGGACTGTAATGTTGACAAGACATTTTTTTTATAGTCAAGGAAAATTTACTGTACTGTAAAAGTTTAATATATCATTATTATCAATATTATAATAAACCAAACTGCACATAATACGTATATAGAGTATTAATTCCACATACTTTTATAAATGTAAAGCAAGCAGACAGCACTAAAGGAGAATATGATGTTTGGTGGCTCAAAATGGTGAATTTTTACATGAACATTACTACTTTACCATCTGTCTTTACATTACATGCTATAATAAAACAGTGTATTATATGCCCCATTTGGTGTCTTCATGCACAAGTCACCTGACAAGAAGTGGAATGGACTGCTCAGATATGTGAAATATGTATTCACTTTACATGCTTTAAGTTCTAGCAAAGCTTAATAAGCTAATGCTCATTAACAAATATTTGCATTGATAGTTTGCACATGTTGGTATAAAATTAGGATGCACAGATATATCATACTTCACATTTTTAATATAAATGTTCCTTAGAGTGGGAAATGTGTACAGGTGTTCTAACGAAGAAAACCTCCCAGCTACTGAATAGCAACTGAAAGCAATATTTTAACAAGCTAATGCTTTCAACACATTATAATTTGCACATTTTGACTTAATTATGATACAGGAATATATGCCATACATAAATGATTATTTCTGAGCATGGGAAAAGAATGTATGCTAGAGCTGTAACCAAGAAAATCTGACGATGAGTCTTCTAGGTAGGAAAGGTATTTAAAATTTCCGATATGAATCCATTAATATTTACAGAGGACAACTTGCCAATGACACAGACCATGAAAAACATCACTCACATTGCTTGAAATTCTGCAAGGGCTAAAAGTCTTCATGTAGTTCTGGGCCCACTGCAGCCATTTTGCTAGTGATCAATGTTTAAGGGTAGTGATGGCCGAACTTCGACCAGGTCCGCCCAACGTTCGTCTGTTCGCGGGCAGATTTAAATTTCCCGCCCCTTGGCGGGGAATTTGAATCAGGAAAACCAGGAAGTGACGTCAGCGATGTCACATTCGATTCCTTAATTCTAACCGGTCTTCAGTGAAAAGATTCTTCCTCCGGTGGGATCTTACTGCTCCTGATCCTGCTGGAGGAAGAATAATGAGCTCCTTCTCGCAGGCGAGCAGGGCGGGTCGAATACCCCTACTGCTTGCCAGCTAGAAGGAGTGCGAACACCCATGTTCACTAACGAACTGTGCGCCTTGCGTATATCCACAAGCCCTGGATTTCCACACACCAGATAAAAGCTTAGTTTCAGCTTTATTAAATCCAAAAGTTTTCAATCAGACATATGCTTACACAAAGATGCATCAAATCACCCTCAGGGGGTCACTACGAACTCTCTGACACGTTTCATCCCCAAATCTGGGACTTATTCATAGGGATATCGGGCTAGTATCATCCACACTTATATATACCCCTTACAATTATACCGGCTCCTCCCTTCCTCCCATATAAGATGGCCAAATTAACCCCAACCTGGTTTCATCAACTCTTAAAGGAGAGCTTCTGTTTATGTTTGATAATTTGGTAAACTTATGTGTAGCTTCTCCCGATAGCACCTTTTTTATTCAACACAGACAGTGACTTCCTTCGGTTGAAATTGTGCTATTTGCCAAAGGGTATAAATGATGCCCTTTAAGGACTAAAGCCTCCCATATACACTTTGATTTGAAGCCGATCGACCATCATGCACGCTCGCCACAAACTCAGCTGCTAATGGAAAGTGCCCTCCTGAAATTGGGCCATAAAATGGCCCAGAAATCGATCTTAAGGTGGCCATACACAGGTCAATTTCCCACACGATTCCTGGCCGATTGATCACCAGGCGTGTGCACGCCGATCGATCGGTGAGGAATCGAGTGCAGCCCACCTTGACCGATCGACCCCGCCCGATCGACATGGCCCCCAAATCGGATCAGCCAGAGAACCAACCTGTTGGTGTTTTCTGATCGATTGAGCACACATCAAGGGGCGTTGACATTTCTGAATCGATCGACTGGTAACAGAATCGTCCAGGAATCGGTGGCCTAAGGTGGTAGGCACAGACTTGTATGGTCGATCGATCAACGCCTGTGGCTTCACCGGAATTGATCGAATGGTTGATCGATCGCTTGGGAATCAACACGTGTATGGCTAGCTTTAGGCTAGCCATACACATGCCGTCAAGTCGGATCGCACAGTGATACCTGTAGTGGGGCAGATAGAAGATATTTTATACTACAGGGGTAAAATAAATAAAATATGTAAAAAAAAAAATAATAATAATTTTATTCCATATATATGTTGTACACCAGTATGAAACAATGTAAGTGCAAGCGCACTAAGTAGTTAACATCCCTTTTATATCTATGATTTTTTAAATTATAAATGGAAACTTTTGGAATTTAGCACATAAAACGTCTTACTGACATACTGCAAGCAAGCTGAACATTTCTATGGAAAACATATCCTTTTCATAAAGCAAGGCTGAGATCATAATTTCCTTGCTATTTAAAATCTTTTGTAGTTATCTCTGTCAGTATCTAAACACTTTTTATAACTCCCATGCTGCATTTAACCATTAATTTTTTTTTGTGGCGTCGAGAAAGAACATTTTAATTTATGCAGTTATGTTTTGAACTATAGAGAAGTACGGAGCATTTTACTGGGAATAAAAGAACAAATTATTAATACAAAGTAATTCCTTCCACTTGTACTTCAATTGACTATTAAGTGGGAGAGATGTGGAGTCTGTAGGATTATATATGGATTTCACCTGAATCATGCCAGTTGGCTCAGCTGAGACACTATATATGCAAGAGCTTTAGTCTAGCTGTGAACTTTGTTGGGCTCCTTCATGCTTCCTTTAATGCTTTATCGCCCTGTTTCTATCTGCCATTACCCACAGCTAGACATCAAGAGTTACATTGGTACATTAAGTTTTAATGGTAATGCGCAAATCTAGCTTGCTAGCTTGCACAATAAGACACACTGGACTATATTTGAAAACTGTTTTACAGACTCAGTCTGGGCTCTGAGCATGCCTGTATACATGGCAGCTTAATTTTACACATATTTAATTACATGTGCAAGGCTTTAAATTGTCAACATGATTTTATTGCTGAATATGCTAAACCCACTGGGCTAACTGCACAGTTGATGAAGGTGCAATATGAGATGCAGAGTCTAAGGAACAGCCTGGTGTTCATTAGAACAATCCACAAAGGGTCAATCGACTTTGCTGCAGACTGGTTTCCAGGTTGCAGACCTCAGATGGACCCATGCATTGAGCAGCTGACAGTCCATGGAATAAGCTGAGGGCAAAACCCAAACATCAGAAAATAATTATGAGAAGAACAGGAACCTGGAAGCAAAGACATGAAGACCTTCTTGCTTGGGCAACTTCCTATTGCCCTAAAGAATGGAGAATGCTGTTAGCAGCCAGCAGAGGCAGATCTTCTGTGGAATACTCTAGTCCTATGGGGCTACGGGAATGAATGTGGAACAGAGCAGAAAAGAAATCCTAGGGGGATCTGAGGCAACTTACCTTTTTAAGTATTCTATCAGTGACAGAAAATAAGGTTCACAGACAGAACTTGGAAAGCCAAACTTTTAAACCCACAATCTAATAATAAAAATATAAATTGTATTGTAATGTATTTATTTTTTAATAATTATTTCTGTGATGTTTATGTTATTTTTGGAGTACAGTTCTGGTAGAAGTAACCATACAGTACTCCATCAGCCAGAATTCCTGGTCAGCTGCTCCTCTGTCCCTCAGCTTTGTCTGTTTTCACATAAGTTGGATCTCTGGCACCATCTGCCACACTAATTTGCAGCCAAGAGTTTAAAAAACTTTAGCAGCTTTAAATACGTTTTTCGAATTTGAAAGTCTTACAGTGTACATGGACGTAAATAATGAATGTTATATATTTAACGTAATGCAGCTAAACACTTTAGTAATGGTATTGTACCCAAAAAGGCTCATATTATAAGGCATTTCTTGTATGTTTTTGCATAATATAGCTGCACATTTCTTATATATGTATTTATTTACTTCACTGAATAGGAATACAGGTTGTTAGATTCTGGTAAATGCTTATCTTTTTGCCATTGTCATGTATTTAATGCAGAGAAGCAGACTAGATTAAGCTAGGGGTTTATGACTAGTGATTAATAAAAGATTGCTTGGTCAGTAGGTTTATGAAATATATATGGTCAGAAATTTGTTTTTATGTTGAGAAGTGTAATTTAAAAAAAAAAATTCAATATATCCAGGAATTTTTCCCATGCTTCAAGTGCACCTTACATGACATAAACAGTTTTTGTTTATGTGTGCACTGCATCAGAAGCGTAATAGACTGGTTGTCTTGCAATGTACAGCTTCTTTTGAATCTTGAATAGATTTCATTGGTGGAGGTGGTTTTGTGAATCCCGCTTTCCTTGCTCAACCTTCCCCTACTTCATTCAACCCAGCCCCTGCTATGCTTATAGGTTGCTGGGTGGATGGCTTGGGTAGAGAATGTGGGCAGTGAGAGAGAACTGGGGGTGGAGAAAAAGATCAGAAGTGAAGTGGATAGCTA
The DNA here is from genome assembly GCA_036250615.1 of Ptychadena robeensis. Lineage (NCBI taxonomy): Eukaryota > Metazoa > Chordata > Amphibia > Anura > Ptychadenidae > Ptychadena > Ptychadena robeensis. The sequence continues at coordinate 155,442,999 of CM070032.1, forward strand.
GATGCTCAATGCCACAAGCAGACACAGCTAGGGGGGGGGGGGTGTGGAACACACAGCAAGATGTCATTTTTTTTATTCAGTAAACTTTTAATTACGAAGCCCCTGAACATATTCTCATCATCAACTGGAGATGTAGAGAAGGGTTGTGGGAACAGTAAAAATAAAAAAGTATTGCTCTTGCATATCAAGTTTTTGCACAAAAAAAGTTAAAATTTGACTTGATTCTGAACCTAATTTATGCAAAAACTACATACATTTTTAAATATTTTTTTTCAAATGTTCCCATAACCCTTTTCTACACCCCCAGCAAATTTCGTGATGATAGCATGTTTAGGGGCTTTGAAATTCACTCATAAAGTCCACCTACAAAATGCAGCGATTTTCATTTTGTGGCCTAAATATAAGCCGAATTTCATTTTTGAGCACATTTCAGGTGCTGAAAAATTTGGCTTATATTCAAGTATATATGGTATATTTAAATACCTAAAAAATACCTAAATTATGTCTAAAAAAAACAGTAAAAAATTCCCAAACATTAAATTAATATTGTATTTTATAACTCCCTTATAGTTTACTGACAGCTTAATGTTTCGCTAAAGCACATCTATATTTGCAATTGAATTGCAGCGAGTAGAGCTGCTCCCATACTGGGTTTGAATTACAGTAATGTTATGTGAAAGGACATTTTGTAAGGTGTGAGTTTCATGCCCATTCACATCATAATTGGGTTTCCTGACAGTATGCCCACGCTTTGGAAAGTATTTTTAATGAGCCTGTGAATCTGACTTTACTAAATTTCCTTATATTGTACCTTTCGATTATGCTCTGTATAGAAACATGGGTACTTGTGCTCTAAAATGACAGTTCCCTCCAATGCAGTAGAGTTATCAGGATGTTCAGTGATGAGAGAAAATTGAGAAAATGAACTATATGACTTACAATGGCTAAAAGATAAAAATTTAATTAATGTAATTTTCTGCTATTTCTTTGTTGGAAGCTCAGGAGGTTATCATCGTTCTTAAGTTATTAAAATATTGTCAAGCAAACTGTGAGAAGGAACAAGTTAATTGAATTATCTTACAATCAACATTTTGAGACAATGGTTAAAAATTTCCAAATTATAAATGATTACTATAGTAATTACCATTTTTCTCTCTGATGCACATTTTTAAACAAAAACACATATTGAACATGTCTTTTTATGTGTCTTTATCTGTGTGAGTAAAACTCATTATCCCCCCACCCCCACCATCACCTTCTAAGCCTCCCCCCAACATCTCACTAACAGTGAATACCACAGTCATTTACCCTATTCCACTTGGTTTTTAACCACCCAATAAACGTGCAATTGGCGCAACCACCCAGCAGATGCAACATTAGCCGGACTGTTTTCGGGGTTTCCCCAATAGACCTTTCAAGGCTTACTCTCTAATCCCCCTTTTATGTTGTTCCTCTACGCACTGCCTCCACACTGGCTTCAAAGTATCAACTATCTGTGTTCAACATTCTAAGATCAACATTCTGTGCTTTGCACATCTCCTGTACCACTTGTGCCAAAATACATGCAGAACCAGCCCCCAATAGTTCCAATGACTTATTGATGTCATCCGCACTCATTACATTATCACCTGCATTGCTTCAAGATTTCTCTAGTGTGGGAACTCTCTTGTTCATCACACTAGTCCTTCCTCCACTTTTAGCACATTCCAACAAGCCTTGAATACCTACATCTTCAGTCTTGCCTATCCATCTTTTTCTAACATCACCAGCTGCCCTCATTTACATCCCTTCTGCTTATTTCTTAGCTGGGGTCCTCTTCTCCTGTGTTTGTAGTCACCAGGGTAAACGTCCCCTGAAGAAGCTATCAAGCATTATCTGCAGAGGCGGTTATCATTATTGTTGTGTCCAGTGTGTAAAATAACACTTGGACCAGTGTATAAGTTACAAAAGGTTTCCCATGTGTTAACGCTACCGTGCTGTGTCATGTTTATGTTTAAGTGTGAAAGGGCCCTGAAAGGTGATTCTACTGAATGATTGTTAGAATAGGAATTATTTACAAATGTAAAACCCTAATTAAAAGTGGTGCAAAAATAGGGTTTTTTGTCCATTTCTCTAATAAAAAAAAATACTTAGGATAGAACATTAAGAGCCAGAACATTTGCCTGATGGCCCTTACTCTTCCAGCCATTGATTAACTTGCGATTTATCCCTACAATAAATGGGTTATTTACAGTAAATCTTGTACACCTGATGTTACATTCCTGTACATCATTGTTATGATGCTGAAATTAAGGCAGTAAAAAATTTTCTCAGTAGGCCTAAATGTACTGCTCTGAACTCAATTATTTTTTGTGCGATTGTGAATTCTAAAATGAGCTTACCTCAGCAACTATGGATACCTTTTATTGGAAGTCTATTTGTGAGCTGTCAAAAAAAAACCTAAACTCACATTCACTTTATCATATGTTTATTACATAATTAAATAATGTTTATTATATTATATATACACATGCAATGTTCTTCCACTCCAGTGTATCCATGGTGGGCTGCCAGGCGAAAGGAGATTTGGGAAGGTAGTCATCTGTTTTTTTTTAACACCTGATCTGCCCTATTATCAGCACTTTTGGTGCTGATAAAAGAAAGCAGGACGGGAGGTGATGGGGATGCTATAATCTATATATGTTTGATAGCCTAATTATGTGGTTATAATTTAGATCGGAAGTAAGGCATCTCTTTTATCCCTTTATACGATTAACATACTAAAAACAATGAATCCAAATGATTTCAACATAGTATTTTGTTTTACCTTTAGTAGAGATCATATTTATTCCTTTAAATTTTGTAAAGACCACTTCAAGTTTTTATAGCATTGGAACTACCTGTTACAGAATGAAGTCTGTGATTTTATCCTGAAGCTACTCCAACCACTTTATTGGCAGACATCTTTATTGGTGATAATTAGTGTTGATTGCGAATATTCTAATCAAAAGATTTTATTGCGAATATCTTCACTTCCAGAATTGATGAAAATCTCGAATAAAGGGCTATATCTTTGAATTGTGAATATATAACATATAATCTCGATCTTTTACATCAGTACTGGGAACTACAGTGCATTGTGTTTGCAATATGCACATGTACAAGTGTCAAATTGTGCAATGGCATTATAATAACTCACAAATTCTCAGATTTATTGTGAATGTTAGGCAGAAAAATTTCAATATTTTACCAATATGAATATTGCCTACGCTGCTCATCGTTAGTGATAGTAATGTTTCAGTTAATTAATTTAAGAATGCATGAGGATGAAAAAGCTATCTTTGATGGGCAATTATTTCCTACTTTAAAAATAAATCATATCAAAAAATTTTAATCTGAGAGTCATAAGACACATTATTTAAATGCCAAGGAGTCAACAAGCTATAATAGACATTCTTGCTAAATGGTTTAGGCACCCCAATGATTCAACTGTGCATTTTAGAAAGCAATTTGTTTAATCAGTGCAGTCGCGTGGCATATATTTAAGCTTTTTAAGGTGGACAGATGTTGAAAAATAAAGTAATCTAAGTGCTTATATGTATGGCTTTTAGTGAACTTTTATGAAATGTAAAGTTAATTAAGGGAGATGAGGCATGAAATCAGTTTTTTTTAGTTTTTTTTTCGTTTTTAGCTCGGTCACATGAATCTTTATTTTACAAAGTGACTGCTTTTTTGTAAGAATCGTCTTTAAAAACTACATTTGTGACCATCCTCTCTCTCTGTAGACTAGCTATGGCTGAAAAGCAATAAACATTCACACACTTTGACTGAATTATTTACACAGTTTGATAACTCCATACAAATGGTTTGTGTGCACAGCTGTGCCAATGTATTATTTTTACATGATGTGTGTGGTTCTTCATTTTAAACAAACCTTAGTTATTTCCATATATCTTTTTATTTTGGAGTCCAAAAATTTATTCAGCTTCCAATTGGAGGCTGTACTTCACCCATGCTTGTTTCTGGCCTAATATGTTCAAGACTTTTATTACATACATCTGACCAAAAGGAAAATAACAAAAATAAATCATAATTAATTAAGCAGAGTTAATTATGACATGCAGCAAAAAATTGCCTCTTTCAGCACGTGAAAGTTTGTTTGTCTGTTTTGACTTCTTCTACCAAATTCCAGAAAACCAGGTTGCTTCTGGGAAAATAATTTTTGATGATAGCTTTCTAAAGACTGCCCATGAAGCCACTACACCCTCACTAAATGTTGAATGTGCCTGGGTTTCAATTGGTTCTGTAGGCTGCCTGTATGTTTTTTTTTTGTAAGGTTTTTAGAAGATGATAAAAATAATACCCATTGATATCACAAGGTTAGTTGACCATGATGAGGCTGGCAATGACTGCCCTCTGGTTCAAGTAAGGCAGGTAGAATAATGCATTTATTCAAATGAAAGGTAGATTTCTCATTAGACAATGAAGAATTAAATGGATGGTTATTTTATTGTGAAAGATTTGAGCGGCTCCTTAACAACGTCTTCAGAGTCAGGTTCAATAAGATGCATGCTAAAAGTGGATGGAATAGTGGTCATGAGAGTACATCTAGCAGAATGGAACAATTCCATTGTGGTTTTCTAGGGGGAATAAGCTTTGTGCAGGCTTTAATAGCTTTAATGCGTTGCCCATGTGATCCACAAGATTGTAAAAATGTTTTTAAGAAACTTGTATGTTTTTTTGTTTTTTTCATTTTTAATATCTTTATTAGTTTTAACATTCACAATTAATCATAATACATCTTCACAATCCATAATAAAATTATCTAAACATTTCCTATTATTTCAATATCACTTATTCCTTCTCCTATCTTTCATTCTTCCCATTCTTTCTCCTATCATTCATTCCCTTTCATACTACCCTTTGTGTCTTCACTGGTGCTTATATGCCGAACTTGTTATCAATTTCATTCTATATATGTATCCCAGTCGTTCCAGATATCATAAAAATTTCTCGTTCTGCTTTTTATACATGCCGTGAGGTATTCCATTGTTCTAATCTCTGTGATTCTATCATATAGCTCCTTAATTGTGGGGGGGAGTCGGGATTTCCATCTGTTTGAGATTGCACATCTAGCTGCCGTCAGAATGTGTTGGGTCAGTCGTCGCTGGTTTTTATTTATACCTTTAATCGGGGATCCCAGTACATGTGTTCTAATGTCCAATTTGACATCAGCATCTACTGTCCCCTTCAAGATTTCATTAGCTGTTTCCCAGTAAGCCTCTATTTCCGGGCATGACCAAAAAATGTGGTCTATTGTACCTTTATGCCTCGAGCATCTCCAACATACATCCGTGGCCTGCGGATATATCCTGTGGAGTCTGTCGGGGGTATAGTACCACTGGAAGATTATTTTATAGAGATTCTCACGATGGGACATGCATAATGAAACTCTCTTTGCATTTTCCCATATATTCGCCCATTCCCTGTCCGTAATCCCTCCACCACTCTCTCCCATCTATCCATATATTGGGGCTTCCAACCTTTATCCTCTTCTAGTAGTTTATATATCATGGAGATAAGGCCTTTCTGTATCCTACCGTCCCCACTCACTTTTTCGAACATTGTACATTCCTGGATTCTTTCTAAGCCCGTCCCCCGGCGGATGTAGTGAGCAATCTGGAGGTAGGTGTATCTCTCATTTTCTGGCATATTGGTCTTCTGTTTAATATTCTCAAATGATTCTAATTTCCCTTCCTGTCTATTAAATCGTTGATCAGTCGAAGCCCCGCCTTCTCCCATGTGGCTATCTTCCCCCTACTCCACCCTACTGGAATATAGGTATTTCCTATTATTGGTTCCATTCTTGAAATTTTATTTGTTAGTCTGTATTTTAATTTATTTTGATCCCATATCTTCTTAGTATGATTAATTGGGCCAATTTGTGAATGAAATGTGTTTTGATGGTTGCCCCAGATCAGCGGTCTCATATCCTTAATGTCGAGGGTTTTTTTTTCGATTTGTACCCATTTACTTTTTATTGTAGGATCTATCCAATCTTTTATTATTTTAAGTTGGGCCGCCAGGTAATATTTATGGAGGTCCGGGGCACCCATTCCTCCTTTTTCCCTAGATCTGCACATTAATTTTGTTGATATGCGGGGGTTCTTGTATGCCCAGATAAATTCCATAATAGTTTAGTTAGTAACGTGTTAAATGGATATATAAGTTTGGGAATTATCATCATCTTAACCGTTTCTATTCTGCCCATCAATGATATAGTGTGTTTCTTCCACCATTTTAAAGTGTCTTCTATTTCCTTAAATAGTTTTGGATAATTATTAGCATACATTAGTTCATATATGGGTGCGATGTTTACCCTCAGGTACCTTATTCCCTCCTCCATCCATCTCCAACTAAAATGTTTTTTAAGGATTTCTAACTCCTGGATACTTTGATTTAAGGCCATTGCTTCTGTCTTCCCGGTATTATTTTTATACCCTGAGACTACCCCATATGTTGTTAACACCTTTTGAAGGTTAGGTAGGGTAGTCATGGGTTGGGTAAGAGTTAGTAGCACATCATCGGCATAGAGGGCTATTTTGTACCTCTCTCCTCCCACCTCTACTCCCTTTATATCATTGTTTTCCCTTATTTGTGTGGCCAATGGCTCAATTGCCATGGCAAAGAGGATGGGGGAGAGAGGACATCCCTGCCGTGTTCCGTTTTTAATCTGGAACTTCTTTGACCTTCCTGTTATCATCTTCACTGATGTGGTTGGTGCCGTATATAGTCCTTTGATCGCGGTAACGAAGGCGCCCTCCAGACCGAAGGCCCCTAAAGTTCTCATTAAGAAGGGCCAACTCAGTCTGTCGAACGCCTTCTCCGCCTCAAGGCTCAGTACCACCGCACTCTTCTGTGTCCTATTAATTATCTCAATTATGTCTATCGTTCTCCGTATATTGTCCCCTGCATGTCTATTTGGTACCAAGCCCGTTTGGTCCGGATCTATTATTTGTGGAATATATTTCAATAATCTGTTTGCCAGAATTCTTGAAAATATTTTTATATCGGAATTTAGTAAAGCTATGGGCCTATAACTAGAGCAGTCTGCCGGATCTTTCCCTGGTTTTAAAAAGACAGATATGAAGGAATAATTCATCTGTTGTGGAATTATCTCGCCTTTTAAAAAACCATTATATAGTTAGATACGGGCCCAGTGTTTCCCTAAAGTCCTTAAAGTATGTATATGTAAACCCATCGGGCCCTGGGGCTTTATTTCTTGGGAGGGATTTTATGACGGTTTTAACTTCCTCTGATGTTATTTCTCTGTTTAAATCTTGATTTTGTTCCTGATTCAACCTTGGGAGTTTGACTTGGGTTAGATATTTTTCAATCTCTTCCTCTGTATGCGGGTTTCTCCCTTGTTGTACTGCGATTTTCTCATATAAGGTGCTATAGAAACTCTCAAACGTTTCCAGGATAGCTTCTGGGTC
>CM070032.1:155467208-155478842 GCA_036250615.1 Ptychadena robeensis
TTTTGACTTGACTTTGAACTTAATTTTTGAAAAAACTATTTGTGTTAGAGATATACTTTCTTGGTTGATGATACCATGTTCAGGGGCTTCGCACCACCAAAATGGCTGGCAATGCAGATAAGTAATATGAACATTACAAAAATTATTGCTGTACCATATGTAGTTTCTGCATAAATTAAGTTTAAATAAACTATTCAAAGTTAGGCAACCATCTATATTGGTAAATACTATGTAATACTGAGCCCTTTATTACATCAATCAAAATAGAAGCCACAAGATGAATATTTATTGGTGGTTATGTATCATTACACTACACTAATTAGCAATTAGTTTTTAAAGAAGGTCACATAGTTTCATTCACTGATAGATATTCCATATTTGCATATCTTCTAAAAATAAGGTGCAGAAGGTGAATATAACAGCTAAACAGTCTTAAAGATACATTGTAATTGATTTATTAAATGAGTTGAGCATGTTGACCTTCTAAAGTAAAATTTTTACTTAGCTTGAAGCCAATCAAGTGCAAGGAAAATTAAAATAAGTTTACACATGTTCGAAATTTTAATACATCAGTAATATGAATGTACTCTGACCTGATGGCTGATTCTAGGCTTAAGCTCCCTAGCGCTCTTGCAAGGTCCAGATTTCTGTATCAAAAGCGCACCATAGACTTACATTGAATTTTTTTATGTTGTAGGCCTGACTTTCCAAAATATATCCGTACAAGGGTCTAGTAGACATCCTGAATATAAAAATTTTTGAAACACACAATTATGTAAAAAAAATTGTATAAAAAAAAAATTAGAGGTTTCAAAAAGTTTCATTTCAATAATAAACTCTCTAAAATACTTATTTTGTATGATAGATTTCAAAACAGTATGTATTCATATTAATGTTTTGTTTGTTATAAAATCTTGATTACAATTGGAAATGTGTTTTGTGTTTTTTTACTTTGAATTGTATTGGATACAGTTATCACTGTATCCAGTACAATTCCATTTTGCATCCTCTCTCCTCTGGTGTGATGAACACACCAGGGGAGAAAGGGTTAACTTCAAAGAGGCACATCTGGGGAATCACACTGAAACAGTTTTCTGTATAGAAAACTGTTTCCGTGCAATTTATCATTGAATGTCCACCACCGCCCGATGTGATGGGGGGGGGGGGGGCACATCGGCTTCAGTGAAGAAGCTAGTTCAGATGATCTGAGCCACTAGGACAGCATGCAACTGTAAGTATGCACTGCCGGGGCTCCCATCTTTGCTGGATGGAGCAGTACTGACAGGACAATGCTGGACAAGATGGTGCTGTCAGAAATGCTAGGGGGGTTAAATACCATCCCCAGGTCCTATGCTCTGCCAAAACGGAAAGTGCCAGATATTCCCACTGGCTACAAAGGAGCAAAAGCTACAAAGGAGCATATTCTGATCATGAACAAGATGACCATGTCTACAACTGAACTCCAGTTTTATTAACTTTTGCAGTGGGTCTCCTGCTTTACTGCCAGTGTTTATTGCTCATTATAGTTTAGGGTTGCATAATACAATTACTGACCTTCCTTTCCTTTTTAACCTTCCTTCCTTTTTACCATCTTCCTTCTCACATTTGCACTTCCAGTACTGTAAATGGTGCACGTATGGCACTTTATTTTTAAAAGCAGGCCTACCACTAGATATTGATCATTTCATGAATGGCACTAGAAGTGCCCATAATAGGGAGGAATGCATTAAAAATACGTAACTGTAAGGAGCAATTTAAGAAGATCCCTCACAGTCCCTCCTCCCCGCTTTAAGGGAGGATGTGAAGGCCAGCTCACTGATCAGACTGTCAGAGAGCATGGCTGTGGGAGTGCAGGATTTAGCAAGGAAATCTAGGAATAAAAGCCATAAAACCCAACTGGAAACCCACTGCAATTGGATTTCCAGATGGACAGTGGAGAGCATGTCTTTGGAAGAGGGATTCCTTAATGTGACATCCAGGACATCAATCAACACCGTTTTCTTCATGAATGCATATGCAGTAGGTATCTACAGCTGAGATGGCATAGAGATTTAGCTATCCAACAGGATGCAAGTTTAATCATAAAAATTCAAAATAAAAACGAAAAACTTTTCCCCTCCCCATATCTTGGTGCCATTTTTTATTGGAAAAAAGTCACCAATGTATTGTTTGAAAATATCTCTAAATTCAAATTAGTTATTTTGCAATCTTGTATTGCAACCCACTTGTTGCTGTTTATATCAGCTTAACCATACTGAAATAATAGAGTTGCATACATGCCAAATCCTTTTTGAGGGCCAGTCTAGGTATATTTATTTATTCAGATGGATAGCTTTAAGGCCAATGCAAGCCCAAAACAACTTTAAAGAGAGACCTCCGCTATATGATTTATGTTTTAAAACAAGAAATGATTCTCCAGTTCTCATTTTTTCTCCATCAATATCATGCTTTTCTGCAATATAAATGTTGAGCTTTTATGGATGGACACTTATTGTAGATGTACACATTCTGTTTTCCTTTACTGAGCTTTCTTTTATATAATAAGCACAAAAGAAAAAAAATCCCATTAACACTTTTGAGACCAGATGTCATTTGTTGTCTAGGCGCTCAATCTAATTTTACACACATTAGAATGCCTGGTTTACTTGGCATTAGCTCAATGACTAAATGGTAGTGATGGCCGAATATCAGCTGTGGCTGTTCGCGAACAGGCGAATCGAACTTCTGTAAATACCCGCTGCGAACATGCGAACGGCGAACCTCCATTGACTTCAATGGAGGGTGAACTTCTCACACCTTCAGGTCATATTTGCAGCGAAAATACCAATAAAAAAAGTCAAAAGGGTGCAACCACCGGGACAGTGTCATGCCAGAGGGGACCAATGGCCCTTCTCCCCCATAATATGGATTTTTTTAAATGCTGTTTTCTTCAGGACTAATTGCCGGAAATCACATCTAGATTACAGATTTTGCCAAAAGTTACCGGACAGCACCTAGTGCAGTGCATCACATTTAGTCATATCTCTCTGCAATGCATGATACAGCATACCCCACCCCCAGAGAAGGACTTCTGTGGCTCAGTAATGATGAACTACATGTAACAGAACACCTTAGCTATAGCTGCAGATCACTGTATGGAGTATAATAGCAAAGTAGCTCAGCCATCCCTCAATCAGCAGCAGCTCTCCCTATCTATCTAGTACTGGAGACACAGGATAAATGTAAAAATGGCCGCTGGGGGGGTTATTTTTTAAGAGGGGGGTGTCCTCCAGGAGCGAAAGGAAGTGTTATTGGCTGTACTGTACCACCGGACTATAGGGTGTGGGGTCACACTTTGTCTCCATGTTAAGGTATAGGGGGCGGGTAGAACTCCCATAATGTTCACCTACATTGCGAACTGCGAACATGCTATGTTCGCCGTGAACTTTTCGCCCATCACTACTAAATGGCATGCTTGAATATTTTTTTTTTATATTTTGACAGGCTTTTACTTGGTACACACTAACTGTGTTTTGTTTTACTATAGACAAATAAAAAAATAAAATAAACATAAATAATTTTTAACATGAGCTCACTTCTGCTTTAAGTTCAAGCATGGCATTCTAAATGCTTTTGGCAGTGATAGTGTTTCTTTAAAAATATAACATTGCGCATGGCACTACAGGCTTTAGTTTGCAATGTCTTGAGTTTCAGGAGGAAGCAGAGGCAGAGGGAAGAACCACCCTTCTGGAATTCAAGCTTGGCCAGTGGCTGGTAGCTCTGTGCTGCAAGCCAATAGCTGAACTTGAGTTACAAGAGGCGAAGAGGGATGAACTGCCTGTGAACAGATTTTTCGGCCGATTTTCAGAAATCGGAATCGGTCGGGTACATAATTCCGCATCCGATTAATCTCACGTTGGGCAAAATTCGTACGAAAAATCCTGACGTGTATGGGGGCTTTACTCATGTTATAGCCTTTCAAAAATAAACTCCATCTTCCTTGAAGAGCATTACACAATACAATTTTATTTTTTACAATACAAATTTCTGAAGTTAAAAACTTTCTTTACTTTTTATTTTACCTAACATTCTATGATTGTTGCTTGAGCTGCTGGTGAGAGGTCAGCTTCTCATTATATAGGAACACTTTAAGGTACACCTCTCAAATGTCCTTGATAGTCACACAGTGAGTGAACTAACTATAAAGACCCAAATTGTGTTTCTAGAAAAATACAAATGAGTCGTATGTCAGAAGTTTTGCAGACAGGTTGAATTTTTTGTTCAGCTCAAACGGAAAGTTGGTAGATAAATTTCTGAGTGCAAGGAATATTTTTAAAAAGATAAAAGTAAGGTAAATGTAGGTATGGTAGAGATTAACTATATATTTTTTTATTTTACTCTGAAATATATTTTCAAAATATGTAGACTGAGAAAAACAAGCAACTGACTGGAGCAAATAAATTGGTAAAAATATAAAAAAAAGATTTCTCATGTCACAGATTATGACAGAGACATATCATGTGAGCCATATTATTTCAGTTCATTGACTCCAAATGCTTCAAACACTAATTATAAGACAGAAATCACAATCTGGAACTTTGCCAAAGAATTTCTCACTCCCTGCGGAGTGTCGTTTTGCCGCCTTGTTAAGCATTTATACCAGCTGATTGAGTTCCTGAAGGATAATTGTCATATCAGGCTCTATAATTGATAGATCTGGGTTCAAGGTCTTCCTGCCTTTTTTCCTTACCTTTTATTTAGACAGCAATAAATGATGGGGTTGTACATAGTTGAGCTCATTGCCAACCAAAAAATTGCCAAGTAGATTTGTTGGATGTATTTCCATCTTTCCACTTTTATGTCGAGTGCAGTAACAATAAAAAATATATGGTATGGGAGCCAACAAATTGCAAATGTTACAACAACCACGATCATCATTTTCACCACCTGCAAAAGAAAAAGACAAAGTTACAATTATAGCAACTGGTTCATTGCCAACATAAATTTCTGATTTGGTCAGTTAAAGATCACATGGAATATGAAGAAAACTAACCTTAGTCAATCATGTTTTAATGCAGACTGCCCTATTTCAGCCTAAGGGCCCAGTCACATCTACTTTCTGCTTTAGTATATGTCAGTGGTTCCCAAACTGGGGGAGGGGGCACAAAGGCCCTCATTCTTAACATGTGTTTGTATAGGGAGGGGGAGGCGATAATGTCCCTAAATAGAAAAGGGGGGCCCTGCAAGAAAAGTTAGGGAACCACTGGAAAATGTTTTGTTGGAATAACATTGCAGAATATGTACTTTGTTGAGGCTCAGGCTTTTCCTAAGGCTATGTTGCCACTTACACGGTCAGCAATTTTAATCATGCGCGACAATTGTGGCTGATTGCTTTCATTTAGTTGAATGGGCTTGTCCCCACCACTTCAACAAAAGACCATGATAGGGCATGGACGCGGGTCACGGGTGGACATAATTTTTTAGCCCTGAATGGACGAGTTTTGATCATGTGTAGAAGCTATCAAAAACTGTGTCCATCCATTCTCTATGGGGCAATCATGGGGCAATTTCTTTATGGGGGCGATTTGTTTGTAAAAATTGTGTGTAAAAATTGTCTGGTCAATCGCGCACAATCGCATCAGCAATTGCAAGATCGGCCGACCGCGATTAGTGCGTGCGATTAAAAATTCGGCTGATCGCATAAGTGGGAACATAGCCTAAGAATGCTAAGGTAGTTTTGTAGATGAATCCAACTGAGCATCAATCCTTGTTAATAGTTTTCTGACTTGATGAACTTCATTCACTTTGCTAAACATAGGGATTGGGCAAATATAGTAGATGTTCAAAGACCTTCAGAAGTGCCTAAGAGAATCTTGTAGTGTTGTTTTCTTTTACTGGTTCAAAACAATTGGTTTGCCTTAATGAAACACTGGCAGAAAGAAAGCAATACTCCTTAGCACTGCTGTGTACATTGCAAGCTCTTTAAATGCCTGCTATACCTATTATATACTACTATTTGTGTATAAAGCACTAAAACTATTAAAATGATTTGCTTTAATGTAACAAATGTTTACAGAGCCTATGTTAAAATATTTACTGGTGCATTTCCATAATTTACATTTTTACGAATGGTAATAAGCAAGCTCATGCATTTGCATCAAATGACGGCGTTTGCATATCCTGTAAACATTTTGTGACAAGAAAATTCCCAGTTTAAATTCAAATAGGACAACATACAAAGATGAAATAAAAGCTATCTTTATGGTATTTGAAAAAAATCACACCGTTATCCCTGATTTACATCAGATGTTAAAATTGGGCGTTTATCCAACAATATGAGCTCAAATCTAGCATGATGGATTAAGATAGAATAATCAAGTATTCAAAGGTTTTTGAACAATAATGTGGTATAGTTTATTTAACCTTCCTTGCACATTGCTAGTTAAAAATGGTGTGGTACGGGCAATTGTGGCAGTGTACAATTCCTGCCCTCCACCCCCCCCCCCCACCCCTGTGTCAGCTGTGTGGGCTGGAAAACCCACACCCCTCCATTAACATTTAGACAATCGCTGTAGCTTTCCAAGGGTGTATCGGGTGCCCGCTGACCTAACGCTTGGGACGAACCCAAACACCGAACTAACTGGGTTCATCTCAACCTCAATGGAGGTTAATTTAGTATGAACAGGCTAAGAAAATTCTTTATTAAAATTTATATGAAAGTATACAATAGAAGGAAGTGCACATTGCTAGTATCTATGAAATTTTATATGCTCTGATAATTATAATTCAATCTTAGCCCTTGATTGGTCGAGTTGAGTTGGTTGAGCCTAGAGTTAATGCAGCATTTACAGGTAAAGGTCTGATATCTAATTTTGAAATCAGTATCAAGTGTGATACTAACTTAAATATAACACCAAGAACATGGTGGAGTGGTGTTAAGGTATTTTTTAGTTTTCACTTTTGTAGTCAAACTACCAAATTAAATATCACTATTTTTAAAATATATTAAAAAATCTAAAAAAAAATGTATTATATTGGGTGTTTATTGGCAGTGTATTGGCATACTACAATTCATTTTTTTATGGAGACTTCTGCCTTGCAGAATTAATTGGTCACATGAATCATGAATTGCACTGCATCCAAGGTTTATATTTTCTATCACATGGGTTGCAATAAAGATCATATATTCTTCATTCACATATACCAGTGTTTAATAGCTGCATTACAAGTAAAGATAGGGAATAGTGGGAAGGGGCAGGAATGTGCTTTGTTTATCATGCATATTTAGCTAATATACTGATATACATGTATCTGAATATATACAGTTTTTTTATAAACTATTGTTATAATAATAATAACATTTATCATGTCAGAATTCAGCACTGGTAACTTGGGTCATTCATTTTCATGTCATTGTTAGTACATTCTACTCACTGCCAGTACCTATGTTAATATAGCTGTCACTGTTGTAATAATAGCTCACTGTCAGGTACATCTATTTCAGGCTTCATGGATATTTTATGACAGAGGACTAAAGGAGGGTAGAGGAAAATGTCAATAAAAACCTAAAAACCTATATGATTAACTTTCAAAGGGTGTGATCTATGAATGTCAATATTGTTCTCATCAAGTGCCCTGACACCCTTTTGGGCATCTGCATTATATGGATTATATGGCAGCCTTTCTAACATCCCCCGAGTGCCCGAGCACAGGGGGAACCAAGCACTTTCAGGGCTACTGCAGACTGTCAGCAGACCAGAAATAGCCCGTGTAAATTCTGCCTAAAATATGACCAGATGACTTTGTGAGGTATTTGATGTGAGGAAGGGTTGTGGGAATATTTTAACAAACAGTATTGCTCATGTAGCTTTTGCAAAAATTAGGTTCAAAGTCAAGTTGCAACTTTTCATGAAAAAATCACCTTAATTTTATATTTCATTTATGCAAAATGTATACATGTTAGAATACATGTCCCATATGCCCTTCTCTTCATCTTCAGCAGTTTTGTAGATCAAGTCATGTTCAGAGTTCAGGGACTTTGCAATTAATGCACAAATAACCTAGTTAAAATTTCACAAGCATCTCTACCCAACATCAGTAATTTACTTTGCAAAAAGTCTGTTGGCTAATCAAGCACAATAAAAAATTTTTTATCAATTGATAAATCTGAAATTTGTAGGATCATAGTATTTTAAACTCATCTCCCAAAATAGCACCAGTATAATAGGTATCTTCAGAGTACAAAGATGCGTGCAGTCTTGTAATACAATTAAAGCATTCAGTGTTGCTCTCTTACCATATCATCACTCATGTAAAATAAAATTAGAATAAACTGATAGGTAGTGATGGTCGAACTTCGGCCAGGTCCCTCCGCAAACAGGCGGATCACACTTTTAAAAAAGTCCGATGTCCACCTGTTTGCGGGAATATTCAAAATTCCACACCTGTTTACGGGGAACTTGAACCGAAAAACACATGCACAGTTCCCAGGTTCCGATATCCGGACATGACTTCACTTCCAGTTTTAGATAAGGGTTGATCTATCCTGCCATTTCGTGATGGCCGAATATCCGCTAAGGCGAACAGGCGAATCAAACTTCTGCAAATACCCGCCGTTCACATGTTTGCGTTAAACCTCAATTGAGTTCAAAGGAGGTTGAACTTCTCAAACCGTCAGGTCATTTTTTGTATCCAAAATACCAATAAAAAATGTCAATATGGTGCAACGACCGGGATAGTTTCAAAATTCTATTTTTCATGTCTAATGGCCAGAAATCACATGTAGATTACATATTTTACCACTGCTAGCCTGACAACACCTTCTACAGCACATCGCATTTAGTCAGATCTCTCTGCAATGTCCTGCTCTTATTGCGTGGCCCTACACGATAGAGCTAAAGGCCCCCATAGACCTTACCATAAAACCATGTAATATGAGGACCTTTTTAAACCTTCCAATCACTATGTATTCTATTAGGGGGGCCCAGCACTAAGAATCTAAAGGAAATTGTATGGGGTGATCTAAAGGTGTATGGGGGACTTTATTGCTTTTAGGTCTTTTTCAGGTGTACCCCCATATTGTGACACTGTGTTGAAAATAAAGTCAGTGCTGAGCTGCTTGTCAGCTCATAATTCAAGATGTCACTGCCGAACTTCTGTATGTGTTAACATTATTTATAATGTCAGTGCTGAGCTGCTGTAGTGTCTCTTTACACAAGAATAACATGTCATAAATTGCAGTTTTATGGTGCTGTGAAGCTTCCATTTATTTTCAAAGGGTTTTGCTAACTGTGTGCAGCCTAGGTGATCTGTCTAGTGTAGTACATATATAAATACAACAAACACCTATGTTATACAGCACACAACTACAAATAGAAAATAATTAGTAAGTATGAGTTGCCAATGGTGTCCTCCAGGAGGGAAAAATGTGTTATTGGCTGTACTGTGCCACCTGACTGTGGGGTGAGGTGTCAACAATTGGCTCCATGTAAAGGTATAGGGGGTGGGTTGAACATACATAATGTTCGCAGGCATGGCGAACTTCAAACATGCTATGCTCACTGCGAACTGTCCCCGGGCCAACTTTTCGGTCATCACTACTACCATTGATATTAATCAAGTGCAGGTCCAGGTCAGTTAACCTTCATACTTGTACATGGGACTAGCATGGGACCGGGATGGGGGAGTTTGGCAACTATGCAGTTTTGCTATGAGATAGGCTTTAACCAACAAATAGAAAGGGTCACTTTGCTAGTATCAGTAGACACACAATATTTGTTGGATTTTCCCAAAACTAAAAGTGTAAGAGTGCTTTAAGCTTGTCCCTTTTTCTCATAATCTGCTGCTATTCTAAAGAAAGTGAAAGGGTGTCAGAGTACATCATAAACCAGTTATAAAGTTTATTGCAGTATATTAATATTTCCAGAGTAATCACTGAGATAGTGTTTCATATTTCTCCTTGGACAGATATTTAATACATTGTAAAGTAGCTATGTTCAGCATATACAACACATTAAAGACGTAGCTGCAGGCAGCACATTAAGTTGGACAAGAATCCTAATGAATTCACCAATAAAACTGATTAATGTTTCTTTCTGGAGAAGCCTGAACACATTGGTGTTTAAAATTATCAAAGAACACTAAAATATGGTTGGATTTTAATTAAGAGTGCTGAGACAGAAATAAACTTAAGTACATTTAATGTGCTGATCCCATTTCCACAGATGTTTCTGTTGCTTTTTTCCCTTCTGGCATTTACATAATTTTTCTTAGGAAACCTGTAGGTTTTCTGTGAAGTCCAATTATATTTCTTTACTTAAGTTGAATACTTCTGCTATATTTTATAGCTTTTGTAATTGCCATATTTTTCGGAGCATAAGACACACTTTTTCACCAAAATTGGAGGCAAAAAGTGCCTGCGTCTTATGGTCCGAATGTGTGACCCCCGCGGCCACTCGGCTGCCGGTGGTCGCGCCTTGGCTTCCCGCCAGCTCTCCCGGCACAAAGATTAGCCAGGGAGCTGGAGGAGCTGTCAGATGTGAAATGCCGGCCCGTGTCCACCTCTCTGATCTGAACTATGAATTTTCCCATGCCAGCAGAGCTCAGAGCCCTCCTGCCATAGGCAATGAAGTGAGATATATAGATGAACTTGCATCTATACCTCTCTCTCCTGTCCGTGGGAACTGCAATCACTCTGCAGCTCCCACTGACACAATAACAGCTGATCGGCAGAGGAGAGGGAGAAGCTGTTGGCCCCCTTCCTCCTGCCTATGACACTGTGGTGAGAGTGTACTGCTGCTAGTGACACCTACTGGCTGAATTGAATATTGCATTCATTGAATTCATTTCATTAACCCAATTGATGTGAAAACTTATTAAATCTTTTTTTCCTGGTTTTCCTGCCCTAAAAACTGGGTGCGTCTTATAGTCCGGTGCGTCTTATCGTCCGAAAATACGGTATATACTTCCACCATTGCTAGGGAAGCAGCTCAACATATATTGCAAAATTTTATTAAGATTAATTGGTACCAAAAATAATATTTTTTTAAAACAAAATAAAAATCTGGGAGAATTAAATTTTTGGTTTTCCTTAAGTGAAAATGCCGACATTAGACGTGATTATACAATGTATCAATAATTTGGCCTTCACATACAATGTCAGGTTTTTTAAATTACTTGGTATTTATTATGTAAAACTGTGTTTTTTGTTTGGAAGTGTTGGGTTTTAGGGCACAGGTTCCACGTTTGAGTTTTGTTACCTGTAATAATTTGTTCACTCTGTCCGAGACATGCGCCAACAGGTGCTTTATAGAACCCGATGACATGTTCCGGCCAGCCAATCACTGTAATTCCAGAACCTGACATGGCTACCGACATTACAGTAAGGGCAGTACTTACCTGCCTCTTGATTATTTCCAACCACAAAACTTGCAGGGCGGAGACTCAAGCATGGCACAAGAGCACATAAGATGCTGGTTTAAGCATGTTCGGACAGGCATGCTCGCTCATCACTACTAACGGCTATAGCCTACATGTAGTGATGGCGCGAACCCGGAATTGCGCGTTCACGAACGGCGAACGCAAACTAGCGCAAAGGTTCGCGAACCCGCCATTGACTTCAATGGGAGGCGAATTTAAAAAAACAAAGGGACCCTT
>CM070032.1:155478942-155490431 GCA_036250615.1 Ptychadena robeensis
GAACATGCGATGTTCGCCGCGAATAGTTCGCCGGCGAACAGTTCGGTCCATCACTACCTACATGTGACTGAGGGGCACAGCTTTTAATTGGGGAAAAAACATAAACATTGCACAGTGCTGGGATGAGACATTATTAGACAATATTATCTTGTATTTATATAGCACAGACATATTACACAGAACTCGCACGCCTTCTAGCCGGCGAGCAGTATGGGTGTTTGACCTGCCCCCTTTGCAGCGACATTATCATTAAGGAGGCTATGACAGTTGTGTCAAAGCCCATTGCTGCCAGTTGCTGCAATCAACTCAGGTATTTTAATGCAGTGTAGCCTTTGTTTTGTGCTTACTGCTAGATGTCATCACAAGTGATCTGGAATCAAGAAATTAAATAAAAATGTCCTTTACCACTTCCCTTACCTCATTATTTGCAATTTTTTTTTGCTAAATATTATGTTCACTAAATGTAAAGAATCACAAGTTGGTAATGCAACTTGTGATTCTTTACATTTAGTGAACATAATATTTAGCAAAAAAAATTTACAAATAATTTGGTAAGGGAAGTGGTAAAGGACATTTTTATTTAATTTCTTGATTTATGTGTATATTTGTTGTCAAAAGTAATATAAGTAATATAAGTTCACTAAATAGTATATGTCTTCTATGTACAAGAGTTTTACAGAAAAATTAAGCAATTACAGTTCCACAGAGACAGAATAGTTGGACTAGCTTTTCTTTCCGACTATAAGACACACCTGACCATAATATGCACCCAGTTTTTAGAGCAGGAAATAAGAAAATTAATATTAAATGTGTTTAAATAAATTAGGGAAAAACCCCTGCAGTACCCAATATCAGCCACAAAAATTGAGTCACTAGAGAGCACACTTTACGGCATGTCTTCTTCCTCATACACAGGAAGGGAGACTGGCAGGGGAATCTGCACTCTGGTCTCCCTGTCTCCTCTGCGGCTGTGTGTGTGAGAAAACTACCAGCAAGTGCAGCTTTCCCCACACACACTCTGCATTGGCTATATTTGCGGGGCTCTGCAAATATGAACAATACAGATCAGGTGAGAGATCGGCTGTGTGCAGATCTCATATCTGCACTAAATATTTCTGATGGTTGTAAGTTTACCCTTCCTGCACTGCTCCTTCATGGAGAGGCTGTCCTAGCATGTCAGCCGCCATGGATGATCATCCCATCTTCCCCTCCTTGGTGTTGGACATATCGTGGGAAATGGGGTAATGGTATCTGCCCGGGGCATGGTGGAATTGGTGTTGGACCGGGGGGTTGGTAGTGGAAGTGATGTCACTGGGGAAGGGGGGCATTTGGTATTGGTATCTGACGGGACGGGGGGGGGGTGTTAGTGGTTCCATTGAGGTTCTGAGGATGCTGCATACTAATAATGTCCAAACGGGCAGATCGGACTTTTAAAGAAGTCCGCCGTCCGCCTGTTCGAGGACAGATTCTAATTCCCCACCCCTAGGCGGTGAATTTTAATCAGAAAAACTGGATGTGACGTCACTGATGTCACATCCAGTACCTGAAAAGCATAGTTCCTGGTTAAGGGAGTCGGATGTGACGTCACTGACGTTACTTCCTGTTCTCGAGCCGGTTTTCACTAGGAGACTGGCTTCATGCCCGGTCTTTTACTGAAAAAGATTCTTCCTCCGGCACGATCTCGCTGTTTCTGATCCTGCCGGAGGAAGAATAGGGATCTCCTTCTCGCCAGCGAATGGGGCGGGTCAAACACCTGTACTGCTCGCCGGCGAGAAGGAGGGCGAACTTCCATCCATGCCTTGTGGGCAGTTCGGCCATCACTACTGGTTACCAAAAGAAAAATTCTGTCAGGTGACCCCAAAGCTCTGAACTCCTCTTTCCTGTAGGATAATGTTAGAGATCGCAGAATGGGTTGGCAAAAATAATAATTTTCCGATTCCCATGATGCCGTCCATTGGGCAAGGCCTCAAATCCAATGCGTTTTTCCTAGACATTATCATGTTATCTTTTTGCATAGTCTTCACATAAAGACCTGAATAGATGTCAGGAAGTGTTTCAATTGTTCTGGTCTAGAGTGCCCTGTGACGATTCAGGTTAGTGATCAATCTCAAGGATATACTGATCATTTACCCATTCCATTTCTTGAGTAAGTAAATAATATTAATCATTGCATAGCATGCTGTCATTGCTATCGTTTATATAGGTCAAGGGTACATACTGTGTATTAAATATATATTACATCAACTGAATTATTTTGCAAAACAATATTATTTCCTACAATTCACAAATATCAGCTAAAAGGACTGCTACATCAGAGACGTCTCCCTCTACTAAAATGTAATGTTTTAATTATTCTCTCTCAGGGCTAAAAATAGCCTTTGGGTACTTCTTTAGTGTGAGTCACTTGTCAATGCGCTTGTCATTTCACTTAGCTAGTTCCAGACCTACACAGATTTTTACAAAACTCTAGCATGATGTAGCAAAGGGAAAGTTCAAATGACACATTAGCTGCAGTTAGGAAAATAACTAATTGCAAGCCAGCCAGACATTGAAGCAGCATAAAGGTTATCTGAAATAAAAAAAATGTCCAGACTAAACAACTGTAATGTATTTAAAATGAATAGTTTGATGATGTGTTCTTCTACCACATTCTTAAACTGCTAGTTCCTTGTCCATCTCTAAGTGTAAGTGTAGCTAAAACCTGCAGCATTGAGGTATGAGGTCCTCATCATTATATTGTTCTGGGCAACTCATTAAGTCCACAAACCATTGAGTCAGTATGTCAGCCAGGCAATGTTTTAGGAAAGGTCATCACTAGTGGAAACCTGTCTATTTCACTTACTGATTGAAGATAAACGTTATAGTAAATATAATTAGCTGTGCAAAACGCCTAAAGCAAATTTCAGTGTTCTTAAAATGGACCTATATTTTCAGACATTGAGTAAACCCTTTAACTCACCCTTGACCTACAAACTTAATTGGTTGACAAAGGTTGGTTGAAACTCAAGTTGGTTGTATGTCAAAACTATTTTCTTATAAGACATAATGAAAATGACCATAATGTGTTCTGAACCTGAACCTCACCTTTTCATAATAATTGAGCATTGTATAAAAGTAATATTTTTACCAGAAACACCAAAACATTGTACTAGTGCTCGCAAAAAATTAGCCTAGCCTACCAGAAACAAAATTGTGTTGTCACCATTTGCAGTGACATATTTGACTTTCAGGAAAAGACGATGCGATATAAATGAATGGTGAATATTGTTTGAAATGAAAGACCCCTTCCATAAGGACATCCTGAATCTGACATGGAAGATTTTTGTTGATTGGTGAGATGGTCTATTTTGAGGTTCTGTATGTATAAGTGACATCAGGTCATATGAATGCCACCACACAAGCAGAAACATGTTTTGGCATTGGTCATAATTCTGGTTGCATGTCACATCTTTGGTTGTAAAACTAAGATTTAAGTTGTTACCCAAGTTGGTCTTAAGTCAAGCCGGTAGTATTTCAAGGGCCCACTGTACCTCTAAGTTAGCATGATGTTGAAAAAATGCTCCACAATCCTAGTGTAGGCGAGGTTGCAAATGGTCATTAGATGGTGATAGATAATTGTTTGCAATGCTGAAAACATATCTGTAAACTTTGCAGGGTAGCCTGATTTAGTCTTTGATGTGTGCCTTCCAGAGTATGTCTGCACCTGGGGTAAGAGGATCTGCTAGCAATGTGGCAGCATGGCATCAGAGTGGAGTAGAAGCACAGGACAAATGGGATTACTGGTACCTTTTTTTCCCCACATATCTATAGATTGTACATATAATACAGATCTGGTTTTGCCTTTAAACGTATGCAGCTATTAGGAAGACTAGAAAAAGTTCTCTGGAACTATACAATATCAAATATTGTTTCATGACATGAGTCATTTTGGAAAAGTCAACCTGTACATGGACAACCCATTTTTACAAGGCCTTTCTGTTCCAGGTTTGATGCAGCCATTGAGACAGTGCTTTCAATTCAGAAAGCAGTGAGCAGGACTAGATATGGCCATGTTTTGATTGATAAGCTACAGATTTGTGGACCAGCAATGACATTGCGCACCCGCTGTAACATCGTACAGCCAACATTAAATAAAAGACATTGCTCCTAATTTAGGAACAGCACAGCATTGTTGTCCCTCTTTCACAGGTTGCTATACTTGGTTGACAACAATGGGAAGCTCAATGTATATTGTTAGGGTTGTTTGGTGTTTAAAGAAAACTGGACGTACAGATGCACTTACGTTCATAAAATACAATGTAAGGAAAGCTGTAGTTCTACAGTAAAGAAAATAGTGTGTCCCATGATGAAAACTATCTTTTTGGGTTGGGTTAGGTTGTGGTGATATGAAGGTTGAGATTTTGCAAGCCACAAGCTTTTATATGTAGAGAATCAGTCTACTGTGGAGGTAAAATGAGTTTGTTCACTTGCAAGACAATTAGACATGGCCTAAGTCTAAGTGACTGAAACTACATGATTATATACAAAGATGGGAAAATGACTATGCAGGTGGCAAGGCACGTTTTGCGTAGAGACATTAGAAGTAAAATTAATGCAGTGTTAAAAACTTTGAATATGAAATACATGTGTTTACATTGATACAGCTTACACCAGGTAATGATATTATTTGTTGTATCCACTAAGGAATACTTTGGTAATGTGTCTTTCCTCATGTATCCAAGACTTACTACCCATATAGAAGAGTAGTGGTGGCAAATATATCCTTTATATTCCTTATCCTGACTACATTTCAAGTGTTTTAATCCAGAAAACAGCACTATCTACATTTCAGTTTAGGATGTACTGTACTTTTCATACTATTAAACGCTCCAATGTATAGGACCCACCCTATAAATCAGAGAGTCTGATCGCCGAAAAAATGCAGGTTAACTGGCCACTCTGCTTATCAGAGCTTCAACAAGCAAAGAGGGAGTTAAAGGACGTGGGAAAGCTGTTTCCCTGCCTTCTGGTCCTGCTCAGTCATTCAGCGCTCAAAGGTGTGTGTAACAGCAGGACAGCCCAATTGACATACACACGGCAGTGGCAGACCCGGGAGCTTTGCATATGTTAACCGGCTGTCATACACACATACAGCTATGCAGTTTGAGGCCAGCTGTCATACACACAGCGAGACATAAGGAAGTCCAGTCCGTGAGCAGATCCTTCCTCTGCCGTGTGTGTGTCAACGACACTAAAGCTGCTAGGCTGATATACACAAAGTAGTAGCAGAGGGGAGATACACCCACTTCAGTGCTTGGCCAGTGGGCGGATGGTCTTTTGGCTGTTGGTGGTCGCACATTTACACTTTAAGACGCACACATTTTTTCCTCCAGATTTTAGGGTGGGGGGGAAATGTTTCTTATAGTGAGAAAAATATGGTATGTGTAGCAGTAGCTACATTCTCTATAGGTTTATCTTCCAGCTGAATGCATTTCTAATGACAGTGATAGATTTACCTAAAGTGAATGTTTCCTAAATGTTAGTTATTAAAAAATATACCAAAAAAAGTTCAAAATTTAAATAAAATGTCCAAAATGTGCACATTTTAGCCAATAGGCCTGTTCACATGAAAGTGCATGCAATTCATGTAAAAAATGTAAATCAATAAATGTAAAGCGGATAGGTGTGAACCTGGCATAAGTTAGCACTATCAGGAAAATAGTTGTAAATAGGCAGCTGGTTCATTTCACATATTTATTTTTTTCTGCTGTGTACATTCCCCGGTGGATCCAATCTCCCATAAACATGCCAGACATATAATGTTATTTCAGAAGTGTCGTTTTGCTGTTTATCACATAATATCCTCTACCTGGCATCAGTAGTAGTGATGGCCGAAATTTGTCCAGGTCCATCAGCGAACAGACGTCCGCCAGTTTGCGGGAAGATTTAAATTCCCCTGCTGTTCACGACTGACGTTACTTTCGGTACCGTGTTGATAAACGTATGTCAATTACTCAAATATCTGAAAGGTATTTCCATCTGTTTTGTATCCAATGGTACTATGGAACATGTGAACAGTGCATAGAAAAAGAATCTATCGTTTTTGAATTGATTCCATTGCCTGCTGGTACCATCAGTTAAAGTGGTGAAGTCAATATTTAACCTTCTGGGTGTTCAGCCTGAGTTAATTCGGGCTAAATAAAGTTGCTGAAATGGATCAGCCAAAATTAACTCTGGCTGCTGTTACTTGCACCCAGATGGCTTGCAGGCAGCCCGGAGGCTTCCTGCTCTTCTTACTGGTGTCCCCCGCTGTCTGATCTTCAGATCCCGGTGATCGGGATCGTGACGGCCGGTGCGCGATGACGTCATCAGGAGGGCAAGGGGCGGGAAGTTCAAAATGTGAAAAAAAAATTCCAGACGATCGTGGAATCCGCGAGTCGATAGTTTTGGAATTGATGGAACACAACCTTGGGAATTGTTTGTGGTCGATTCCGCAAAATCCATCGACTGAAAAGGCTGCTGCATTGGGAGCTATAGGCCCACCAACGTAGTTCGATTGGCAAAGTATTGCCCAAAAAAATAACATGTTGGTACAATGTCCTATCTAATCTGATTGTTTAGGGTGGGCAGCACTTGATTGATCGCCGATCGATCATCTTGAACGCACATGGTGATTGATTGGGCAAAATGTAGTGAAAAATCGACCCATGTATAGCCACCTTTAGATGAATAGGATTTAATAATAAACAATCCCAGTCTGTAGAAAGGACAGGTTGACTGAAGCATACAGTATATCAGAACTGGACAGCTATGATTATTTGTTTCTACAATATATCGCTGATATAGTCGATTTTAGCGTTCATACATGAAAAAAAACATAGCAAAGTTAAAGATGTTCGATATGTGAAATTCAGGTATATCATCAATGACTCCTATTTCTAAAAAAAGAAACAAACAGATCCTCTTATTATACAGAGTAAGACTTAGAGGGATTAAATATTTTCATCTCTTTGTAATTTCTTTTGAGCAGAGCGACAAGCACATGGGGAGAGTGAAGAGATCCAAATGAAAGCACCACTCAATAAAAAAACATGCCACAGAATGTGATTTCCTTTATTGTATCTAGAGAGTCTGTCAGCCTTCATCTACATCTTAAGTGGTCTCTTACTAGGAAGAAATGATGAAAGCAATTTTCTACTATGTCGTTCTATAAAGCCCACATAAACAGAGTTGCAGGCTATGTATGACAGACTGTGCATGAATGTTCATAAACAAAATCAGACATATTGTCATCATCAACACATTCACTGATAACAGATGCTCAGGATAAACTGTGAGGTGGATTTTATACAAATCTGTTTTATGGGAGACAAACCCAGAAATTCATATTGATGTCTTTTTGTTGCATACTGTGTAATAACATTAAGGGGAAATATTCATATATAGTGTCCACCAGCTGTATTTCTCACTCAATGCATGTCTCCTGGGGGGACATACTTTGCATCCATAAATCAGAGTAACTATAAAACAAAAAAAATACTTGATTAATGTATTAATGTACAGGAAGGGACAGAATATGGATGTCAATGACTAGAATTAGATCTGGATTAGCTCTGAATGATGTCTGTTACACTACCTTTCATGTATGTATGACATAAAGAACATTTATAACATATGAAAGTATCATGCTTACAGGGTACATTTTAACAAATGGATGAATTTGTAAGGAAGATCATACTATATTGGTCTACATAACAAAGCAACTACATTCATGAGAAAATGCTTCCATTTACAATTTAACCATCATTATTTTTGATGGCCAAACTTTGGCCAGGTCCTACATGAACAGACGGATCCGACTTTAAATTTGAATTGGGAAAACCGGAAATGACATCAGTGGCGCCACATCCAGGACCTGGAATGCATAGTTCCTGGTTCCGATTGCCAGATGTGACTTCACTGATGTCACTTCCGGTTTTCGGAGCAGTTTTTTCACTAGAAGACCGGGTTTCCTACCCGGTCTTCTTGTGAAAAGATTCTTCCTCTGACGGGAACTTACTGCTCCTGGTCCTGCCAGAGAAAGAATAGTGAGCTCCTTCTCGCTGGCAAACAGGGCAGGTCAAACACATGTACTGCTTGCCAGCTAGAAGGAGTGCGTACATCCATGTCCGCCTTGCGGACAGTTTGGCCATCGCTAATCATTATAGTAAAGTTGTGGTGTATAGCAATGAATTTAGCAAGAATCATTGAGGAGGTATTTTAGTAGTATAAAAATGTATGTTAGTTTCACTGAAATACAAACAAAACAAATGTGAACTATTAACCTTCTGAGTGATTACCCCGAGTGTAGCTTGGGGTAAGTTTGATAACATGCAAAAGTTGCTTGCCATGAAAACTCACCCTGGGATACACTGAGGTAAACGCTCTCCGGTGAGATTGATACCAAAGATTGTTTCTGGGTCCGCCTCTTCTGAGTCATTTATGACACGGAAGAGGTGGGTTTGAAAGTGGTGCAATTAAAGAGGTCATTTAGGTTTTCCTCAGCACAGCTCTGTCATCAATAATTGTAATCTTCTCTGATTGACTGTAGCATTTTTTTTAAATAATTAATTATGGGATAAAAGCCCAGGAATTTAGGAAAGGTAAAAAGCAAAATGCAAAAACCCTTAGAAACTAGTGTAGTAAAGTGGTTAAGGGATGATCTTAGTGGGATCCTGCCTAGTGGGACCCTGAGGAGTAGGTGAGTCAGGACACCAGGTGTATAGACTCTTGTATTCTTGGCATAATTTTTCTCTACTCTATCCCCTCTGGGAAACTATCTTCGGTGAAGTAAGGGATAGGGGTAATCAAGAGTGGTAAGTGGGAAGACAGCACATTACTTATAAGGAGATCAGCAGTTCCACACAAAGATCTCCTGATTGAATACAGAACTGTCCAGACACTAAGTATACTTCATACTGGGGTCTTCTTTACTAGTAATAAGGGTATACACTGACTTGGCACTATCTCTGGTCCCAGAGATGGGGTACACAGTTGCAGTCTTAATAATGAGGCCCAGTCCTGAGAGGTGCACCTGTAATAAAGAGATAGCTTCCCAGGGCACTTAGTATTGGAGAATGCCTTTCTAGAACTACGCTAAGCCCTTTAGGGGAGATAATCAACTCACATTGTCGTTTAGGTGGTTAGGCCTAGCTAGCCCAAGCCCCATGTCAGATCCACGCCTGCAGAAGCAGAAAAATCAATCAGGCTTGCTTCAAACCAGGCCAAGAGGTCCCTTGCTCCTCACATGAATCACATTTAACTGTTTTATGGCCAAATCCATTACATTACACTAATAAGATTTCATATTTCAATAAGCTGACTGCAATAAAAAAAAAAATCTGAGTGGTTACGGTTGATGACTAACTGTGCACATTACCTCACATTGTTTTTACTAACTATAGTAAATCATTCTACATTATTATTTTTCAATCTTATCTGGTTATTTTGTAGATTTGAAAATCATAAAGTAAACTCCTATACAGTTGCAATGTAGCTTAAGTCCAGATATAATGTTTCTCCTGCCATCTGAACTATCAATAAACTGGCATTAGGGAAGGAATTTGTGATGGTATGTTTTCCATATTTTCATACCGATTGCAAATAGTGTTGAGCTTGAATATTCGAATAGCGAATATATTCAGCGAATATCAACTTTTTGCGAATTCGCAAATTTCGTGAATATGGCGGCAGATATTCACAAAATAGCTTTCCCACAATAGCAATGTGACCATTCATTTTGAAGGTAATCGGAAGGAGATTATAATTGTGAATAGATTCATGAATATTGAATCAATTAATAGTAGAATTATTTGCAAAATATTGCGAATTTGAATATTGCCTATGCCGCTCATCACTAATTGCAAATCAGCAACATTAAAGTTTTTGGTAGTGAAACTGACACATACAGCTATTAAGAAGCTTGGCGTCTAAGCTTTTATTGAAAAGTAAAAGTAGACAACCTACATCAGCCCACTAATATAGCAATACAAAACTGGCCCAACATCCAATACTTTTTGAAGCAATATGAGCTCTGTCGATCAGCAAGTACATTTCTCCAGTTATGAAAGGATAAGCTGCAAAGGCACCGTCCATCTTTAGCAAACTTGCATGCAATTAAAACTGTCTAGTGTCTTTTCTGCATCCTTCCAATTTACATAATTCAGAATGTGTGTTTTAAATTTAAACTTCAGGATCTTCAAGATCTTTTTTTCACTGAGTCTTGTGCTTTCCCAAGCACAGTCTACAAAATTCTATAATTTGTCATAAATCTTGACTTGAGCCAAGGACAACTAACAATTGAGGCAGAACACACCAGGCCCTTTTTACAACTTTTGCGAGCTGAAATTCAGATTTCAGTTAATTCAGTATTGTGCGAAAATGCAAAGCTCCATAGGAAAAGACAATGTTCAGTCAAGGAAAAGCAAAAATGGGTGAGGAAAAGCATAAAGGAGTACTGACTAGAGATTTAATAACTGAAAGAAAGGGAATCAAAAAAATGAAAAGTGAGGACAATTACTTCACAGGGAAAAGGAGTAGATGGTCGATTTTTTTGTTGAAATTAAAAATTTGTGAGTTAAAGCGGAAGTAAACTCAAAAAAAAAATCCCCCACATACATGACATGGACATATCACTATCGGCATCAGGCTGCATAGCATAGGGCAATCACTGTCCAAAAACCGAAAAAAAAATAAATCTTACAGCAGGAAAAGGACCGCTTTTTCCGAAGTAGCACAACCCATGCTGCTGACGTTGAGCCGCCGGCCGCCGAGGTTCCCCTGTTAGAGCTGACAGCTAAGACTGCCGGAAACAGCTGATGCAGTGCCGCAGGCCCTAGATATGCACGCCTCTGCCCCTTGTATGTGACGATCACTATCGCGTGCATGCCTGTGTCTGTGTGCTCTCCCCCCTCCCCCATCTCGGTCTCGGAATAGTCATCTGTGAGTGCATTGTGGGTTGAGATTTAGAGGAGACACGGCCCGCGGCTGGCAGCAGAGATGGCATGGGATATTTTATATAACACCAGTTAACCATTCATGTCTGTCCTCATCCCCCACCATTATACCATGATCTGATGAATGAGAGAAACCCCCCAGACAGTGAAGTGTCATCTGATGAGAGGATTGTGAAGGGGAAGTGTGAGAGGAGACAGTGCTGGACTGGCGCAGCAGGAGCTAATAGAGTATTATTTTTTAATATTACACCCAGTAACCCCGTCATGTCTGTCCTCATCAATCCCTTACCATGACGGGATGAAGGAGACCCTCCCAGACATGAGTGTCATCTGTGAGGTTGATTGTGGGTGACGATGTAGAGCGAGACAGTGCTGGGTCCTGACAGCCAGAGAAGCGTGATAGATATTTATATTACACCCGAGTAACCCCCTGTCATCTGTCTGTCCTCATCCTCCATATACCATGATCTCGGGATGAATGAAAACTTCCCAGACAGGGAAGTGTCATTGTGAAGT
>CM070032.1:155490456-155509585 GCA_036250615.1 Ptychadena robeensis
ATAGTGCAAAGTGACCTACAATGTGGTAGGTCCGCTTTAACTGCAAAACCCCTAAGCATGGTATTATCATAAACGTATATCCACAAACACTGGAGTTCCACACACCAGATAAAATCTTAGTTTCAGCTTTATTAAATCCAAAAGTTTTCAATCCCAGACCAGGGATGAGGCTGGTTCAAGGCATTTGCTCCAATTAGTAAAGTGTCTTGGAATGAGTAGTATGCAGCAAAAAAGGCTCTTAAAACGTTCATAACACAAGAGGATATGTGTATTGTATTGTATACAAATTAAGTAACTGTTTTGTTTACTTTATAGCATATTTAGGTAACTTTTTCTTCATTTGTTTTAGCTCTTATAATAAATAACCATAGTCACAATATAGAACAAATTTCTAATTAATATTTCCATAGCTTAGTTGTATTTGTTTCCACTTTTAAGGACAGTCAGCTGGATTCTATAAAATTGGAAACTTTGCTGCAACAAGAGGCAAAATGCTTATCCATAAAGGAGATTCAAAATGCAGAGGAACAACATTAACACAGTGGGAGACTTGGTATGCTCCATTTCATTAGATGTGCAATTACATTGAAACTATTGTTTTGTAACATTATTTATGCTATGTATTTATTCTCTTGTTGCTTTGCTTTGTTTGCTTCCACTGGAAGATCAAAACATGTCTTCAAATTTGAATATTTTCAAATCACAAAACCTAATGGTCTGAGAAAAGTCGCTGACTGAAAAATTTAAAAAGCATTATCAACTAACAAAATAAGTCACAGGTCACATTAGAATATCGGGTAGGTGTTGGTTAGCTGTCACAATGATACTCAAGGTTATTTTGGTTTCTATAGTTTTTAATCCCCCAAAATTCTACGAAAATAGTTTGTCTGACATATGCAGCAAAGATACAAAGTCTGGCAATAACTGTAATGGAGCTTGTTTTAGTCTAAGATGGTTAAAGCAATTTAACACAAATAAAGCGCAGATAAGTTTAGATAATTCTTTAGCTGGGAATAGACGGTACGATTTACCGTCTATTCCTTATCCAATTCTCTGCACTAGGAGTGGCGTGATGATGTCATCACACCCACCCACAAGTGCCGAGAATCGGACGGCACTCTTAATGTGCAGCTCATTACTTCTGCTGGGGGCAGCTGTCCCCAGCCGAACTAATGGGATGAGGCTAAAATGTATTGTCCTGTCAGATAACTGTGCGATCCGACAGGAAGGCTGATTTTGACCCAATCCTCATTGGTTGCTGCATCCAATTCCTGCATGACCCGATCACTAAGGGATGCAGGACCGTGCACGGCATTGGATCGGGGATCGGATCGTGCAGATATTGGAACGTATATCTTCTAAAATCTCAGTCTACAGCCAGTTGTGAACGAAATTGCCCCTGCCACCCTCCACATTCCCTGCGCTAATAAACCATATCCATGGCAGGTAAGTAAGCTTGTAACTGTCCTTGCTTTATTTCTCTGCTTCTACCACTAACCCTCTCGACCCAATACCCTTTGACATACTGTGAGCACACTTATTCACCCTTGTCCTGTGCTAACTGAACTATTTACCTCTCCTTCTCAACTGGCATTTTTCCATCATCTTTAAAACCTGCAATCGTTATCCTCTAGAAGTTAGATCCCCCTCTACTTACCAGCTACCTTCTAGTTTCTCTTCCTCCATACACTCCTTAACTGCTTAAGCACCAAGTCTAAAAAGATTTTCATAAGGGATCATTTACATGGACATTTTCAACTGCCTGGGAAAGACCAAATTAGTACCCTTGCCTGATAAACCATGGGTCATGTGTGCGTATCTAACCTCGGTTGACAATTACTTGTTTACAGTTAAGGCTCATGACTTTTGTTCCTTCTGCTTTTGGCACTGCTGATAATTTTTTTTCTTGATCCTGCACATTTCTTGTATTTGTGACACCATCCATTCTTGGTTACTCTTTTAACAACTGTGTTTTCAATAAAAGTTTTTAAAAGAACAAAAACAATAATGAAAAAGTGTATATGTGAGAAAGAAAGAACAAAACTGAGAACAAACAAAAAAGAATGAGGTATATGCAAAACAATATCTAGGCATGGAGGTAGATGTCAAAAGGATCATGAAGGACTGCAGATATGAGCAAGAACAATAGAGATATACATGGCAACTGGTCTCATTGACAAAATCCTACTGAAAGTGAAAAAGATACAAAAAAAGGGAATGCGTGGTCATGCGTGGTGTGGGCTGTGCACACCGTCCGGGACCTTACCTTCATCTGACCATTGAATTTCACCTATACAACTTTGGGATTTGTACCCGTACTCGACCTTATTAACCTACCTACAGTATATGAATTCTGGTCCTGGCTCTGATGGTCTGCATTTGTTTGGACTCTCCGTTCTTTCGGGAGGACCTACGTTCCGCTGCCCTTACCCATTTCTCTATCAGTGGCATACAGCAATCATTTATCCTATCTGGCTGGTTTCATCTCTACCCCCTGAGGAAGTCGCATTTGCGACGAAACGCACGTCGGGGTCACGCTAAACAGCTGTGGACACTTTTATGTGGTCTATGATCTACAACTTTGACCAACCCTTTAGGCCTTTGTGAAAGTGTGGTGCCGGACATATGCTTCTGTGTACCTCAACTGCCTGTGATTGATGTATCCACATTTGATTTATGATGAATATCGCTGTTATCTATTTACATCTTCTGCTTTTTGTTTGATGTAATACATTTTATATATCTTACCTATTTGAACCTATACATTGGTTAAGCCTTTAAAGTCCCCCCGCCCTTGTAATCTTTACAGGGGAGATTCTCGTTTGTTCCTATTTTTTAATACAAAAAAGGGAAACAATTAAAAAAACTTGATCCCACACAGACCCATAGAAAAATGGATGAAAATGTATTAAGTATTAAGACATACATCAAGTTTTTTCTTACTTATTAAGAGAAAAATTACAGGAAGTGAGCTGCTGGACCAGCTGCCTCGTGTGCCTATCCTCCCTCAAGAGGTAGCACCCTGGTGTTCCCCACCTTCAAGGGTATTGTGAAGAATGAGTTAGTTCACTTAGAAAATGCCCTTAGAGGAGGTAGGACTCATGGAACAGTGAGTTCACACCCGCTGGTTCATGACATTTGCATTTTTCCTCTACTTTGTCCCCCCCCCCCCCCCCCCCCACATATCCCCGACTCAATTAAAGACACTAGGGATGTGAGGATTTGGGATGCCAGATAATACAGCAACATTCACAGATGATGTCAGGGATGTTAGGCTGCCTGCAACTATGCCTGTATTATCTGACCAGTGAAGTCCCCAGCCATACAAATTTGGATATCTGCACTGTTTAAAACTCTACAGTTAACAATACAAAGTAAATCCTCACTTTGTGAGGTGGGGGGAGGAGCCTCTAACCTTTGCGTCATCTTCCATGATGTCACAGTTAATCCAACCTCTATACAAGTTAACAATAGAAGGAAAATATACTAAAAGGCAGAAGCGCAACCACCTAATGACCACCTAATGACCCCATTTCCAGGGTCATTGCAACATGAAAAGCCCTGATATAATACAAATGATTTTTTAGGTAAGGTAAAGAGGAGAAGTGTTACCTTTTACAAATGTCTTAAGTAAAGTATAACAAAATAATGGACTTCTTTCAGTAAAGCTAACCTTTCAAGCCAGAATATCCCTGGACAGTCTTGAACTCAAAACCTTAGGCCTAAAAGAGGTAATAGTCAACTATTATACTAGTAAAGATCGCTGTATTTTTCCGTAGGGCTTGTATGCTGCTTCACCCTTAAAAATCACCAATCAGTGAAATATAATAAGTATCTGCTTTTAAAAAGTTGGGTAAAACTATCATATAGTTTGGTGTTGTGTTCATGCATTCATGTATATTGACTTAACAGTTATTTAGCATGCATGTATACATACACTGGGCTAGTGCATCCAATTAATAAAAAAAAATGTTTGAAATCTGAAGATCTTTATGGCTACTACTCTATAAACCATCCACTGTTGAGTAAGCACATTAACATCAACTCTAGCTGTCTCTGAGCATGGCTGTATTCATGGTTCCTGCTGCTCTATGTACACTGGACTGATAACAACCTTTCATGCATTATTATTGACCATGACAGTTTTAGTATTATACACTACTTAAAAACTTTCTTAAAGACCACAACCAGTGAAACATGAACAGAATCAGTGCTTTAATAAGCAATATGCAGACCAAGACTGAACTCATCCAGCTGAAAAGGGCAACTTGTTTCAAACAAAATGACCTACGCTGTAGTATTCATTACAGCTTGGTTCTTTTTAATTGTGGAAGCATTTAGCATTACTGGTCTCATTACATATGTTTTACATTTTATAGCCCTGTTTCCAACTCTCTATCTACATTGAAATACTACAGACAAGAAGTTTAGTGTTAAAATAGAGAGAAAAGACATGATCATTTTTAATTTAATTCCAGTAACACTTTGGGAGTGTAGCATTATCTTTTTGTTTTAAAAACACTTTGTAAATGTTTGGAAACAAAACCGTCAGCCCAAAATTTGGGGTGCCTATTTTATATTTTAGTGGTTTTGTTTTGTAGATTGTGGTTTGTCATTGTCTTGCTAAATTAAAAAAATTTTCTTAAAAAAAAATGCTGTCTTAATAGCTACACCTCAGAGAGTGCGGAGTCGAAGGTGACACCAAGGCAGCGTGCTTGAGGAATTGGGGAGATGAGATGTTGGGGGGAGGCTTGGAAGGTGATGGGGCAAAGATGATGAGTTCTTTTTTGCTCAGTTTAAGTTTAAGGAATCTGTCAGCCATCCATGAAGAGATGGCCGATAGGCACTGAGAGATGTTGTCCAGGACAGAGGGAGTAAAGGTCGGGGTGGATATGTAAATTTGGGATATTATTTTTTTTCTCACTTTAAGATGCTATTTTTTCCCAAAAAATGTGGGCTGAATAAATCAGTGCTTCTTATATTGCCAATGTCTAACTATGTGTATTTAAGCACTAAGCTAAGCCACAGCGAGGAGCTCTGCACATGAGCTGGTTGAAACTGCTGTGTATATGCACAGCTATGCAGAAGGGATGATCTGCTCACAGACATATTGTCCGTCTGTAGAGCCAGTGTATGTGAGCAGGCAGCCTCAACCAGCTCACATACACAGCTCTGACAGCTTTCCCACCTAATTTAACTCCTGCTCTGCTGGTTGTAGCACAGAGCTTCAAGTTTCAACACGTGTTTTGAAACTTTCATGCATGTTTTTGTCCCAGCAGTGATGTATTTTAATTCACTGAGACAAAGGGGTAAGCCATGATTAAAATTTACCAATGTGATGTGAAGAAGGTCATATATGTCAAATGTGGGAGAAAAGACAGTAAAATAAAAACAGGAAAGGTGAACTCTCAGTTTTACATGGTGTGATATTAGTGTGCTAAGTTGGTAATAGAAATTAGGGCATAAGCTTGTGTAATGACAGATCACTACAGAGTGTTATGTAAAGGTGGTATAGTAAAACACATCCTATGTGTTGGAGTGCAGATTTTACTGTTGATATTGATAATGTAGGGTGATCTCAATAGTCATATGAATGCTGAAGAACAAGGTCTATGTAGTACGCTGTTATCTATTCACATATATTGGGAAGTTTGCTGTGATTGTTGAAGTGTCAGTCTTACTGATGACATGAAACAAGGGAGTGGGTTGTGTGTATTGGAGTACAGATCACAGTAGAAGCATACATTTTTCCGCCTACAATTTAGTTCCTGAGTATACTAAAAATCAAAAAATTCACTTCATTGATGTCTTTCCTCCATCATGTTAAAGCCTGTGCATGTAGAAAGTCAGCAACATAAATTGTGTGTTTATACCCCTGAAAAAGGGCAATGGTATTATAAAATTAACAAATGTGTATAGTGGTGTAAAATAACAATCTTGCAGTAGTTTTTTTCCATATTTCTTGTTCTTATAGCATTGGCTTGTAAGTAATTTTATTAATGATGGTGATATTACAAAAAACATGTTTTCTTTCCAAAGAAACATGCTTACATCAATCACCAGAAAGGTGCTTGTTATAAATAATGACTGTGGTGTCAGAAACATAAGAGAAAAACAGCCATAGGGACTAAACTTCATGCATCATTTGTTGCTGTGTATACATTTAATGGATATTTTTTATGAATTTGCCTTTTTTGCTTTATGTACCAATAAAATATCACATACAAAACATCAAGCCATTACAACTGTTAATTTTTTTGTATATATGGCCCATTATTTCACTGTCAGGAGGTTTACTATTATGCATAATTGGTAAATATCAATTACCTTTCTTTTAGCCCTGAGTTGTTCATGATATTTGTCTGATGTGTCTCCAGGAATTTCTCCACCCCACAGAGTTATTCCCACAATCGTGTAGGTTATTCCCATTACAAGCAATGGGAAGCAGTACACAAATAAGACCACAAGGATTTGATACCTAAAATAGAAATAAAAAAATATAGGTTAAATGCAAAGATTTACAAAGTTCCAATAAAGAAAATGTTTAAATGTTTAACAATACATTACTGAGTGGAAACTTGAGGACTAACCCACAGCATGCAGTAAACATGACACATGCAATTGTTGATAGGAAAAACAACAAATGAATAAATGCCCTTTAAAAAGGCTGGCCTTCTGCACAGTATAACCCAAGCCCAAGGAGAAAAAATCTGCCATGACTTTTATTTTTTTTTAACAATGTTATTGTCCAAAGTGTTAAATAAATGCTATTGGGTGTTGTTTCAAGACCAATAACTGCACAGTTTCCTCTCATCCCGAACCCTAAGGCCCTAAAAGAGCAGTCCCACTCCTATGAGGAGGCAATTGTGTTTAGGGCTTTACAATTAAGCCCACCACAAGGGTGAAATATGTCTAAGGTGTAATGCTGTGTAATGCTGTATGAATAATGATTCAATAAATTAATGCTTATGGACTATTATCCTGTGTGTGCAACTTTAATGTGAATGTGTAGTGACGGGCTCCCAGGACTATATCCCACAGCCGCTGGGCGCAATTGCATGCAATTATCCTGTCAGCCTCAGTTACCCAGAGATGCAGCCGTTCCTCAACTGTGCCAGTGCCAGGGTTCCAGTGGGGTGGATGCCATCTCCTGCTTTTTGGACCACACTGGAATACCAGTGGAGAAACTGCCTGTGCCGAGGTTG
Source organism: Ptychadena robeensis (assembly GCA_036250615.1). Taxonomy (NCBI): domain Eukaryota; kingdom Metazoa; phylum Chordata; class Amphibia; order Anura; family Ptychadenidae; genus Ptychadena; species Ptychadena robeensis. The sequence continues at coordinate 155,497,662 of CM070032.1, forward strand.
TGTCTGTCGTCCACAGCTGTTCCTGGGACATGCAAGTACCGGCCACTTCTGCCCCTGCTTCCCCCTGCCTCACATGGGTTGGGTCCCAGTGTCAGTTGCTGGCACCTCAGTGCAAAAGTTCACCATTGTTTTGTGTGCCAGTTCATATTCTCCCGAGACCCTGTTGGGCCTCGAAATTGCAATAAAATTCATTAGCAGTGCAGAAGCCACCTCTTGCCGTTGATTAATTCCTGAACCTTACAGATGCATTTGGGGATCCTTAGCTGCAACCAGCAACATGCCTCATTTATCAGATAAGTCCTAATTTATCAGATAAACTAGGAGTAAATTAAACATCCACCAATTACCCAAGACAGAATGCTTTCCAACACCCCCCCCCCCCTCCAAAAGGATGCAGGCTTTCGGATAATAACAGATACTACACTTAATCTTAGCTCAGAAATCAATATCACGTACAGTACTATACTAAAATATTTTTGCAAAGCAATGTCCTCTGCCTGAAATGGAACCATTTCCGGACGTTCCCTTCTAGGTCTTTGCTTTTCTTTCAGTCATATAGCAGCTGCTTTATGATCAGTATTCTCATTCTTCCCATGTGCTAGCTTATTACTTAGGACAGCATTTTAAACAAGACCTGATACATGGTTCTTTTGTATTCATAAATTGAATAAAACATTTTTATTGTTTGTTGGGAGTAGAAAAAGGAAAGTTGCAACATTACTACATTGTACTTAGTACAATGTACTTGCATTATACAGATTTACAAAACAATATTTCTTTTTCTATCACCAAAAATTAACAAGAAATTTCACAACTTGATGTATATAAGCTCTCCATAAGTTCTTTAAGAATAAAGATTTTCACTTCTAAAAAATGTGTTGTTATAAGCAAAAACTGGTTATTTTATAATGTGATAAATCTTCATTAAGATCATGTTTCCTCCCCAAACTGTTCTGCTACCCAGGACAAGACATCAATAAATCGATTTCAAATGTATTTGTAGATATTCTCCTTCGGTTACAGTAAGCCTCTGGGTTAGTTATGACAATGAAGCAGAGAACTAATACAGATCATTTAAACTGCTGCCACTGAACTGCATGATTTCTATGGCACTTGCACTTTATCTCATCATGCAGTGCTCTAAGCCCATTTACTCACACTGAATTGTAATTTAATTGACAAATGCATTGTCATCATCATCATCATTTTGAAATGATCCAATCCCAATTCTAAATTTTGAAAGTCTAGAGAGCTATAACATTATGTTTAACATAACAATAAATATTCCATATGCATTTCCTAGGTGCTGAAAATGAAACTGCTCATCGCTTTACAAAAATGATCACTTCTCCTAAAATATTGAATAGAAAGTACTTAACAGGTTCTGGAATTCCATAAGTGGCATGCCGATAAATCACATAACCCAGTAGAAAGAAGAAAGAAGGTACGCAAGAAAAGGTGCTTACGTTAATTTTTTCCCATATCCTGGCCATACAAGCAGACAAAGAGTTCTTCTTGGCGTCACTTTGATTTCAGAATAAAGGCACTGAGGGAAAGCCAGCAGGAAAGCGAAGACCCAAATGCTTCCAATGACTACCTTTGTTGAAGTTGCAGACAGGCGTGGTTTCAATGGATTTATAATAGCCATATATCTGTGAGAAGAAGACTTAAAATTAATTTAATATGCTTTGTTTGAATGTCATCATAACTTTTTCATTATTCTGTTCTATCCAATTTTATTCCATATTATTGGACATACAAAATAAACAAGTATGTGTGTATATTAGTCAATATGAAGTTATCACTGAATCTGTGTGTTTTATTAACGTATAACCACCTAGCCATCAAGTCTGCATTTTGAAAACATTTGTTCTAAACAACTCACATGAAATCAAGTGTGGTCAGAGGATTCTACCTTTATTAGTTAATTAAAATTTACCCATGTGAAATATTCCACCAAGTGATGCATACTATTTAAAAGTCACCAAAGCTTCTTTGACATCAACCCCAACACCATAAATGCTTTCTATTTGGAGATGCAAGCAAGCCTAAGGCCCCCCATACACATGTCCATCCACAGGCAATTTTGCTGTCCACAAAATGGAGGCGTTCACCTGGAGGGTTGCACGGCGATCCACCTTGATGTTCCTTTTCTGGTCGATCATTATGCTTACCAATCCATGTGTTTCCACTTGTTGATGGAAAGCACAGGAATTCATTTGTGTATGGGAAGCTTTACATTACCATTGACAATTATAGTTCCAACGCATCCATACCCCATCATCCTCCAGAGGCATACGAGACCTTGAGAGGGTAGCTTCACCGGGATACCATCACACTCCAATGAGAGATTCCAGACAATAATTTTTGTAACTTTCTATAAGTACCTGCAAAGCTATTCCACCTTGATACCCTGGGAAATTGTGATGCGGTAAACGACCTGTCTTCACAGACAGACTGGCTAAGTAGATCTTCTCTTGTTCTGCCTTTGTTCTTATCTTTGCATATCGTAAAGAGTATGACTTAAGCTAGGCACACACGGGTAGATTTGTAAAAAGATTCAAGTACATTCAATCAACGGTCACGGTGATTGATTGTACTCTAATCTGCTCACAATCCTACCAGTGTGTTCTTTCCTTCGAGGGGGTTCAATAGAGCCCCCTCAAAGAACCTTGATTGAACGGGTTTCCAACATGTTGGAAAACCACATCCAATCTCCAATACTTTACATGAAGAAGAATATTCATATACAGGGAGTGCAGAATTATTAGGCAAGTGGTATTTTTGAGGGATAATTTTTTATTCGAACAACAACCATGTTTCTCAATGAACCCAACAATCATTAAATCAAAGCTAAAATTTTTTGGAAGTATTTTTTTTTAAGTTGTTTTTAGTTTAGCATTTTAGGGGGATCTCTTGTGTGTGCAGGTGACTATTCCTGTGCATAATTATTAGGCCACTTAACAAAAAACAATTTAGACCCATTTCAATTATTTTATTTTTACCAGTGACACCAATATAACATCTCACATTCACCAATTACATTTCTGACATCAAAAACAAAACAAAAACAAATCATGACCAATATAAGCCACCTTTCTTTGCAGGACACCAAAGCCGCGCCTCCATGGAATTCTCAGTGTTTTGATCTGTTCACCATCACATTGCGTAGCAAGCATCAACACGCCTCCCCTACACTGTTCAAGAGGTGGTACTGTTTTTCCCCTTGTAAATCACACTTTATGAGGACCACAGGTTCTCATGGGGTTCAGACAGTGAACAAGGAGGCCATGTCATTAGTTTTTTCTCCTTTTTCTTCTTATACCTTCATTGCCAGCCACGCTGTGGCGTACTTGACGCGTGTGATGGAGCATTGTCCGCATGAATCATTTTTTTCTGAAGGATGCAGACTTCTTCCTCGAACCACTGCTTGAAGGTGTGCCTTCCAAAACTGGCAGTAGGACTGTTAGTGAGCTGACGCCTCAACCCTAAAGCCCCACAAGCTATCTTTTATGAACTCAGCCCAAACCAGTACTACTCCCACCTCCACCTTTCTGGCGTCTGAGTCGTGACTGAGCTCACTGCCCTTTTACCAATCCAGCCACGTGCCCATCCATTTGGGCCGCATCAGACGCACGCTCTTTCATCAGTCCATAAAACCTTTGAGATATTTTCTGGGCCAGGCTTTGAGTGTGTCAGCTTGTGTGTCTTGTTCAGTGGTGGCATCTTTCTCAGGCCTTTCTGTCTTGAGTATTGCACACCTTGTGCTTTTGGAGGCACTCCAGTGATGTTGGCAGCCGAAATATGGCCACTGGTGGGCAAGTGGCATCTTGGGCAGCTGCCGCTTGACGTTTCTCGTCATGGGCAGTTATGTTTGCGCCTTTGTGTTCACACGCTTCTTGCGAGCCCTGTTGACTATTTGAATGAAACGCGGATTGTTTCGATATCACGCTCGAGCTTTGCAATTTAGAGTGCTGCATCCCTCTGCAAGATATCTCCTATTTTTGGGCGGCGTTGTTCTAGCCTGGCAAGTTTCTTTTGACACCTTTTGGCCAAGGAGGAAGTTGCCAATTTATGCCACCTAATATAGGGTGTTGAGTCATTAGACACACCCCTTCTCATTCAGAGATGCCATCCCTTATGCTTAATTGGTAGTAGCTTTCGAGCCTATACAGCTTGGAGTAAGACAACATGCATAAAGAGGATCATGTGGTCATTTGCCTTATATTTCTGCACTCCCTGTAAAGTATAGGAAAAGCCGGCTCTGCATCTTCACACAGAGCTGACAGCCAGGGCTGTCAGGAGGGGAGTCTGTGTGAAGGGGGCGGAGTCAGCACTGCTGTACAGGGAGAGAGGCTGGATAGATTTCTGTTCAGCTTCCAGCCTGTTCGGATTCACATGCTGGAAGCCAGAGAGAACTTTGCTAGCCGGAGGGCTTCATTGAACGGTAATCAATGTGGCCATGTGGTGCACATCGATTTCCGTTCAATTAATATCACGCTGTGATTGATCGGGGGTCGATTGCACGGGAATTTACCCGTGTATGGCTAGCTTAAGTTAGAATCTAGTTATTATTCTGAACAAGAGGTTTTAGAAAGAATTCACATGGAGGTGCAGACAACCAGGTTTTATAAAGACCCACAGAGGTCATTGTTAGGCGTTTCATAATGCGTTTGTTATATAATGATTAAGTGCCCTTTTCAATGTCTTCCTCCTTAAACAATAGCTTTTATCTTTACTAGCGTGTTATTACATGTGTAGGGATTTACCCTGTCTCTCCTGCCTTTTCTTAATTCAGAAGATTTGTTACAGGTTTTGTCTTACAATGTACACACGCTACAGTTAACACTAATGGTGCTGCAAGCCATTTCTATTTCCCTAATATATTATATATTGCCAAGCCAACCCCCACCACAGTTAAGTTAAGACATATATATTTGTGCCTGTCATTATTCTGACTTCCTTAAAGCCTTACATAAGTGAACACAACCGGAATAGCTTAAAATATTGGGAGATTTTCCCAAGATTGAGGAGGGGATTTTCCCAAGATTATACCAAGTTATATCAAAAAGTATGAATTCTTTTGAAAGGTTTTAAACACATTCTATATTTCTTTAGTAGGTGGGCAGAGTGATACCTCTGGATATAGCATTAACTATGTCTAAACTAACATTTTTATCCTTAAACACTAAAGGGCTTAATATCCCTGCAAAGCGGACCCAAGTCTTGCAACTTGTTCAAAATCATAAAGCAGATATAGTCTTTCTGCAAGAAACCCATTTTAAATCGACGGCCATCCAGAAAATGATTAATCGCTCGTATCCAGAGATATTTCATGCTACTGCAGCTTCTTAGAAAATTAAAGGTGTAGCAATTCTCTTCTCTAGAGACGTAAATTTTGTGAAAAATGAAGAACTTATTGATTCTGAGGGGCGATTTATATTCCTCAAGGGTAACATTAAACACACGCCAGTCACCCTTGCTAATGTATACTGCCCGAATAGGAATCAACAGAGATTCTTCTAAAAAATAATGAATCTGCTACTGGAATTTTCCTCGGGCATGCTGATACTAGGGGGGAATTCAATGTCCCTCTCTCCCCCACCCTATATTCATCAAACGGTACCTCATCATTAACCTATGCGGCTCTTAGAAGCATTAAATCAAAGCTCCAAACATTAAATGTTCACGATACTTGGAGATTCCTTCATCCAACTACAAAAGACTTCACCTTCTCCCCCCCCCCCCGCATAACAAATACACTAGGATTGACTACTTTTTCATTTCTCAGAAAGACCTTTCCCTTGTCACAGAGGCAGGGATTTCTCCCATTACCGTATCGGATCACGCACCAATATGTTTTTCTATTAAACTCAGAGCGGAACCCCCATAAAAAAAAAATTGGAGATTTAACACATCCCTTTTGGGTTACCCTGAGATACTTCAATCTCTTAAAAGAGATCTAATAGAATACTTTGACAAAACACCACCACCAGGTAGATTTTCCACTCGATTTTGACAGATCGATCACTGCGCGTGTTCACGAGTTTTATCGGCAATCGATCGGCAGTCTATCGGGTTTGATCACCCTGAACGATTGACCCCAAAAAACCGGAATCGACTAAAAATAGGATCAGACAATGAACCGACATGTTGGTTTTTTAGTCGATCGTTTGACATTCGGAGTACATTGATGGACCCAAATAGCCCTATGCAGCAGCCTTTCCGATCGATGGATTTTGTGGAATCGGCCATTTTGGAGATCGGCTCATGTCAAAATCAGCCACAAATCGGATTCTCAAGGTGGTGTTGCATCTATTCCCGATCCGATCAATTGATTCTTGATCGCCTGGAAAGATTGGATCAGCAATCGATCGGCATTTGATCACTGACAAATCGACCTGTGTATGGCTACCTTTAGATCACTCTTCCCGCAAGAAAAAAGCATACCAAGCCCAAATTAACTCACTCCTCTCTCAAATATCGGATCTGGAGAGAGCACATAAAGCATCGCTAGCCACTTCCACTCTATGCGATTTAGCAGATCTAAAACACCAGCTTAAAGAAGAGTTGAATGCCAGGTCCAAAAAATTTTATATTTTGTCACAGAAACTTTTTTATGAACATGGTAATAAAAGTGGTAAATTTCTTGCAAGAGCCATCAATGCTAAGAGGTCAATGAGGGCTATCCAACAAATCACTGACGTCCATGGGGAAAAACATATCACGACAGACCAAATAGCCAGACAATTTGCTCTATACTATAAGGATTTCTACAACTTAGGGGGTTGATAAAGCGGAAAATATTAGAGCTTTTCTACAAAAATACCCCCCCCCCCATCTCACCCCAACAAGCTTCGGATTTTGAAATTCCTATTAGTGAAACGGAATTTCGAGACGCCCTCAAATCCCTTAGGCCGGTTCAAGCACCAGGACCCAATGGTTTCCCAGCCCAATACTACAAACAGTTGTTGACATAACATCACACTTTCTAAGGAATTACAATACCATTCATTTGGCAGATGTGTCCGGATCTACTGTTATGGAAGTTCACATTATGGTCATTCCGAAAGAAGGGAAGGACCCTTCTGTGGAAATTACAAGCCCATCTCACTTTTGAATGTGGATTTGGAACTATATTCAAAGATATTGGCATCTAGATTAGGCCACATGTTGCCTTCTATAATACATAAGGATGAAGTGAGCTTTATTCCTGGATGTGAAGCCAGGGATAACACAATTAAAACCCTAAACATCCTCCACTGGACAGTTAACAACAAAACTTTTTCTTGTCTACTGGCGCAGAGAAAGCTTTCGACAGACTTGTTTGGGATTACATGATAGCGGTTTTGGAAAGTGTCGGTATTAGGCAGACCATGCTTAGACAGATTTCAACCCTTTACACATGTTCTTGTGCTAAGGTCATGGCTAATGGGACTCTGTCTGAATCTTTTCCAATCAGAAATGGGACAAGGCAGGGATGCCCATTATCCCCCCTTCTCTTCGTACTAACACTAGAACTGCTGCTAAGACAAATAAGGGAAAACCCAAATGTAAGAGGCATTTTAATAAAAAATAAGGAATACAAAATTGCACCTTTCGCAGATGACCTGCTATTCACTTTATCACAACCTGACCTAACGTTTCCAGCGCTGCTTTCGATATTCAATCATTTCCAAAAAATATCAAATTTTTTAATAAATCACTTAAAATCCTTTGCACTCAATATAAATATCCCCAGGAATAAACTTCTGAAATACCAAAAAGAGTTTCCCTTTCAGTGGGCCACCAAACATATCAAATTTTAGTACCCAATAATATGGACGAGATCTTTGACTTGAACTTTCCTCCCCTCCTCAAACTTATAAAAGCAGACCTATCAAAATGGCATAGACCTTCTCGTGGTTTGGACGTATGGCCATAATAAAAATGAATATTACAACCAGGTTTTTATACCTGTTCCAAACAATCCCGATACATATTCCAAATCAACTCTTGGCCTTGCTATGCTCATTAATGAGGCAATTTCTGTGGGGTCACAAAAAACCTAGAATTGCATACTGGAATTCTCCCGCTTACCTTGAAGTCAGCATCTAATAGGTAACTACCCTAACACTTTCTCTGTCCCTTAATTGGTAAACTTATTGCTGCTCCTCTCCCCTGACTATGGACCTGTCCTGTCTCTTTCCCCGCAGTAGGTGGTCACCCCTGGGTGTGCCTCAGATACCCTGCAGAGTTCCTGGCGTCCGCATGTTAGGAGCTCCTACACTGGAGCCCCTCACTGGGAGGCCCCCACATCATCGTCTGTGAGTCCATGCCTGGGTGTGAGGTCCCCTGACACGCTCTCCTGTCTCATCCAGCTTACTGGTTAATCGGCTGATATAGATCGTGTGCATTATATTGGTGAGTTTTATCTTTCTTTCATCATATTTTTTCACTATTGTCTAAACTAGTTATATATGACGCAATTTTTTATGCCTAAATAAATTTATTATCTGTGGTTTAATGGGATACTATCATAAATGTATGAGCATTTTTCTACATGAAAGCCTATTATGTGTATGTACTGATCATGTATAATCTTTTGTAACCTACACCAGATTATGAGATCTAACTTGTATGTCATGTTATAGATCCATTCCTCCCTGAGGAAGCCCCACGTGGGCGAAACATGTCGGAGGGAATCGGCACTTGATCAAGCAATAATGTCTGTGTAATATATATCAACGATTTAACCTATAACTGTCAGGATCCCGGGCCATCCGGGATGGTGCGGTCTACCCCACCAGCGTTAGCCCCCCCTGGACCAGTACCTGTAGCCGCTGTTCCCCTCTTCCACGTTGGTGCTGAGGGTCACTCGGGCCCATCCGGGCCTATCCAATAACCGCCATGGTGGAGCACCGCCGCTGGCACCGCGCTCGTCCACGCGCCCTGCCCGCACATGCTCGCAACGCGCGCATCAACCGGAGTTTTAAGGCTGCAGGGGGGTGTGTCCTGCAGTGCCCGTCCCCTCCATGGCGGACCTGGGGGACGCTCCCTATATAAAACCTGCAGCCTTGCACTCAGTGCTCGTAGTTATGACAGTTCATTTTGATGTTAGGTTGTGTTTCTATGGAATGATACCCCCTTTGACCCTGCTTTGTACCCACGATCTTTGATTCTGGCCTCTGACCTACCGCGTGTTCCCACGATTATTCTACTTGCTTGCCGCCCCCCTCGACCCTCACCTGTCACGGACTATCCGTTGTTTGCCGCCTGTCTCACCCTTGCCTGCCCTGGACTATCGTTGTTTGACGCCTGCCTAGAACCCTGCTTTGGACAATGACCACGATACACAACTCCGTGTATCTGCTCTCTTTCACCACGACTTCCCCCCTGAAGGGACTAACCCCTGGGCCATACGTCTGCAAACCTCCTGGGGGGTACACACCAGGATAAAGCAGGCCTGGCCACCTGAGTCGGGAAAAAAGTCCACAGCGTCCCCCCTCAAGGGAATCTGCCTATCTTCTCCCGCTAGGGGGGCTCTGGGAGAGACCCTCGGTGGCTAGATTCCCTGCCCCTGGCCCCACGCGTCAACCCCCGGATCTGCGGCATACAAGAACTTTGGTTTTAAGGGTCAAGCCCATGTCTGGTGTGGGCTCTGAACCCCACTTGTGTAAATAGTGCAATTCTTGTAATGTATTTTATATATATGCTAATAAACTCTCATTTTTGTATATAATGACTCAATTGCCTAGAAACCACACTTTCCCTGCATAAATTTTCTGGCTGTTTGGGAACAGACTCCTTCTATTTTTTGAGCCACATCCCGTTGATTGGCCCATCTTTCATACATTTGCTACCAGACGTTGATTGCTCAAACGTAAAGCTAGCCCACATTGTACAATTTTTGCGTTCAATCTTTTTTTGTTTTTTTTTTCTTTTTTTTATTTCGATAAAAAAAAAGATCAATTGAACTTACTCGATGTACTGCCCACATGTGCAATCGACGTTCATTGTACGATTTTAGTAAAATCTGTCAATTGAAAATGGGATGACGGGAACAAGTTGATGAAATTTTGGTGATCACCAGTATCGAACTACATTTCTGAAAAAGTGTTTTGTTGTTTCGATTCAATCACATCTTTATGTGACTCGTAATTAACCTATGACTACTATGACTACGTCCTGGGGAAAAAAAGTTCCTGTTAAAAACACATGAATCACTCGACGATTTTAATTACTTCGATTAATTTCATAATTTCAGTCGAATTGTTCAATTATCGTGCTCCCCCATGTGGAGACTTTGATTACATGACCATCGATGTTCGATTTTTTAAATATCGAGAGTACAAAAGTTACTCGAACCTCGATTGAATGATAAATTGTACCATGTGTGGCTAGCTTAAGTAAGTAAAAACTGATAAACAGAGATCCTACCTATATTGAAACAGTGTGGGCAAAAGGAGAGCCGATTAAACACTCTATCCACGACATATAAACTTTTAATAGCAGACAAAAAATAAGGAAAACATTACACATAGAAGAGCTTGGGAATCAGAACTGGATGTATCATTCACTGACAAAGAATGGGAAAAAATGAATGTGCTAATGGTGAAAGGATCTCTTAATGTCAGAATACAGGAAAACAATTTTAAGCTACACACTAGATGGAACAAAGTACCCCAGATCTTACACCAAATATTCCCATTGACTGATGACAAGCGCTGGAGATGTCAAAAAGAAGTAGGCACTTACAAACACATTTGGTGGGAGTGTTAAACACAATAAGGGGTCCCTGACGTTCCACCTGCTGAATGCAGAAAAACTGGTAATTCCCTCCTTATGGAGAGATCCCAGACCGCCCACTTAAAAAGAGTGGTTTACTCACATTTGTAAAATTGCCGAAATGGAAAAGCTCATCCATATGGCTCACAACTCTCTCATTTTCCTCAGTATGGTCATCTTGGATCTCTTTCCACACATCTCTAGATCAAGAAGGTGAGGATGTTGAGAGGTAACCAGCTCACAAAACACATTGACGGTACCCAATGATACATTGCTAATATTTCTGTCAAAACAGGATACTCCTTAATTTCTCCCATAGAAATATTTGTATACCTTAGTATACTTTTCAAAAGATATAAATTACACATTGCTTGATCCGAATATATTAATTAAGATTAAATTTATGCACCTGATATACAATTGGGCCCTCCTCCCCCAAGTAAGATAAACTCCCATACATCTTGCTATGTAAAGCAGAAGCAGGCGGGTCACACTTTTCTTTGAACCATTGTTGTTTTTCTCCTTTGTTATTTAGTACTTAATGATCCATTGTTTAATGTACTAAAATGTTATACCTTATACAGGGAGTGCAGAATTATTAGGCAAAACTCCACCATCATCTCCATTGTTGTGCTATATCTGTAACTTTTCATTATGGATCCCACCTTCCTGCCTCCCTGCTGCTAATCTCTCTCCTCCTCTCCAGTTGCCTTATTATCTTTTCCCTGTTACACCTCACATGCTGACCCATTTCTGTACTTCTCCACTGTTTCTCTGCTCCTTCTTTCTGGGGGGACATCTCCCCCAACCTTGGGCCTCCTCTTGCATGTATACCCGCTTCTCTGACTCTCTCCAGGAAACAACCCTCTCATAACCCTGATACCTGTCGCCCTTCCATAGAAGCTCCATCTTTATGTGGCCTCTGGAACGCCAGAGTTGTTGGAACAAACGGTCTTCCATTCCCAATCTCTTCTTCTAAGTCTCTACACCCTCATGGGCTCTCCCTGAAACTGGCTCTCTACCTCTGAATCTGCCTCTGCTGTGCTCTATCCTATCTGGGGGCCTGCCCTTCACTCACACCCCCCGCCTGACAACAGGCCAGGTGGTGGTGAGGTCTCCTTCTCGAGCTCCTCGCCTGCCAGCCCCACGTTGTCCTT
>CM070032.1:155516688-155542678 GCA_036250615.1 Ptychadena robeensis
CATTGACCAGGTGTTAGACCCCTTGAAACAACTTTCCCAACACTATTGTGGCCAGAAAATCTTTAAGATCTCTCCCCTTCCTCCATAGCCATTGGGGAGACTTCCTATTCAGTTGGTACAGCGTGGTGGCACTGCGTGAGGCTCCCTTCCTGCTCGCTATCCTTACCATTTGGGAATATGGGAATTAGGGTATGTGGATTTCTTTTCAATCATAAGCGACATGAAACATGTGATAACTGTATTGTATATAGGTATGGAGACACTTGTCCCCTGGTACTCAAATCATGTGAAATGGATTCATTATATGTTGTTTGAATCTATTGATCTTGACAAAATATTGTGGAACCTATATTTTGATTTATAATATAACCTTCCTATTCGACTTATAGGGTTGAATATCATATATCGTATGCACGAAGCACTTTTTTTGGACCCAACTCTATTTTTTTTATATGGACCACTACTCTCCTGAGGAGTACTACATGGGCGAAACGCGTCTAGAGAACGACATTGGACACTTGACTTATTGATCTTGACAAAAATGGCCCAAAAATGCTGAGCATCTGATGTATTTATGTGATTTTTAACGATATACACCATGAATTATATTTTTTGATCATTGGTTCAGAATTGTATCGTCTCGTTCTTGGATATATATTTATTTGCCCACTGCCATAGAATGAATCCAATTATTTCACGATTTTGACCCTTTTGACCCCACCACGACTCAACACTTGATTGCCATGAAAGTCCCAGAGGTTGGCCACTTCTTTGTCGGTGTGGTCTACCGACACTCTTTTCTATAAATCTTTTGTATATGTGGGATGTCGGCAAATCATGCGCTTAGATTTATTGCCCTATATTTATATTATCAGTGATAAGAAGTGTCTACTTCAGTTTTTTTTTTTTATTCAAATTCTCCGCAAACAGGCAGCGAATTTGAAACTTCCCATAAACAGGTGGACATCGGACAGACCTGCCCGAAGTTCGGCCATCACTACATCCAGACATCCAGAAAAAGACATGTCCCTGGCATAGTTGCTTATAGTGATGAGCGGCATAGGCAATATTCAAATTCACAATATTTCACAAATAATTCTACTAATATTCGTGAAAATTGCCAATTCGAATATATGGCCAGGTGTTGCACAATTTTAATCCCATGGTGATTACCTTCAAAATGAATGGTCACATTTTCAGGTTGCGAATATAAATTAACAATGCACGACATGAGCTTCCCAACACACAATATCTTGAATATTCGAAATTGCGAATATACACCACCATATTCTCGTATAGGCAATATTGGAATATATTTGCAATTCAAATATTCAAGCTCAACACTAGTAGATATTGTATCTCTGGTGCAGAGGTATTTTTCCATTTTAGTTCAACTTTTACAGAGAGGATTTAATAGCATCCTCTACAGAATAGAAGGATAGATTTCATTACTTTAAAGAAATGAATCACATGCTTGTGAAGTAGATGAAAACTTATTTAAATTTCATGTTTCCCGAATTTTCTTTACTATGTTAGGTTTTTTATGGCTGAAATGTCAGTTCGGCTTTTTTAAATTAACCAATTGTGAACAGAGAGATCTGCATTCAATCATTTCAGAAAAGAATTATCAAAAAATTTGAAACTCAATCATAAATATGAAAAAAACATTCTTTTGACAGAATATAAACACATGAAACAGCTCTCAACATATATGCCGGATTCTTTGAAGATGTCTTAGTCTTACGGTAATTCAAGGATGTAGCTTGTCATCAGTAAAAATAAAAACTTCCTGCTGCACTTTCTGTACTTCAGACTTAATTGGAGTACTAAAGAGAGTTTACTGCATGCAGAGAGCTTGTCTGAACCAAGAAGGTTCATTACTGAAAACTGACAAGAATGTCATGAAAAGCAAGTGTACTTTTATATCAACACTGAGACTTTAGGTTACTTCCTACAATTTAATTTGGCCTGCCTAACCTTGTCCTGAACAACATAACATGTGACTGACAGGGAACACCGACAGAATTCAGATTTTGGCTTTGATGTTGTAATTTAAGTTAAACCAAACCATCCTTGAAGACATTAATCCTGCTGAACATCAGATACTTTGCTTACAGCTCATGAGTCTCAAGTTCATTTATATTTTAGTTTGTAGAGGAAACTTTTTAAGGCTAAGGTAATAAATACAGAAATGCATTGCAATAATCTGCAGGCTGTGGTTTGCGTAAAGGAGCTTTCACAATGTGTATGCTGCCGTGTGTTTCCGGCAGTGAATGCGATCTGTTGTGCATAAGTGAATCCAGCAAAATGAATAAATTTTGACCACCCCCCCCCCCCATCTCTATAATTTTTTTAAGTTAAATTAAAAATTTGGACTGCAAATTTTTGACTTAAAAAATATACAGAAATATGTTATTATAATAATGTGTATAGAAATCTCCTGGACCACTTGCCCATTCCTGAAGGCCATTCTTAAAGTTTAATGATAAAAAAAAAAGAAAACTCAACTGCTATTAAAAAATAAACTTTTTTACAATACCACAAAAAAACTTTCTAATTAAACAAATTGTGTGTACATTTGTGTTTATGTTTTAATAGCGAATGGTTTCTTTTTTTGACATTTGTTAAGCCCTTAGGAATAGGTAAGAGGTTCAGGAGACCTTTATATTCCTTTCATAGGGTATGCGAACTGGAAAATGTCAACTTTCCACAGGAGAAATTGGATGACAAAGTCCAAATCACAAAAGACACCTGGAAGAGACACATTAAATGAATTAAGAGCAAGCAAAATAAAAATCACAGCAGTAAATTGTAAACATGTTTTAGGTATGCATAAATATACCTATTAAAGTTTTTTGTAGATACAGTAACCCGCGTAAACAAAAATGGATACCTTGTTTTGTACAGAACATTTGAAAACACTTAAAAGATTTGTATAGTTAGATAAATACATTAGTTAACAAGCTGGAAGTATTCCTTACTGAGATTTACATCTGTTTTAACAGATGCTTCTTAGCTAATAGACATATTGTTTTCATGGATTGGTTGCAATTTTTCTGTAGAAAGATGCTCTATGGTATCGTAAGGCATTCCAAGCAATCTAGCAATAAACCAAAATCATTGAAGAATGCACAATGCGCTTAGAATTTTGTCACAGTTTAAAGTCTAAATAGAGCCATAGGCAGAGTAACAGCTTACAAACATCCTATACTTGTCTGGTATAAGTAAAGTACAAGTTATTGCTTGTATACAAAATATAAATATTTAAGTAGTTACAATGCTGAGCATTGTTAAGGTCAGCTAAATGCACACAGTATATACATGTTCAGTCACAAATTTATATAGATATATATCTATATATCTATATATATCTATATATATCTATAAATATATATATATCTATATATATATATATATATATTTTTAAAAATAGCTCGCAGAACTACCAAATCTTTGGATCTCTTGTTAGATATATTTATTTATTTGAAGAATGGCACGGTTGATTAAAGCCACAGTGAAGACCATTTTTGTATTTACAATACATTGTTTTACTTATCGGAAGATAACATATGTACTTACAAATCCAGTGTTCTATGCTCATACATAGCCCCCCACCCCACAGCACAAAGTACCCTCATGTAAACTTTTTTGTCACAAAAGAGTGAAGGCTTCTCAGAAACATTCTAGCAATGAATGCCTATTTTTGAGTTCCGTTATATCCAGACATATTCAAACACTGTCCAAGATTGCAGTAACAGAAAAGTGAGCTAAAACTTTATCTAGCAGACTACATATCTAATAATGTGACTTTAACCAAAGTCATGTATCTAAAGGAAATACTCTGAATAAACCGTGTATGTTTCTTTAATTACAAAATACTCCCTATGGGTTCCTTCATAGTAAAAAAAATTTTTTAAAGAGATGACTGACTTTTTTTTTTCTAGGCGGGGAATTTCAATCTGAAAAACATTACAGGAGGTGACACTTTTGCGCACTGGGGTCGCGGATCTGGTGGCGTGGTTTACACCTCGGGCCTCACCAGGAACGTCAAGGGGGTTACGTTGGTGCCTCTTTTTATTAATTCCTTTTTATAAGCATTGCTTATTCAAAACATATTAGTGTAACAGCTGGATTATAAAATACAAGAAAATGTTATAACGCCTAAGACAAACAGATGTTTGGAATTTGATCATTTATTTAATTATTTCAATGATTAAATGTCACTGTCATTCTGATCAGCACTATGTAATAACTGTACAATCTGTTAACCTCCCTGGAGATATGGTTTGTATTTTTCTGTACAAAAAAAAACGAGTATGGGAAATTTAAACAGATTACAATGGCCATTGCTGGGGAACAGAGCGGATATCCATGACCTGCAGCCAGATATCGGTGGAGAATATTGCAGGCTCGTCTTGATCAGATAAACAATCCCAAGTCTATCTTTCGGTCATGACAATTTACCGCAAGCCACACATAGTTAATTTTGTTCTTTCATATACATATACAGTACATTTTTAGAGATGGTCGAATTTTTCGACTTGCTAACTTTGTGAACATAATGGTATAATCACTAAAATCACTCACTTCTGGAGATGTAGAGAAGTGTTGTGGAAACATTTAAAAAAAAAGTTTTGCTCTAGCACATGTCGTTTTTGCATAAATTAGTTTTTGAAATTTTGACTTGACTTTGAACTTAATTTGTACAAAAACTTTTTTTGTAGTATACCCCCAACCCTTCTCTACATCTCCAGCAAGTCTGGTGTTGATACCATGTTCAGTGGCTTTGCATTTAACTCGAAATTGTCAAAATCGTCAATTTGTTTTTTAAAAATTCGACCATCTCTATACATTTCATATTGACACCCTGTGCATGATGCCAGTAACATTATATTATGTACACTCACAGGCCACTTTATTAGGCACACCTGTCCAAATGCACGTTGATGCAAATTAATGATCAGCCAATCACATGGTGGCAACTCAATTAATTTAGCCATGTTGATATGGTCAAAAGAACCGCTGCAGTTCAAACTGAGCTTCCGGATGGCGAAGAAAGGGGTTTTAAGTGACTTTGAACCTGGTATGGTTGTAGGTGCCAGACGGGCTGGTTGGAAACTGCTGATCATCTCGGATTGTCACGCACAACCATCTCTAGGGTTTACAGATAATGGTCTTAAAAAGGGAAAACTTCCAGTAAGTGGCAGTTCTGTGGGCGCAAATGCCTCGTTGATCTCAGAGGAGAATTGCCAGAGTAGTTTGAGCTGATAGAAAGGCAACAGTAACTAAAAGCATCTCTGAACGCACAACACGTCGACCCATGAGGCAGATGGACTACAGCAGCAGGAGGCCATATCAGGTGCCACTCCTGTCAGCTAAGAACAGGAAACTGAGGCTACAATTCACACATGGTTAACTGGAATTAGACAAAAGAGGATTTAAAAAATGTTGCCTGGTCTGATGAGTGTTGATTTCTGCTGCGACATTCGAATGGTAGGGTCAGAATTTGGAATCAACAACGTGAAAGCATAGACCCATCCTTTTTATTGGCACACTTTGGGCCCCTTAGTAGTAATTGATCATCGTTGCAACGCCACAGCCTACCGGAGTATTATTGCTGACCATGTCCATCCCTTTATGACCACAGTGTACCCATCTTCTGATGGCTACTTCCAGCAGGATAATGCACCATATCATAAAGCTGGAATCATCTTAGACTGGTTTCTTGAACATGACAATGAGTTCACTCTACTCAAATGGCCTCCACAGTCACCAGATCTCAATCCAAAAAAGCTACTTTGGGATGTGGTGGAACGGGAGATTCGCATCATGGATGTGCAGCTGACAAATCTGCAGCAACTGCGTGATGCTTTGGGTCAAATGTAACTCTCACAGTACAACACCTTCTGAACCCCTAGATCTCAGGGCAGGGAATTTGAATCTGAAAAACCAGATGTGACGCCACTGACGTCACATCTATTACCTGGAATGCATAGTTGCAGGTTGCGTTAGCTGGATGTGACATCACTGCGTTCACTTCCGGGTTTACGCGCCGGCTGCTCATTAGAAGAAAGGCTTCATGCCCGGTCTTCTAGTGAATAGATTATTCCTCTGGCAGGATCTCGCTGCTCCTGATTCCACCGGAGGAAGAATAGAGAGCGCCTTCTCACCAGCGAACAGGGCGGGTTGAACACCCGTACTGCTCGCCGGCAAGAAGGAGGAGGAACATTCATGTTCGCGCCCAAACTGTCCACCGTGCGGGCCGTTCAGCCATCACTATTAGTAACAGCAGTCTAAATGTTAACCTTTCATAAGTTGAAAAACAAGAAAGGAATAGGTGGGTGTATGGGGTCAAGTTTAAGCGTGCCACACCCTTTAAATAATTTCAGTACTAAGTGATATCCTAACTTGACCAATATGATCACCACAGCTAGGTTTTTTTAGGTACTAATCAAATCATGTACAACCATTACAATGACATTATTTGTAATAGTTGTACATGATTTGATTAGCGCCTAAAAAACCTAATTAGCTGTGGTGACCATATTGGTCAAGTTAGGAAATCACTTAGTACTGACGTTAACCTTTCATAGTCAAATTCCAAACAGTGCTTTTCTCTTGTCATATTTCCCCCTTACATATGCTTACTCTTTTATTATTAGTCATTTACAATTCAGAGTACCCGAAAACAGGGTTTCACACTCCTAACTGCAACCTTTTATAGTTATATTAATGTTTTGATGTGGTTATTCAATTTACATAAATTGTATACATTTAACAATTAAAACTGAAAGAATTCTGGTAATCTAAAAAAAATTCACAGTAGTATATTCATGATAAAGTTAAGTTGTTTGTACAGTTACTTTAAGTGTTCCAGTTTTATTTAAATTGGAAAAAGTATCACCCTGCAATATTAACTTCAGTGAATGCTTGCTCTCAGTGTAAAGATCCCATCACTGGCTATTTTAAACATCGGTGGAGGGGGGGGGGGTAGGAAGACACTGTGTGCTGTCCCCTCTACAGCTGTCTGCGATTCTCTGTGACATATCGGCTTCCCCGATATCTGCGGCCACCTTCTCATTGTTACTAAGCAAATGCTCATAGCAACAATAATGCAGCTTAGCATACCTAGTTTTACTCCGCTTGCGTAGCTGTGTACCACTTTTGTGCTGTCCTGTTTATATATACATATATATATACATATTCATTTTTAGGTTTTGGTAGACTCCCGTGGGAACACACTGCATAAATATTGTGTAACATTTAAGGAACCCAATCAAGTTCCCAAGCTGCCTTGTCATTACATAGAGTTTTCCTCCCCTGAAAATTGTATCTTAAATTCTGCAGATTGTCAGAAGCATTGGCATTACATGGTATAGCACACAGGAGAATGAGACTGTATGGGATATGGTTTGAAGGAGATAGTTGCAGCATGCATTAAATTAAAAAAGCAGTACCACTGTATTAAGTCACCTAGACAGTTGACAGTGCATTATCCTAATATTTGAAAAAACTAAAATCAATTTCAGCATCCTACAGTCTCAAAAATTCTTGTACTCTATGCTGAAAAAGTAGAGGTCTTTTTTTTTGTATCCATACAAGCATACATTTTAATGGTCTAGTGAAAATTTGCATTGATCACCAATAAAAAGTCAGTGTGCTATACATTTGCTAATTGTACCATTATTTGTCAAAAGCTGGAGGCAGAGTATTGCATTATTATGGGCTTCATATATAAGTGGCTTACATAATGATGGAGTTCCTTGCACTCTTGGATCAGTTGGAAAAAATGAAATTTGAACATGTCTAAAATCTGTCTGTTTTAGGAATACAATGCATATATAACCACTTGGTGAATAAGGTTTAATACTATTAAGTTACATTAGCGAAAGACTAAGAAAGGCTGCAGAGTAAAGATAACAGCTTAAAGCAGGTGCAGCAGGGAAGGAAATATGCTTGCTTGACTTCCAAGGACAGGCAATAGCATCTCCCAGAAGGCTACGGGCACTGGTAGCAATATTTCCACTAGACTGCCTAGGATTGACTATATGATTTTCATTTTCCCGGTATGAGGCTGGCATCATTAATCTCCTTTATAAGTAGTAAAATGCTTGACACACATGGGATATTCATATTTCCAGTCAAAGTTTGTCCACTGTGGGGGTTCAGCCTCAAAGGGGTGTTTTTGAAAGAGGTACATCCTTGGCTTAAGGAACATCACATCACTGGGCTCCTAGCAGCCACTGGCCTGGGCCCCACACTCCTTGTCCCTGTCCATTGCTCAAGTAGCTCACTGTCTGTCTCCTACTGGTCAGGATATCTGACACTCTAGTCTCTGCTCCTTTTGTGGAGACACACCCAATTCCATATTCACCTGCAAGCAGGCATTAAGCCTTAAGTGTGCCAACCCAGTTTCTTCCTTCCCATTCCTGTTATAAAAAACTAAACAAATACATTCAGCAATGTGATTTCAGGACACCACCTAATGGTCCAATCTCACCGTGACCTACCAAACATTTGTCACGCCACCTAATGAGTTTCCAGGTGTGCACATCCTAGTAGTATTACCCTCCAATGGGATTTCTCATTTATTTACTCAAAATTAAACAGCAATGATGCTTATTCTGCTGCGTGAGTTGGTAAAAGATTCTATGGTATTTACTCATATATTCTTTATTAACCAAATGCTAAATAGAGTTCACTCCTTGATATTTTCAGAACCAATTATAAGCAACAGATATGATAATAAAATTACACAAGTGTTGTCAAAGAACCATTGATCAGATTTGTTCATTAACCTTCTAATGGAAAAAAATGATTAGAAGGGCAGAATATTATTCACATATGTGGGGTTTTAGTTGTTTTTTTTTTCGTTCGTTTTGTGAATGCGCATGGTGATTGATCATTTGCAAAATCGTCCACAGAGTGAATCGTCTATTGCCGGCTTTAGAGGTGCATGACAATTTTTTTTTTTTAGAATTTTTTTTTTCCTAGTTTACATTTCTTGTCTTTTGATTTGGATTGGTTAAAACATTTACTCAATCCAATAAAAAAGAAAACAAAGGTAAACTAATAAAAAAATAAAAAAATTCTAAGAAACAAAAAATTATCATGTTCCTTTAACCTCCTGGGCGCTATGCTAGAACTCAGTTTGGGCATCCCGATCAAAATGCAATCAAACTGCAATGTGTAGATGAGCCGGAGGCACATGGAACTCTTCCGGCCCCATGTCTTCGGCATCATCTGTAAAGCCAAAGGGGGCGAAGGGGGCGGCGCCATAGACCTCCATGTTAATGGAGGTGGCGCTGCTCTCCTCCCCACACACCAATAGTGTTTAGAGGGCTCGGCAGCCTTACACACATTTTAACAAAAGGACTTTTATATTATTGTATCATTTATTATATTCTCTCGTATTTATATTGCCGCTTTTGAATATTTTGTATACAACATTTTCTGTATGACGTTTGCTGACCGTGAAAGTCCCCAAGTCCCCCACCACGGTAGGGGAGATTTGTCAGTCTTGGGCCGTAGATGGTGGATCTGGGCTTTGGCCTACCTCCAGGCAGTCCTAGACCCTTGTACTTCCTTTATACATTGTAATTGGGATGTTGGCCAGCCTTACCATTAGAACTTGATCGATCCATTTTATAACATATTAATACTGTGGTACTAAGGCCAGTGCTCCAGTACGATTTTCCATAAAACAAAAATTATAATGCAAAATGAATGGGATGAGTACAGAAGATGCGGCCACAATGATTTTGCTGTGCCAATCAAAGTGGACAGTCCTTAGCGAACACTGCATCTTCTATTCTCTTCCTGCAGATGAAAAGTATGCCCCCTTCAGCAATGAAGAATTGCGGAAGAATACCCTCACCAACGGTGTCTGACAAGTTAATTTTCTAGATCCCAGCACGGCTAAGCAAATAGTGGGGAGCCGCGCAGGAACCTTTCGCAATGTGAAAATAAATAGCACATGTGACCATTCATTTTAAAGGTAATTGTGAGATTATAATTGCAAATTTAGGTTCGCAATCGTGCGCAACTGTGCACAATTGCGAATATTCGCGAATATAGAATCAAAAATTAGTAGAATTATTTGCGAAATATCGCAAATTCGAATATTGCCTATGCCGCTCATCACTATTCCTAAAGTCCGATCACTATTTATCACTATTTATTAATCTACTATAATATCATATACATTTAAAATCACAACAATTCTCTTAATTTTTTCCAAAGAATAGAAATCTTCCATTGCTATATAAACCTAGATATTTTTGCCCTTAATATTCCTCTTAGGCAGCTGTGACTATGTCATCACTTTTTGTGTCAGTGACAATGGACACCAGAATAGCAAAAAAAAGCTAAAGTTTGCTACACTGAAACAGTTTTGTGAAGAGGAGTGGTCCAAAATTACTCAAGATCATTGTTCAGGTCTGATCTGCAACTACAGAAAACGTTTGGTTAAGGTTATTGCTGCCTAATGAAGGTCAACCAGTTATTAAGTTCAAAGGTTCACATACTTTTTCCATCCTGCACTGTGAATGTTTACATGTTATGTTCAATAAAGACATAACAAATATAATTTATTTAAAGCAGACTGTGTTTTACTATTGGTGTGGCGTAGAAGAAGATCAGAGCACATTTTATGGCAAAACTTCACATAATCTCAAAGGGTTCACATACTTTTTGTTGTAACTGCCTGTGTGTTCTAGCAATTCCCTGATTTGGTGAAATATAGAGAAAGGTCTTGGGTTACAGACACCCTTTATGTTTTATGATGCCGTGTTTGCAAATTATAACCAATATTTATGGTCCGTTTAAAAACATAGCTATACAAACTAACAAATTAAGTCACTGGAGCATGTAGCATAGAAGGTGTACTGTTTTAGACTTTGATGGCTAGTGGCTTGTTTCAGACTCATAAGATAGTAAAGGGACCGCAATGGAGCCTCTACATGTATAATAAAAGTGACTAATGCTAGGTGCCATATTTCTGCTGCTTCAGGTTTAAAATGACCAAAACTTTGATACATACCATATTGCTCGGACTATAAGACAAATTTTTTCACCCTCAAAATCGGGGGGTGAGGGGGTGCCTGCGTCTTAGGGTCCGAATGCAAGACCCCGCGGCCGGGTGGCTCCCCGCCAGCTCTCCCGGCAAGGAGATTAGCCAGGGAGCTGTCAGATGTGAGATCCACCCACAGCTGAATCTCCCATCTGAACTGTATAATTGCTTATGCCAACAGAGCCCTGCTGGTATAACAAATGAAGAGAGACATAGATGAACTGTCATCTATCTCTCTCTCAGTGTCCGTGGGAACTGCAATCACTGAAGCTTCCATGGACACAGGTACAGCAACATCAGGAGAGGGAGAGCAGAGGAGAGAAGACTGGGCAGCCTCCCCCCCTCCTGATCAGTGAAGAGGTGACGTTATGTGCTGTGTGTGTATACTGCTGCTAGTGACATCTACTGGCTGAATTTGATATTGCATGCATTTAATCAATTGCATTAACACAATTAATGTGAACACTTTTATATATCAAATATTTTTTTCCTGGTCTTCCTGCTTTAAAACGTCTTCCTATGGTCCGGTGCGTCTTATAGTCCGAAACATACGGTACCTCCTTAATAAGCAGGTCTAAGTTTGGCATACATTGAATAAAATATTCAAACAGTTTCCTCAAACCTACCTTGATTATATCATAACTAGTTTAAAGAGGAAACCACTAAATGCTAATTGTTCTTATCCATATTAGTAAATCAGATTTCACAGCACAAATATTCATATTACCTAAAATGGGTACTTTCTTCTTAGTACTTAGATCCTTTCAATCTCCCATTGAAGAAGTGTATAATTATGGGGAAAATGTTTTACAACAGAAATCTAAATATGAAATACAGTTATTTTTACTTCTGGCTCTTTCCTAGTCGTTACAGATACATTCAGTGTAAATCATTATGTAGACTTTTTTACATTCAGAAAAACATTATATTAAACTTGTGTTTTATTTAGCTTTTTCTTAATTATAACATATTGAAATTGAATTATCTGACTTTGTACTCCACATTTAAAAGTAATTGATCAGAAGTTGCATGAAACTGACAGTAGCCATTGTATTTTAAATAGCTTTTTTAAAATAATCAACTGCAAAATTTAACACAAGTGTGTAGATTTTCTCTATTGTTCTATATATTCATGTTATTATTACTAAGCTACTTCTTGTATGAAAGCCATGATAAGCTAAGTGGAATTCATTGTCAAGGATTCATCCTGGGTGGTAATTGCTGGAGGAAGGAGAATTCCTTGTGGAAATCAATTGCTCATTTTGGAAACACCTTCACCTTTTATAAGTTCATTCTATTAATGCCTACAGACCGAAGGAAATTCCTAACACGTATCTTCTTCAAGCTTTATTGACTTCATTTTAACTCATGGGAATTCTATTAAAGTAGCAGCATTGGCTTTACCCTCACAATAGTCCCACGTGACAGTACAACTACCTGCTGTTGCTTTCTGTGAAGAATTTGAGAATTACTAAACTGGCTGTGATAAAAGCCTATGTATGGTAGAAATAAATAAAAGCATTACATTAATGCTCATAATTTCTCTCCTACACAAATGATATATGGTCGTGTTATAATCACTGTAAAAATAAATACTGTGAACACTTTATGTTCCAATAACTCTTGTAATGCTATAACACTGCCAAATCCTAGCCTCCAGTTTTGGCTGGTAAAGAGCCACCAGTGTATCAAGTGTCCAAGTGTCTGCCCGCTATATATATATATATATATATATATATATATATATATAGCCGTTTTTATACGGCCAGGTGCCCCTGGGGATGGTGGTTTTTTTCTCCCCCCCCCCCAGGGACTAGATGCCACCTTGGGGCGTTGAGACCGCCTACCTTGGTATCGCGGTGGGGGCTATGTAAGTCGGCCAGTCGGTGGGCTGACCGGCAGGGACGGAATTTGTCCGGTCCTGATCGGCCTCCTCCCGCTGGCCGGCTGTTCGCTCCCGCCGTGTAGCCATGGTGATGGCGACGCCCCAGATGACTGCACGTCGCTGCGCTGGGCGCGGTCTCGGAGCTCGCGCGCTAATCAGTGACAGCTGTGGCTCGCGCGCTTCTGTGCGGGCGCCCTGCGCGGCGATGGCGGGGGGCCATAAGAGCCTGGCTCCTACAGCGGCCGGACAACGAAGACGAGGGAGCTTCCAGTCGACCATTCCACCCACCATCCTGTAGATTTACCTTCTTTATCTTGAAGTAAGTGTAACACCCACTGTCGTTTTGCTAGGTTTATATATATGATTGGTACTCAATACATGCTATTTCCTGTGTAGCTTTATCAGATCGATAATATAACCCGTTACCTATGAAACCTACCTTCATCTCTAAAGATCTAAACAGGTACTGAGCCTTTACCAATATACAACAAACACTATTATTATTTTTACTTTACTCTTATTTTAATCTAATCTAACCTTCATTGCCTCACTTTACCTCTTAATTTAGTTTCACCTTTTTACTGATCACTAAACCCATACAAGATCTTTATATCTCATCACTTTAGGGGGGCTAATGCACAGTCTGCACATTCACTGATGTTTAATATGTACCTGGTCACCTCTTACTAATCATGACTTCACAATAAGCAATTTACTCCTTCACCTTTTTTCACATGTAATATGACGTTTCTTGTACACTTTGTTTCACTTTGATCCCAACTATCCTCTCCATCTCAACACTCCCCTTCTATAAGTAATCACATAATTCACAATCAATACCCTACTTAGGTAGTGCACCTTTCCAACCATTTATGGTTTT
Source organism: Ptychadena robeensis (assembly GCA_036250615.1). Lineage (NCBI taxonomy): Eukaryota > Metazoa > Chordata > Amphibia > Anura > Ptychadenidae > Ptychadena > Ptychadena robeensis. The sequence continues at coordinate 155,530,525 of CM070032.1, forward strand.
TCACACCCTATTTGGCCTTCCCCTCATGCTTTAACAAATCTTATCATCTAAACATACAAATATACTAATTGATATGTATACCTAACATCAACATGGGTCGACTCTCCGTACAGGTTGTGTCGGTCGACTGGTTGCCGGGTCTAAGCTTGGCCCCCCGTTCTTTGCTCGTGAATGCCCCCTAAGGGGGCTATTGGCTGCTATGTCCCTTTGAATGCCTATATATATACATGTGAGTTAACATTTGCACAGGTATAACCTTATAACCTTATATTGCATAATTTTACCACCATACTGACTGAGATGCTAACCTACACCCTCTGTTGTCTATGTTTGTTTTGTCTGATGTCGATATGGACCACACAGTAACCTTTTTGGATAAAGAGACCCCCTGAGGAAGTTTACAAACGAAACGCGCGTTGGGGTGGACCCTCTTCATCACAGGATCCCTTATCCTAACTATTACTGTATCACACCTAATTTTGATGGTCACCGCTGCTAATATGTATAAATATCTATACTTTTATGTATTTTATGGACTTGATATGGGGATATTTCAATGTCCCATCTGTGCTTGTTATTGATGTCAGCCAACACTGTGATGGTCTATGGTTTTAATGAATTCTGTATAATAAACACAATATATAAATTTTACTTCTACATATACTTACTATACTACGTTTTTACAATTGTGGCCGTTAAAGTCCCCTTGCCCCTGAAATTCCATTCAGGGGGAATTTTCTTACTGGGTTTGGGGTTCCATTTCCCAGTAAACCATTTGTTCTATTGATATTTGGGATGTGGGCCACACTACTCCTAAATAATACAATTCTTAGATAGAATATATATATAAATATATATATATATATATATACAATGGCTTGCAAAAGTACTTTTCCACATTTTGTCACATTACAGCCACAAACATGACTCAATTTTATTGGAATTCCACGTAAAAGACCAATACAAAGTAGTGTACATGTGAGAAGTGGAACAAAAATCATACATGATTCCAAACATTTTTTACAAATAAATAACTGCAAAGTGGGGTGTGCGTAATTATTCAGCCCCCTTTGGTCTGAGTGCAGTCAGATGCCCATAGACATTGCCTGATGAGTGCTAATGACTAAATAGTGTGCACCTGTGTGTCATCTAGTGTCAGTATAAATGCAGCTGCTCTGTGACGGCCTCAGATGTTGTCTAAGAGAATATCAACACCCCTAGCGGTTGAGACGAGCCCAGCTCGTCCGCTGTTTAGGCTCATCTCAACCGCAGGGGAAGCCGGCATTGGGGAGACCCGATGCCTCCCTGGAAAGCTGCAGCAATTGTCTTCATCGCTGCAGCATTTCCGGGGTTTCGGCACCGCCCCGATCGCATCACGGTGACGCGGAAGGGGCGTTAATGGAGGAGCGCCGGCTTTCCCACTCACGCACATGACACCGGCTGCGTGAAGAGCCCCGGAGGGAGGGAGAGAGTGACAGGCAGTGTACTTTGTACACTGCCTCGATTGCCCGTATCGCGCCGTTATAAACGTCGCGGAACGGGCAGTGCGCTAGGGAGGTTAAACAATTATGTAGTATAGGGTCCTCTGCTCCTGAAGACAGGTAGACTTGATGGTTAAAGCTGGGCATACATGTTCCAATTCCTGCACGATCGGACCACTGATCCGATGCCGTGCATGCTCCCGCATCCCTTAAGGATCGGGTCGTGCAGGAATTGGAGGCTGCAACTGACGAGGATTGGGCTAATATCAGCCGTCCTGTCGGATCGCACAGTTATCCGACAGGATGGTAAATTTTAGCCCAATCCCATTAGTTCAGCTGGGGGCGGCTGCCCATTACAAACCTCAAAAGATATAATGTGCAGAGGCGGTACTTTGGAAGGGTCTATACCTACAGAAAACACAATTTGTAAAGGAAATAAACAGCTATGCTAATGAAAGGGATGTATTTTCCTAAATGTTTGTGAAACGTTGTAATAAACTTGTACAAATGTTATATAAAGAAAAAAATTTTTAATACATTTCTGTATTTCGCACATGATAGAACATACCAGACACACTCATGGGATTTAGGAGAAAATCTAGAAAAAAAATGATACACAATATCTAAGACTAAGGCTGTTAGTACTGACACTCTGGCTGAGTGAATATGTAAACCGCATGTTCCAGGAGGAGGAGGAGTGCTGACAGCTTGAGAGTGTGAGTCTCTGTGAGTTAGTCTTGGGATTCTCAGCACTTCCCCTCCTTCCAAGTAAATATGTAAATAACATGTTCCAGGGTGAGAGTGGGAAGTGCTGAAAGCTTGGAGTGAAAGTCTCTGTGAAGGCGTCTTATCAAGTGGTAATAAGTTATGGCTTTTATTCTGTTAAATGCACCATGATAAAAATCCCAGGGGCTAATAGCCATCTCCTTTTGTTACACTTAGTGTAACTAGATTCTGAAAATAGTATATAATAAGTTCAAAATTCAAAGACTGGATGTTTAGTATATCTATTTTGTACTTTTTGTACTTTTGTACTTATTTTGTCATTTTCATTGCACTCACATATATTACTGCAGACAAGATTGCTATAAGTAGATGAGATTTCATTGTCCTACATATTTTTTCATTCCATGTTACCTATCATTTCTTTTTCCTATTTCATCACTTCATTTCTAAATGATTTAAAGGTGCACATTTCTCTCTACCAATCTGTAACTTCTCTGTATGATCAGTAATCCTAAATATGCAGACTTTGCCTAACAGAATGATCAATAGGCATTTTTTACCGATGTTTAAGGGATAAGCAGCATAGTCAAAATTCGTATTCACAAAATATCGCAAATTTGCCTAATATTTGCAATGAATTCGTAAATGCAAAAATTGGTGATCTCCAGTCATTAATACCTTCATTATGCAAATCGGCACTTGTACATGTGAATATTGTGAATGCAATACAAGGTAGTTATGTGCTGATGTAAAAAAAATTGTGACTATTCATGATTACGAAGATATTGCACTATATTTGCAAATTCTCAAAGTGACGATATTTGCCATTAGAATATTCGTGATCAACACTTCCAATGTATAAAGTCCATACAGGTCCATTAACGTAAAGAAAAAATACTTAGAGAATATTTGAATTTACTGGTAAATACACCTGGATCATCCTCTGACATTTACCAGTATTCACATGTTTTTCCACAGTGAAGTCACAGTGACCTTTCATAGAATGATCACCAGCCAGCAACACTTTCCATTATACTTTTAATTGAGGAGGATTGGGTATTCTAGGACAGACTGCAGTACCATGCAGACTGTCCTATGTGACAGGCCAATTGAAAAATGGTAGAGCATTCTGCATTCAACAGCGCTCCAGGGCTGAAAGAGACTGCTTGAGCACTTTGAGTTTCCAATGTCACCTTTGTATACAAAACATTTAAAAAAAGAAACAGCACCCACTTTCCAACCAAAGCTAGCAATCATGGCAGGCAAGCAGTTCCAGTTACAATTCTTACGGTTTGTATGAACCTCATTGACATGGTGGGGTTTTTGGAGAATTCTTGCAAAAAAAGACAAACTATCATTTCTATTCCCAATATTCCAGTTAACTTAAATTCATTAACTTAGCAGTATGGAGGAAAGAAAAGCAATACCACTCCTTCCCAAATTTAAAATGTTCTTGGTTATTGAAGAATGTCATGGGGACACTGAGACAGTAGTATGTATGAATACCAAATGTGTGCATTGATCTCACCCATACCTAGTTGAGTTCTCTTGGCCACGTAAAGAATAGCAACCAAGCTAGGAAATTTCCTTATTGCTAAAATGCTTAAACTTACTAGAAGAAGAATTGATAGACAAGCACCTGTTTTCCTACAGTCATTCCAACACAAAAAATAATAATAATTAAAGTGATAAACCAGTAAAAACAGATGAGCAAATGTCCCTTTTTGTGTTGAGCGAGAATATTTGAAATTCGAGTGTATTCGATGAATATCCGACATTCGAGAATTCACAATATTTAGCGAATGGGTGGTAGGATATTCGCAATGGTGGATACTCATCATATTATGCTTCAACGTTGTTTACCAGCATACATCCCGCATATTTTTGTGCATTGCTAATGGATACGTGCAATAACACTCCTTCTGGCTAAGATCACAGAATGAAGAAGAGAAGCTGTAAAGCTGGTTCGCGAATCTTTGCCAATAATTGCGACCAGCTATAAGCAGTGTAAGGCAATAGAATACAGTCTTATTGAATTTTACGAATTTCGAATGTTCCTTAATATATTCATGTAATTACTCAAACCCAAATATACCATATGCTGTTCAACCTAGTCAACATTTTCATTTGGTAGATCTAATATGGTAGCCACATGTCCACTGATGTGGCTTAGTAAAACAAGATTTGGAATAAATAAAATCAATGAAAAAAGATGGTCAAATTTTGTTTACTTGCAAAGCCTCTGGGCATGGTTTCATCCCCAAACTTGCTGGCGATATAGAGAAGGGTTGGGGCATACTACAAAAAAAAGTAGTTTTTGCATAAATTACGTTCAGATCAAGTAAAAATTTTGAAAATCGAAATTTCGGCTTTAATTTTAAACTTAATTTATGCAAAAACCATGTGCCAGAGCAAAAATTTGCTGCATCTCCAACAATTTTAATGATATAGTTTTCAGAGGCTTTTTTCAGAGGCTTTGCAATCAGCTCACAACTACACACAGCTAGTCAATTACTAAAATTATTATATTATATTACTTTGTAAACAACTTTACTGTGCATGCATCATCCCAAGAGGAACATAAAACCCCAAGAAAGTCCAAGGAAAGATGCAAAAAAAATCACTTAATGGTCAATTTGCTGCAGTGCAGTTTATCACTGCTTAAATTTTTGATTTATTGCAGATTTTTACAATTTGAGAAGGATAGCGTGCTATTAACCCATGTTACAAAAAACATGGGCCTTGTTTATCAGTGAAATGATGAGTGCTTCTTAAAAGTACTTTCCACAGTCTGCTGTTAATATTGAGGGCTTGCTGTGAATTTTAAACACATTCCAAGTGCCTTTAAGCTCTGCTGAATAAAGTTTTAATTATATCTTATTTGGCTATACTCACCAAGGACACAACTGTGTTGAAGTATTTTATGTTTCAACCATATTACATATTCCAACAACTGTTAGCCCGTACCGTTTTAATAATGGGAAATTTAGCTGCTGTCTATTTTAAATACAATGCATTGAATGTAAGTCAAATAAAAATAGCGGTGTGTAGCGGAACACTTTTCAGTATACTTTTTATAGAAAAGGTTTGGGCATTCTAGGACAAACTACAGGGGTACACAGGTGTAAAATGTTCTTACATGTCCACGCTGCTTCAGTTTTTGCAATCTCCTCTTACCATTGTGCTGCTATCAGTTTCGCTTCTGTAAGTTAGAAGAGATTTAAAAGACTATAGACGCATTCTACTAAACTGGGGCCAGTTATATACTATCTTACAACCAGGCAGCTGCTGATGTATAAAACCTGGAAAGAGTGCTACTTGAACAAGTACACACTCCTAAATTAATACTTTGAAGGACCTTTTTTGTTTAAATTAAGCTAGCCATACACGTGTCGGATTCTATGGCCAATTGATCACTCACCCAATTGATTCCGATCGCTGCATACCACCTTGTCCGAGTGATCGCGTCCAATTGATCGGGAGATCAGAATTGGATCCGACAGAGAACCAACCAAAACTTTTGTTGGGTAATTGCCACAAGGCTGGCACGTTGTGATTTGGTATTATTTGCCATTATGTTTTCCCCAATCTGTCAGATCGTAAAGGAATCTCTTGCCGGCCATAGACATCACATCTTCATCATGATTTCTCATGAGTAAATTATTGTAAAACTCCAATGTGAGATATAAAACATATAAACTAACAGTTAAAACAAACAAGCATGTATCTAAAGCTGGCCCTAGACGTTTAGATTTGTGGCTGATTTTGCAGATCTGCAGCAAAACCGGTCACAAAACGTAATGCTTAAAAATTCAAATTAAGCCGTATATCGGCCGGGAAATCGATCTGCATCCCCTTCCAAAGTAAAACGACCAGCACACAAGGGGTACACAGTCAATTCTCTGCACGGCCGGTTGTGAGAGGTAGGGGAGTTTAACAATGATTTACTGTTGTCAATTTTTTATATAAAACATATCTACTATATTAACAGGATATATATAGTTTAATATCCATTGTATTAACATCAGATGCAGATGCTTTTTTTCATCAGTTGACATGAGTTATGAATTTCTGCATCCCAAACATATTCAAAAAGCTCAGGCCTAAGAACCAGACAAGCAACATAACCCCTGCGGAGGTTCTGAAAGTTGTTTATATTGTTTGTTGTGAAAAATGACTGCGCACAATATATAACAAAATATAAGATATAACAAATACTGTTGTTCATGAATATATATTCAATATTGCACAAAGCAGAAAGCAAACTGAAACAACCTGATAGATTTCTTTCCGCCTTATGGAAAGGATAATGGGAATCGTATTAGTTGTCTTTAGATAAAAGCACATATATTGTGCCTACCTTGCTTACATTTCTTTTTCTAAAATGTGCAGTCTAATTCCATTACATTTTAATTTGCATGTGTAGGAGCTTTATGAATGAATATTCCTTATGATATGAACATCTATGTGTATTTGATGAAGCGACACCAGCTACTTATTTCCGTGTGGAGGAAAAAACTTTAACATTTTCTTATCTTTTCTGTGCTGCAAGATATAAAGTGCCATTGTGCCTACCTTCTATGTTTTTTTTACTTTCATCTGCTGACAAAAAAATTTATATCACAAAATTAGTTTTGAGGTATTAAAGAGTACATTTTAGTCTACATAATAGATGAACTGCCACTGTCTGTACCTATTAAGCTTTATTTTTTGCACCTAAAGCAAGAATAAATACCATAAAACATATTTTATATGCACTGTACATCTCTATATATGCCTAAAAGAGTCGTAATCTGTTTTTGTGAGAGGGAATGGATTTTTCTAGGTGCAAGAAAGTATTTGTTATAGAAAAGTTAACCAAATTATCCATTATCCACCATGGACACAATGTATATTCTTCATTAGGAACTGGAGGGCCAGCACTATGGGGGGAAAATGCTAAGATGCTATATATGTAGTAGAAAACTCACTCCACTCACTACCTTGGAAAGACTGAAGCTTCTGGAACACATGAACAAAAGAACTGCTCTGTCATATCTATGCTCACTAGCACCCCTATCCTCCCAAGTCTGCAACATTGACATTCTGCCTGGCTTTCCCCTAGTAAGATGATGGTTAGAAACAAAAAGTTTTATCTACCTGGAACCTCAACTGGGGACTAACGGATAGAATGGTAGTCACCTGTTGACAACCACCAAAAATGTAAGAACCTCTCTTAGCCTAGCTTTCCCCCACTTCTGCTCTTGTCTCTCCCATGTTGAATTCTCCCCCTGGCTGTCCCCCAACATCTTATGTACCTGGCTCTCCCAGAATAACTTTTGCATCTGGCTTTCCACACTGACACAATCTTCTACTTACTTCTTTATCTGGCTCTCCTTTTCTAACTTCTGAACCTTGGTATCACACGCTGAATACTGCACTTGGCTCTCCCAGACTCACTCCTTCCCCTATCTCTTCCCACTAAATTCTTGCTCTACCTCACCAACTGGCTTTCCCGCATTATCTCCTGAACTTTGCTCTCCCACACAAACTACTTTACCTGACTTTCACCCATTAACTGTTCTGTGGCTGTCTTAGACTGATTTATGTTCTATCTTATGCCCCTGACTATCCCTTCTAAATTGAGCACCTGGCTCTTCTTCTCTTAACTTCTGTATATGGCTTTCCCCTTTTAACTTTAGAGTGTTGTTGTTCCAAACTGATTTATGTACCTGGCTCTTCCACGCCAGCCTTCTGTGCCTGACACACCTACAGTTGTGCACTCTTCCACACAACACAATTAATAACAACCAGTTTTTTTTACTAGGTAGGCACAGGTCTCCTGAGGGATTTTGGTCCATTTTTCTATTCCAAACTGTTCTAGCTGCTCCAAATACATGGTTTAGAGCATGGAAATTTATTTTGAGCATCCACCACACATTCTTAATAGGATTGAGGTTTTGGTATCCTTGAAGAGCTGTTGGACTCATTTTGATGTATGCTTTGTGTTATTGTATTGTTGAAAGACCCAGCAGCAACCTAACCTATGAGCAGATTTCTCCATATTCTCCCTCAAAATGTTAACATAAAAGCAATATTTCAGGAACTCTGGAGAGGAGAATATCAGCAAGAAGCCCTAAACATCTGCCAAATGATGGTACTGTGAAACATAGAGGTGGATGGCTGATGGTTTGGAGATGTGTTTGCTGCAAATGCACAGGAAAAAATGTTCAGCTTTGCTAGCAATATGCAGAAAGCTATAAATAAATACTGGGGGAAAATCTGAGCTCATGGAACACAGGGGAGACCTCAGACGTGCAGTTCATGCAAGACAGTCCTAGAATTTATGGGAACTGGAGTCTTTTTTCTAGGATGAATGCAGCTTTATCATTTGAGAAGATAAAGAGCCTCATTCACAACTTCCACAAAAGACTTTGAGCTGTCATGGATGCTAACGTGGGCAATACATGGTATTAAGGACTGGGATATGCAAAATTTTGATCAGGGTAATATGGGTGGATGTATTATGATTATGATTTAAAAACAGTAAACACATTTGTTTGACAATAAATGTGTTCAGCCAACCATTAAACAAGAAAGTTTGTGTTATCATTCATATTCTCAGAAAAATGGTTATGAGATCATATATTCTGCCAGGGTATGTAAACTTATGAGCCCAACTTTACATCATGGGCAGACAACCATAGGTAATTTTATTAACAAACAAACCGTGCTGTGAGGACCCACTCCTGGTTCATTGGTATTTAATGGAGGGGAAGGTTGGGAGCCCTTTCTAAGGTAGTAGGTACTTAATAGTATTAGGCTTGTCAAGTCTTATATATACCAGAGCTGGTTACTTTAGATAGAAACAAACTGAAAAAATAAGGAAGCTATAAGTGGTGAAAAGGATGCCAAGGTAGGGTTTATGTCAGTAGACATGGTCAGTTTTTTTTTTATTTGACTAGTTCAAATTTGTAAATTAATTGCAAAGCCCCTGAGCATTGTATCATCACCAAACGTGATGGTAGAGAAGGGTCATGGGTATACCCCAAAAATAAAGTATTGCTCTAACACAAACAGTTTTACATATATTAAGTTCAAAGTCAAGTGGAAATTTAAAACTACAAATGCTAGAGCAATTATTTTTTTTTTCAAATGTTCCCACAATCCTTAGGCTGGATTTCCACTGCGTCAAAATTCCTCCGTTTGACGTACGTCAAATGGAAGGATGTTGAGGTAGACCATTGTGATCCATGATGCTGTCTCCACATACGTTGGTCTGCTACTTTGTGCCCCATTGTGTTGAAATCAACTAAGGGTTAGTTTCTATTAACATAGATCACTACGTCTATTTTGATGCAACGGAGGGGTGTAATCTGTCACTGACGGATTGAAAAACGTCATGGAAACAAGCCCTTAGACCACTATGTTAATTTTGACGCATCCGTCAGTAAGGGCTTGTTTCCATTATACGTCGGGACCCCTACGCTAAGCATATACGCTTAGCAGGGGTCCCGACGTATCTCACAGACTTTGCCTGCCAGCAGATGGTCTGTTTACACATCCGCCGGTGTAAAGGCTGAACGTACTCGACTACGTTCAGCCTTACACCGGCGGATCGGCTCAGCGAAATGAAGACAGACCCGTCCGCCGAGCAGGTAAGTCTATCTGTTATGTTGGGACCTCCCGCTAAGCGTGTACGCTTAGCGGAGGGGTCCCAACGCAATGGAAACCAAGCCTAACACAAGGGGGTGCGCCAACACACCCATAGACAATGCATTGAATCCGTTACCGACAGATGGGCATCCGTCTGTAACGGACTATTTCCCACATAAAAAAAGGTTACATATGCCCTGACCGAAGCTTAAAGGATGCTTAACGCGTGCCCCCAACACATCACGGGCGCATTGATGGAGGGGCCTTGTCGGACTGAAAAACGTAGTGGAAACCCAGCCTCATTCACCAATTTTGCAATCAACTCACGAAGAATCAGCTAGTAGAAAAAATTTGACATTATGTGGTTTTACAGATCAAGGAATCGGGCAGACCTACTTCCTACACTTATGTCATGTTCCACCTAATTTCACTTCTGAAATATTATCTGGTCTGATTGATGTGACTAAAATACGCTGGTTGACATGCAAACTTGTTTATATATTTTCTTAAGACATTCTGGTAATCAGAACATCTCGAAAAGGCCATTTGGTCTTATATATGGTAAATAGCTATACAAATCTGTATAAAGTAGGTCATCATAACTCAATCTGTACTAACTAGATCATGGCCTAAAATTCCTATTTACTCCTTCTGCAAATAATTGTAAGTAATTAAAGTTATTAGGCAAAGCTAACAGTACATATTTGTCAAAAAAGATATATCATATATCATATATGATGTGATCAATAACAGACAAATAACTGTTTACAAGGGAAGAAGAGATATCATTTTCTAGTCATAGTCTTTATTTCCTCTAAATCAATAAACATCAAACAGTTATTTTGTTCTAGCTAACAGCTGTTCAGTACAACTGGGATTTCTGCAGTGGAGGAAAGGAGGCCGCATACAAAAGTCTGGTAACTATACTAAAGATCCCTCATTTGAGCTATATATATATATGAATGCAAATCTTGAACATTTTCTAAAAAGATAACTTTAGTTTCTTTTTCTTTTTTATTCCTAACTAAAATAAAAATACCCAGAATAACTCAAGCTTTGTGGGTTTAGCAGTGAATAATATAATTTGCCTTTTCTAAATGGTGACTTTTGCACCTTTTTTACTTGAATATTTGAATTCTGCATTGGCATTAAATACATTTTAAAAATGGAACCCAACATATCCTTCCCTTAATCTCAACAGTACTACTATTGCACTCTATTCCTCATATCATTCCTGTGGACTTTACCTCACCATACCTCACAAAAGTCAAATCAACAAAACATGGTATCCTAAAGCATTGGGTACACGCTAGCACACCAACCTTAACAGATATTAAGGCATATCTACTAATAATAATGCTTAATAAGAGGCTAGAAGTTCTAAAACACCTAAAGACACCCATTTTTTTCAAAACCTGGACCCCTTTTATAGTTAGCTCTTTCCAAACTACTCGGATACACAAATTTATGCAGGCCTTTCAGCAGAATACATGGTATCTCACAGAGAGATTACGTTGCAGCTTGGGTACCTATGAAATTCCGGAAAGTGTTGATGATTGTGGGGAATGATTGATTAATTAATTGGTTAATTCATTATTGATCAGTTTACTAATTACTACATCCTCCTGTACATGACATATTGTCTTTTCTTTCTCCTTTAGGCTTATCGAATATGGAGTATCAGGAGGCCTTCCTGGTTTTCTTACTTTATTCTTTAGGAATTTAATTGAGCAAAGTGGATAGGCAGAATTAAGTTAAATTTGAGCTTACATTTATTTGAGCTCTAGTTAAATGTTTAGTGTAAGGTTGAATGCTAAGGAAGGTTTCAACACCAGCTTTGGAATATTGATATCCCCATTGCTAGAGGGATTTAGCACTAGATGCCACCCATATAGGTGGGGGGTGAGCTGTGTGGGAGTTCCTTGTACAGTCGTTGGGATCTCTCTGGTCTTATCCTCCTGGTCCCTCAACCCGGCAATAACCCAAGCGATATCTAGCTCAGCATCAACCACTATTATCTTGTGAAATTATTTTAGAGATTTATTTTTAGTGCTTGATATCCAGGAACAATTGTGTGGAAGTATCTGTGTAATTGTTTGGCTGATGAAGCCGGAATTGGCGAAATGCTCTGGGTTCACAGACAAGTCTTGCTAAAAGAAAGATGTGATGTTTTATGATCTTATTCTATCTAGTTGGTCCATTGTGTAAATAATGATTTTTAACTCAATTACTGATCTCCTGTTATAGTAGTGTCTCTAATAGAGATGGTCGAAATTAATAAAATTCGATTCTACTTAAATTTCGAGTTTCCC
>CM070032.1:155542778-155552977 GCA_036250615.1 Ptychadena robeensis
ACCATGCGAATTTTCGCCAATGCGAATTTACGCCAATGCGAATTTATGCCAATGCGAATTTTGCAATCACTCCCGCATACTTGCACGCGAAATAGCGGCACGGCAAATCAAAAGCAAAGTTATTTTTCAAGTTGAAATTTCGATTTCAGTCGAAATATCAGGCTGATTTTCGACTTTTTCGGCGAAAACTCGAAATGACCCCATCAAAATTCGACTATGCGAATTTTCGGCGAAAAAGTCGAAATTTCTACTTAAAAATTCGCACTGCGAATTTTTCGACCATCTCTAGTCTCTAAAGCAGTGGTGGCCAACTGAGTTAATATGGAGGGCCACAAGTGCGGCCCTTAGCACCACAAAAGGGTGCAGATAATATTTTCAATCTATACTGACTTGCATAGGCAGACATACTGTAGCTAAACAAAACTTGTTTTATTATATTTATTTATAATTATACTTCAAGCATTAGAGAACACTGTAGTATGGTAATGCACATTTTGTGTCATATATATCATCAAAGCCTCGAATGATATCTATGGGGCACATAACCTTGGTTTAAAGGTTATATGCCCCTATTCTCAGGTTATGTGATGCAATCACCCCCCGTTCATTGGTGCAATAGTGGGAGCATAGGCATTTCCCACTCTAAGAAGTTGCCAGTTGTCAGCAGAGTTGGCGGCCAGGTAAGTTCCTATACAATAACAGTAAGGTTTCGGGAGGCCACAAGTGGAGGAAAAAGCGGACCGCCGAAGAACACCCACGGGTTGGGCACCTCGGCTCTAAAGCCTAATTTCTAAGTAGCTTATTTTTTTTTTTTTTTTACCAGGGTGTGCCACTGGACTTTCTACATCATCCTGCAGAATTCTGACCAGAAAATTAAAATATCATATCTAAATTGTCGATTAAGTAAAAAGTCACATTGAAATGTTTTAACTTACCGTATTTTTCGGACCATAAAATGCACACAGTTTTTAGGGCAGGAAAACCAGAAAAAAAGATGTAATAAGTTTTCACAAAAATTGGGTTAATGCAATGAATTCAACAAACGCAATATTCAATTCAGCGAGTAGGGGTCACTAGCAGCAGTACACTTTCAGCCCAGTGTCCTACTTCACACTGATCGGCAGGAGGAGGAGGGGGAGGGCAAAAATCTGCAGTCTTCTCCCTCTCCTCTGTTTTGATCAGCTGTTACTGTGTCCGAGGGAACTGCAGAGTGACTGCAGTTCCCACAGACGCTGAGAGAGGGAAAGATGGCAGTTCATCTCTCTCCATTGCCTATGCCAGCAGGCAACTACACAGTTCAGATGGGAGAGCCGGACACCAGCCGGCATCTCTCAATTGACAGCTCCTCCAGCTCCCCAGCTAATCTCCGTTCCAGGAGAGCTGGCAGTTAGCCAAGGTGAAACCACTGGCGGCCGAGTGGCCTCGGGGGTCACACATTCGGACCCTAAGACGCAGGCACTTTTCACCCCCAATTTTGGGGTGAAAAGGTGCGTCTTATGGTCCAAAAAATACAGTAATTTAGGCAAACAAATGTGCTAGAACAATCCTTTTGTTTTTTACAATCCTTCCCTACATCTCCAACAACTGCAGTGATAATACCATGTTCAGTGGCTTTGCAATTAACTCACAAAGTTATCTAGTTATTTCTTAAACTTTTCTCAAACCATCTTTAATCGCCTCAAACCATCATTAACACTTGTAAAGTTCTCTTCATCTGGTGACTTCTATGGAAGTAGTTTGTAATCCATAGGAATAATTAGCAACATTGTACATGATCTTTGAGTGCTCTCTTCAGAAAATTGGATTTAGCGCTGAAATGCTCTCAAAGAGATTAATCCATTTCTTTATTTTCTCTTTTTGTTACTTTTGATTCATTCACATTCCTCTTTCTCAGTACTTATAGTAAAATAATAAAAAGTCACATTTTCTTTTTAGCTTAGGAGAAAAGGTTACTAGTAATTTTCTAAATATTGCATAACATTCATGACGTTTAATATTAGGGAACACTATTCATTTGTGCTTTGCTAGTCAACTCAAATCCAACCTGCTCAGTTAGCTAGATTTATTATATCATTCTAGATCTTTAGTAGATTAACTGAGGCAGTTCTCTAAGGGTCTGGTGCCTTAGTTACTTTAATATTTTTTTGTTTATGATAAATCCATAGCTTATATTTCAACTCTGATCTGAACAGATATTAATGAAAAGGCATATTATGAAAAGGTACACTGCCAAGACCACTATGTGATTTATTGCAAAGATGTACATTGTACTAAAGCACTACATTTGTAACGTGCTTTACAGTTAAGTATAGGGTATTTTTACTCCCATTTACTGATTTAAAGTACTGACTATAAGAAAACAGACATTTTCTCTAAAATGTTCACCTTCAATATTTGAATTAAAATATTAAATCTAGTTGTTTGACACAAAATTTTTATCAGAATTTCCACACTTAGATTAAGTAAATAAAGCTACATTGGTCATGTTTTCTTATTCAAAAATGGCTTTTTAAACAGTGCTTCTACCCTTTGACAGAACCCTTTTGTTTATTGCCATGTGAGTTCCTGCGTTGTGCGTTGAAAATCTATTTGGTCAAAATCAAGCAACAATTAAGATTAAAACATTTAAATATGAATCAAAGTTTGGTTGATCAACCATTAAGAAATTGTCATGTTATGTAAACGTGGTTACATCCCAGCTGTTTGAACTTTATGAATCAGGCAACAAGAGCAAAACTTCACACTAGTAAAAAAAAGTAACCAAAGGTGTGAATCAGGAAGTAAAAGCCCCACCCCCCCACACCAAAAATACAGTCCCATTTTACATGTAGAGCAACTAAGACTAGAGCAATAGCCAAACTAAGAAGGTAAGGTAGTAAATATGACATTTTGTAATTTGAAACTCAAATTAACTTTAGTCAACATCCGATAGAGCCACTTTGAGATTACTGCAATGGGTGATTTGCATCCTTAATGTGCGGCAGAAAAGTGCAGTCATTAAAGTACTCAGTGAGAGCAGGTAGAGTTATAAACAGACAGGAAGACAGTAACAAGGACAACAAGGTCCTACAAGCTAGTGTTCAATAAAATAACACAATCACATTATGAGAAACATCAGGTTGTTAAAAAACAAAACCCTTACCTGATACAGAGTTTAAGAATTTATTGGACTAGTATCTTCTTTACATAGGAATCAATATAAACTGTACATGAATTCTCAAATAGTGATGGCCACGAACGGGCGGATCGGACTTTTAAAGAAGTCCGACGTCCGCCTGTTCGCAGGCAGATTCAAATTCCTCACCTCTTAAATAGTTCGACCTACACTATTCTAAATTACTTCACTACCTAGCATCAAAATCTTGGTCACTTTGTCACTTCCGGAATCGGATTTAGTTCTCCACTGATAGGGCATTACACTCCCTGCTATATCAGCTGGGGTGGTCATGCATGAGCAGGGTTTATGCAAGCCAGCTCAAACTCTGGACAAGCTGGACTCGTCATGAACACTAAGATTTGCCAGCGAGCCAGATGTAGCCACCAAAAGAGCAACAGGTTTCCGACCCCTGCTTTAATATTTCAAACAGAAAACATAACTAGATCGACCGACGTGCGTGCTCATACCAAACGCATGATGGTCGGTCACCTGCAACTACTGGGGTGCCCGCCTTAAGGTTTCTACCCAAATAGCCTGCGGGTCAGATCGCACAGAGATCCATCATGCCAGTATTTGTTGTGACCGATCCTGTTGCAGTCAGTTAATGTGAATGGGTAATCTCCTCCCCCTCCAAGTTAATTGGCTACAATCTGCCGGGAATCCCTGTGTAAGTGGCGTACACAGGATACAGAGTTCTGTATCTGACTCATCACAGCGTGGTGACTTCACCACGCTGTAATGAGTCTGCTACAAGCCAGCCATGGATCGAGATGTCTATGGCCCGCTTCAGGCACACTTTTTCGTCCAGGAAGCTGCCAAAGGGAAGATCCGCGTATGAGCAGTTTTTCCCCCTACCTCTTTGCCTTCTGTAACTCAAGCTTGGTCGAAGGCTGATAACAAGGAGTTTCCAGCCATTGGCGGAGCTTAAGTTACAGGTTGCAGAGGTGGGGAAGCTGTCAGAGGGAAAATTTGTTAGCGGGCGGTTCTTTCCTCTGCCTCTCTGCCTCCTGTGACTGAAGCTAGGCTGGTCACATTGCCAGCCAGACTTGAGGGAAGTGATTGTGGATCAGCCATGTTTTTTTGTGGACTGCTTAGCAATCACTTCCTTCAGTACTGGTCAAAGCGAACCACCCACGACAGACACACATAGCCCTGCTGTGTTTGTCAGCTGCTGAATGCCAAAAAAGCACACACCACTATCTGTATTCTATCAAGAATATGTTCACTAGAATACCGGGCATGAAGCCGGTCCTCTAGTGCAGAGCCGGCTCGAGAACCAGAAGTGACGTCACATCCAGCTATCGCAACCAGGAAATGTGCCTATGCCAAAAAATTGCCTACACAAGAGCTTCTATTGCAGGATCTCCATGTTTTAATTTTGTGAAGGTACAAATGAGAAGACAACAACTGATTTTGATATTAGATCTTTTAGGTCAGACATGTTTTGCCAGCACATCCCACATATAAGCAATTGGAATAATATCTTTGGGAATTTGGGTCATTATCATTCCAAACCATTGATTGTATAGCCTGGATGCATTATCCTTTCAAAATAGGCAACTATTATCAGGGAATAGTGATCCCATGAAAGGGTGTTTGTTGTCTGAAACAAGTCTTAGGTCAAAGTAGGAGTCAAATTGACTATGAATTTTAGAACAGAAGACTAACCATTATTGTCCAGACCAAAGCACTGTCACTATCAGCCTACCTTTTTCTCACAGGGTATTCTGCTTCCATCTCTTCCTCAGGTAAGAAATGCATAGGCATCTGATCATTCACAATTTATTAAGACCAGGCCATCTTCTTACATTTTTTCATTGTCCAGTTTTAATGGTCTCCTGTCTGTTGTTGGAGCTTTTTTTGTAGCAGACATGGCTAAGCAGGTACATTTGGCCCTATGTGCATTAAGTTGCAATCACACCTTTCTCTCTTGGCTAGTGTTGAGGTTGAATATTCGATTTTCGAATATTTAGCTCGAATATCGCTATTTCGCCATTTCGCGAATATATCATCGATAATCGCAATTTCGGATTCCGCCATTCTCCATTGACTTCAATGTATTGCGCATATGTGGTCGCATTGTGATTTCTCGGATAATCGCGATTTCGGATTCCGCCATTCTCCATTGACTTGCATGCATTGCGCATATCGGATCGCAATTGCGATGTTTAGATCGCAATTCATGTCGTAAGTGCGGATATTCGAGATTACGAATATGGAATCGAATATTATGGCGGATATTCGCGAAATTACGCGAATTCGAATATTGCCTAGTCGCTCATCACTACTCTTGGCCAGCTTTAAGCTCTACAACAATTTATTGTGGAACCATTCTTTCTACTGGACCACTAAACTCCTGTTGTGCATCAATAAGCTTTTGATACCTATGACCTTCAATTTACTGGTTGTCCTACCTTCTACTATTTCAGTTAGATTCTAACCACTACAATATGGCAATTTCGCCTACACACTGTTCCTTCCCACAGTTGCTAATGTTTCCAACTGCAATAACTGACTACTACAAGAATATAAAGTGCATTCTTAATAATCATTATTATTCTCCTCAACCACCAGTTATTTTAATATAATAGCTGATCTAATATGGCAGTTTAATATAACATTTATTAAAATGAAGGAACCAATGCATTCCCACATGATTAATGACCAAGCAGTGTCTCTATAGTATTGTACAAATAGTCATTTCTGGCCAGCTCAGCTTGAAGATTCAAATGACAAGATAATCTACCATAGCACACTTCATTTAAAAACAGCAACATTACTAATGATGTTGTAAAAGATAAAATTAAATTTCTAGTTGCTAAGATGTCAACTGTATAAGCCTGCAAGATCTCCTGACTTAGTGAAAATTGTTTGCCCTGTACAAGTGGATTATCACAAGGGATTTGCTGATCTGCTGGCAGCTCACATGCAGTGATCTTACATACACAGAAATTAACATCAAGTTTCTGGTCAGACTCCAATGTAGCACCTTTTTTTAAACCAGTAAGCCACTTCTATTAAAGTGAATGCATTACTTGGTGGAAGCTGAGCGTCCGCACTACCATAATATTTCCTTTATTCCTTTTATAAAGTCAGTAGACTTTATTTTTAATTAAATCTTCCCAATGCAACAGAGACATTTTAGAGTACAGTAAAGTACTTAAAATTTTTTCTGATATAACATAACATAAGTTAAGTGTGAATAAATGTGTTGCAAGATAACCATAGTAGTGTTGAGTTCGAATATTCAAATTACTATTTGAGAATTGCAAATTTCCTGAATATGACAGCGCACATATGACAATGTTACAATGTTGAATATTCACAATATTATACATTGGGAAGTGTGTAGCCATCCATTGCAAAGGTCATCACAATATATATTTTCATAGACTCGAATTGCGATTATTGAATCAAATATTAGTAGAATTATTTGCGAAATATCACAAATTCGAATGTTGCCTATGTGGCTCATCACTAAAACATAGTGCAACATATAAAAAAAAAAACCTATAAGATATTCAAACATTAATATATTTTTAAGATGACAGTTTTGAACAAGAACATGTTGTAAAGGGAAGAGCAAGCAAGAACACTTAGCTTCTTTACAGCTAGGAAGCAACAACCACCTAAAACTGCATGGCATACACAACTTCAAATTAAAGGAATAATTGAAAGTAATCTGGTATGCATTTAATTACTAAAGGCCCCCATACACCTTCCAATCTTTCCATACAATTTCTAAACCTTCCAATCACTATGTATGTTATCAGGGAGGACCCAGCGCTACATAGTTGTAGGTGTAAAGGAAATTGTATGGAGGGATCTAAAGGTGTATGGGGACTTTAATGTTATTAGTTTACATCCCTTTAGCTAAGGAGTATTTACGGTCCCCATACAAGATTAGAGCTGTCCATACACCTTTAGATTTTTCTGTCAGATTTCCTTTAGATCTCCTTTTGTTTTATCAAAACCATGTAATATGGGGGACTTTCTAAACAATCAAGTCTACCTGTGTTCAATCACAGAGGATCCTATACTACATAGTTCTTGGTAGATCTAAAGGATATCTGACAGAGATCTAAAGGTGTATAGCCAGCTTTAATCTTGTCACATGTAAAAACTATCCAGCAAAGTGACAGTGACAGAAGTATTGGTAACCCATACCTCTAAGCATGCTTGCCCAGTAGGTCCATGATTTAATAAGTAAATAAATAAACAGCCGTTTGTCCCATCTCTGTCACTTGTATAAAAACACATGCTGAAGATACTGAGCGCAAGCACCAGCCATGACATACATCAGATGTTCCCCCTTGGGGTAGTGTAACTCACCTGTCCACAGCTATGGCAGACATTGAATAGATGCTGGCAAAGATGGCAGTGATAGGAAAGAAGTTGTGGAATCTACAGTAAGCCTCCCCGAAGTACCACTCATTGTGCAGGGCATAGATGAAGTTCACCAGGGTGTTGAACGCTGCCATGGAAGCATCGGAGAATGCCAGGCTGACCAGAAAGTAGTTGGTGACTGTCCTCATCCTTTTGTGAGCCAGTATGATCCACATTACTATGATATTGCCAAACACAGCTACAGCCACCATAGATCCATAAGCCAGAGACCACAGTGCTATACGCCAGGGAGGCTGCACGAAGCGGTGACCGACTACCGGGGCACTGACATTGCTGTGAGTCTGGCTGACGTTCTGTGGCCACAACAATCCTTCCCCAAGAGGAGCAAACATGCCCACCCCATCCTCGGCTGTCACATTTATTGGGGTGGATGTCATCTCTGTCCCCAGCAAGCTGTCACTGCCGAGCTGATCGCTTCTCCAAGTTTCAGTAAAGGAATGCAAAGTGCATGGAGGCAGAGAGAACACTGAGCTCAAGTACAAGATCTCATGGTGAGATGCGAACACCGAGGTCTATATGCAGGGAGATCTCTATAGAATGTGATGAACTTCAGGAGAAGTTCCTTCCTTCCTTCCCAGCAGTGAGCAAGTCAAGGCAGGGACAGCTGGTGCGAGTCTTTTATGTCTAGGAATATGTGACATCATTCTGGGAGGGGGGATGAGAGAGGGACCACTCTGCTCCTACAGCCCCCCCAGACAGGTAGGCTTCCTGCTAATATACAGACACAGAGATTACACTCCTCGGCTGCTTCTCTACTTCTTCATTCCTCTCCCTGCCATGTATAGGAGGTGATGTCCATGGTGCTGAAATTCCCCTTCTATGGATGCCAAGAACTCCCAGGCTTGTGTAAGGACCTCTCCTCCAGACACTGCCCTCATTCAGCACGATCTGCCTGTGCACACTCATCATTCATTTTTATAGGCAATCTTTCATTCATATAATACAATGCACTAGGGCAGTGATCAAAGGTGGGCTGTGGACAACTAAGGTCTCTACTAGGTTGGGGTGCCCATCCCCTAAAACCCACCATTCACTCTACCCACGCAGCCGGATGGATGGAGTAGCTTGATCTTACACAGCGTTTTAGAGCAACAGACTGTGTATCCTATGCAAGTTTGATCATATACAGGTGTGAGGGATCACAGCAAGGGTTAAATGGGATGAAGATAACCTGTAATACCAATCATCCTATTCACAGTAAAAAAAATGGGGGACTTAAAATCCTCATCTGTATTGGACACTTTAAGTACTGTACGTTTTCTTATTGAATTAACGTGTCTATGTTAACGTGTCTATGTTCGTGTCTTCTGCAAATTTTTTTTTTCCACTGTGGGTTGGGTCTGCCAACTAAGGCTATGTTTCCACATCCATCTGGACCCCTCCGCTAAGCATATTGCTTGCCGGGGATCCTGACGGAGCATATAGACTTTACCTGCTCGGTGCATGCTGTATTTAGACATCCGCCGATGCAGAGGCTCAGCCTTGCGTTCAGCCTTGTATAGCGGTACAGCTCGGCGCTGTGAAGACACAGCATCCGCCAAGCAGGTAAGTGAATGTGCTTCGTCAGGACCTCCTGCCAAGCAATACGCTTAGCTGAGGGGGTCCTGACGCATGTGGAAACCCCCCTAAGAGTCCCCAATTGCATTAGGCCAGTGATGGTGAACCTTTTAGAGGCAGAGTGCCCAAACTGAACCCCTAAACTAAATTATTTATCTCAAAGTGCCGGCATGGCTATTTAATTGAATTACACACAACTCATATACACACAAATCATGTAGGCACACACACTCTAATTTCTTAATAAAGATATAAAACTACCCCTATTTCTAATATAAATATTAAAAAAGCGTATCTGAGTCATACATGATTTGCCTTATTAATTTGTATCTGTAACATAGGTTGTCACCCCATGAAAACAAGTTGCTAGAATATCTTGTAATTACACCCAGCTATAACTCTGGGTTATTGGCTCCCCCCCCCCCTTGTTGTCTGATTGGCTGACAATGCTAGGTGAGTGAATAGGGTGCTGTGTGCAATTAGAAGAGAGGGAAAGAGAACTGAAAGCATTGAGAGCCAATAGGCTTGCGTGGCCAAAGAGAGGGGTCCAAATACCACCCCTGGCACCCGTGACATTGTTTCACCATCAGGGCACTAGGGAATGTCTGCTCAGACCAAATTTATAAAATTAGGACCAATTCTCCAAGAAAACCAATCAAATGATTATATAATTCTAGGCAATTCTAGGCAATATGTGAATTATAGGTATTTTAAGTAAGGTTTTTTTTATTATTCATTGGTTAACACGGTTTATTTTTACTTTCTTTCATTTGAGTTTGTGTCTTATAGGTAGTGATGTCGCGAACCCGGAATTTGATGTTCGCGAATGGCGAACGCGAACTTCCGTAAAAGTTCGCGAACACGCGAACCCGCCATTGACTTCAATGGTGATGCGAATTTTAAAAAACAAAGGGACCCTTTCTGTCCACAATAGTGTTGGGAAAGTTGTTTCAAGGGGTCAAACACCTGGACAATGACATGACAAAGGGGGATCCATGTCAAAACTCCCAAGAAATTTATTTTTTCACACAATAAATCCGCACCAAGATTTCTGCAATGATAGTCAATGGGATTTGAG
>CM070032.1:155553077-155576988 GCA_036250615.1 Ptychadena robeensis
CGAACATGCGATATTCGCCGCGAACAGTTCGCGCGTGAACAGTTCGGGACATCTCTACTTATAGGCTCCACTGTCTGCTGGGATCCGCTGGTGTCTGCTGAAACCTCTGTTACAATCCCATAGACGTAGCTTGAAGGCAACGGATGCTCGGATCAGCGGATCCACGGCTCTGATGCACTGTGGACTCGATTAAAACCCCTGCGTTCAATGCAGGGGGTTTAACAGACAGTGGAGCCTAAGCCTTACACTGTCAAAATGTGATTGACTGCTGAAACACTGACTGCATTTTGACTAGTGATGGCCAAAAAGTTTGGCCGGCGGACAGTTCACGGCAAACATAGCATGTTTGCAGTTCGCAATGCCAGTGAACATTATGGGTGTTCGACCCCCCCATATACCATAACATGGAGACCAAGTGCGACCTCTCGCTCTATAGTCAGGACAGTACAGCCAATAATACATTTTTCGCTCCTGGAGGACACCCCTCTCTGTTCAAAAAGCAGCCCAGCAGCCATTTTACATTTATCATGTGTCTGCAGTACTAGATAGATAGGGAGAGCCACTGCTGATTGAGGGATGGCTTAGCTACTTTGCTTTTATTCTCCATCCAGTAATCTGTAGCTTTAGCTTAGGTGTTATGTTACATGAAGTTCATCATTACTGAGCCACAAAAGTCCTTCTCTGGGGGTGGGGTATGCTGTATTATGCATTGCAGAGAGATCTGACTAAATCTGATGTGTTGCAGAAGGTACTGTCAGCTAACTTTACACAAAATCTTTAATCTAGATGTGATTTCCGCCCATTTGACCTGAAGAAAACAGCATTTTTAAAAATCCATATTTTGGGGGAGAAGTTTAGCCATTGATCCCCATTTGGCATGACACTGTCATTTTGACTTTTTTATTGGTATTTTGGCTACAAATATGACCTGAAGGTTTGAGAAGTTCGCCTTCCGTTAAAGTCAATGTAGGTTTGCCGCGAACATGCGGGTATTTGCAGAAGTTCGATTCGCCTGTTCGCGAACAGCCACAGCTGATGTTCGTCATCACTAATTTTGTTGGTGGTGTCCATCACTAATTTTGACAGTATAATGTCACAGTGATTTTGCTTTTGCGGCGCTGTTATAAATGAATGGTTCCCCAAATGTGTCATGCAGATCATTCTGATATGCATCTAGCTGTGTGCAGTCTCTTGATGCCTGATTAAGCCCTAGGCTACACGTTCGCTATTGGATCCGCTATTGGAGCCTCTGTTGCATTCCTATAGACCCTGATGGCTGCGTCAACATCAATGCAACAGAGGCTCGGACCAGCAAATCTGGGGCTCTGACGGACTGTGTAGACAGCCCTGTCATAGCCTCATTTCCGTTAATGGGCGGCTCAGGCACTTGGTTAAAATCCCTGCATTTAACGCAGGGGTTTTCATGGATAGGGGAGCCTTGGGTGTAATCTAACTTCTGGGATTCATAGTGCATAAGCATGGTGTGAAAGAATCCTTAAGGTGACCATTTCATTTTTTCATAGAACGTTTAAGACAATCTTTTCAAAATCGGTTGCTTTTAACCTGAGTGGATCGACCAAAAATAATTCAAATAGAACATAAAATGTTGGTAATGTTCAGTCAATCATTTAAGTATCTGACAAGTATTCTTCGTATTTCGATGGATTTCATATCTGATGGTACAATGGAGCAAGCGCACAGGGCTTAAGAAAGGAATGAATCAGGTTTGAAATCGATTACACTGTGTGGTGGTACCATCAATCAATATTAGACTAACAGTCGATATTTCAATTGCACAAGCAGATCTAATCAATCAAGCAAATTTGATGTGTGTATGGCTAGCTGTAGATATAAGCTTGAAAGTAATTTAGTAAATAATGATATTACATTTTTGACTGACAATAACATTCAGAGTAAGTCAACAGGATTTCTTTGGGGTAATATTCACACTATTAAGGTTCAGAAAATGAATGGAGGTAGTCTGGGCTTCCATCCTCATCTATTGTAAATTCTCTTGAGAGCTGGAGACTATTAACCAGCACTAAAGTATGTATGTAGTTTGTCAAAGCTGGGAGGCTATTTCGATTTGACTTTATACCCTGGAGTTGTGGACTGGCAGGTGTGAAACTTAAGGCCCCCATACACGTGTCGGAATCGCATGCAGCCCACCTTGTCCAATCGATCAGGTCCGATCGTTCAGGGGCCCAGAATCGGATCCGACAGAGAACCAACATGTTGGTCTTTCTGATCCGATTCTGCACAGATCAGGGGGAGTTGCCATTTGTGAGGTGGACAATCGGGCACGGAATCGTCCCGGAATCCGTTGGACAAGGTTGTATGCAGCGATGGATACTCTTAATTGGCCGATTGATCACACCTGCGATTCCCGGCAGAATCGCCGGAATCGATCGGATGGGTGATCGACTGGCCATGGAATCCGAACGTGTATGGCTAGCTTAAGCTTAGAGATACTCCATAATGGATTGTTTAGGACTTGCGAACACCACTCTCCCCCCCAATGGGACTATGAACCTTGGATGCCATCTGGGAACAGAAATTAAAAAAGCACCAGAAGCCCAAAAATAAAACATTCTGGGAGTTGCTAATGGCAACCACCGCAGTATAAACACAGTACCAGATAGGATGGGACAATAACATAATCAGGTCCAAAGCAAGGGGCAGGCAGAAGAATAGTCAGGTCCAAGCATGGTTCAGGGCAGGTGGCAGACATAGAATGGTCATGAACAATGCACAGGTCAGAAATAACAGAAAGAGATTGCACCCAGCAGTATCAATACGCAATCACGTACAAGGCAGCCATGCATCATTCAGGCTTATATAGGGCAGGAAGCACTTGCTAAGCAGTGTAGTGGATCACCTGGGAAGTAGTGATGATCACGAATATTCGGATTCCGAATATTAATCGCGAATATCGGCAATTCGGAAATTCGCGAAGATGGTGAATATATTGCCGAATATTCGCAATTCCGGATATTCGGTATTTTTTTCCATTACACACGCCTCTCAATGCAAGTGGACAAATGGGACGGCTGCAACAAGAGCCAACTTGAAATTGTGGCATTATCTACATGCCTAGTCATTATAAACAGCCTAAGAGCATTAACTGTCCTTTTTCCATATCAGACGATAATTGAAAATATCACCTAACATAACTCTTATGTATGCTCAACCTCATCTCGGTCTATCAGTTATCACACAAAGACTTCAGTAAATAGATTGTCCCAAATTTGTATAGAACGATCCCTGCTATGCACAAGGAACATCTATTTTGGAACACAGTGACGTCACAAGAACACTTACAATCCAGAATCAATTTTCAATAGCAAGTATTATACCTACTTTCTTGGATGTGCACATTTTATTTATGATTGCTATTATTATTGTGGAGTGATTCTAATAGACTGCTTCAACTGGATCTAATATACTTCTCATTGCATTGTAAGAGATTTTATTTTCTCTAAAAGACTTTTTATTTTTTGTAGATAATGGATAATGGAAATGAAAGATTTGAAAGATTCAGTAAACAGAAACAGTAAAAAGCTGGGCAAAAACAGGTATGACAAGCTCTTTGTAATGCATTATATTATCAGTTCACCAGTATAGGTATATTAAAAATAACTTTTGGATGAACCCAGGGCTGCCATCAGAAATTGAGGGGGGGGGTGCTAGTAGAAAAAAAAAACATCCTGATCTGATCGGCAGTCCTCTGACCCGACCCGACGTGCTGCCTGATCGGCAGTCCTCTGCTCACAGCACCCTCTGCTCACTCTCACTGTGTACAGTGTGGTGTCGGCAGTCCGGGAACACAGTGAGAGTGAGCAGAGGGTGCTGTGAGCAGAGGACTGCTGATCAGGCAGCACATCGGGCCCCCCTAGCTGCCCGGGACAGGAGTCCCCTCTGTCCCCCCCTGACGGCGGCCCTGGATGAACCACCTACTTAACCCCCTAGCGCTTCATATGCAAATTGGACTATCTTCAAAGAGCACACCTGGAATATCACCCCCATTGTCATTCCAGATGTGCTATTTGAAGTTAACCCTTTCAGAGGGTGCCAAATGCCATTGTATTGGATACAGTGATAACTGTATCCAATACAATTCAAAGTAAAACAAAAACAAAACACATTTCCAATTGTAATAAAAATGTTATTATAAACAAACATAAATACTGTTTTGAAATCTTTCATACCAAATAAGTATTCAAGAGATTTTATCATTAAAATGATACATTTTATAATTTTTTTAATGTACTTTTTTAATAATAATTGTGTGTTTCAAACATTATTATATTCAGGATGTCTACTAGACGATTATACGGACATATTTTTGGAAGTTACCTACTACACAAAAAATAATTCCATTAGAGTCTATGGTGCACTTTTGGTACAGAAATCTGGACTTTGCAAGAGCGCTAGGGAGGTTAAAGCATATCTGAGTGG
Source organism: Ptychadena robeensis (assembly GCA_036250615.1). Lineage (NCBI taxonomy): Eukaryota > Metazoa > Chordata > Amphibia > Anura > Ptychadenidae > Ptychadena > Ptychadena robeensis. The sequence goes on from CM070032.1 coordinate 155,557,536, forward strand.
AATGGGAAAAGTTTAGGTATCCTGTTTGGCTTCAGGGGGCATTCACATGGGTTCCTGGAAACGCCACATTTCCAGTGTCGGGATGGCCAAAAGGGATAAACCTGGGAGGACGTGACATGAGGCATCTGCCGGTTGCTTTTTTGCTGCCTGCCCAATATGGATAGAATAGTATGCCCCCTTCACGGTATACTGCCTGTCATTCACTTCCTCCGCTGCTCTCCACACAGCCGGTGTCATTATTGATGCCGGCTGTGTGGGCAGGAAAGCTGGCGCTCCTCCATTAACATGGAGGTCTATGACGCCGCCCCGCCCCCTTCCGCATAACCGTGACGCGATCGGGGCGGTGCCGAAACCCCGGAAATGCTGCAGCGATGAAGATAATCGCTGCAGCTTTCCAGGGAGGCATCGGGTGTAACCGACACCGGCTTCCCCTGCGATTGGAGCGACCCTGAACGGCGTCTTAACCGCTACGGATGTTAATTAACTAAGGGGCCCTTTCACACTATATGTGTTGCGTTTTAAAAACGTGCACTTTTTTACTGCACGCATTTCACTACTGTATGCTTTTTTACATAGACAACCAATGCTACCATTTACACTGTATGTGTTGTGTTTTTAAAAAACACAGAGTTTCCGCATGCATTTTTTTAAACACTCTGTTGTATGCATTTTTTTTTTATTTTATTGCATGTTTTTGTATATATGCAGAAACGCATGTCTTTAGTGTGAAAGGGTCCTGAACCATAGGAAAGAGTCTAGAAAACATACTTTTGAATGCTTTCTAGACTGAATGCAGCTTTACTGCACTTTAAAATAAAGTATGGATGGTGTTCAACCATAGGAACTATGTTACCAGGGGTAACTAATCAGCTGATGAGAGGTGTAGAGAGACTGAGGCTCTTACACAGAAAATGAAGAATACAGGCAGTCCTGTCAGAGGCTAAGTGGAGAGTTTCTTCTCACCCTGGCCAGGTACAGTTCCTCCTTTGAAAACCGCTTCACCCACTTGGCCAAGATGAGGGAAAGGCTGGCCTGGTCAGGAGGGGACTGGCGTGGACGGCAGTAGGGGACCCAGAGAGATGGGAGCATCTAGCTCCTAGCAGAGATCTGCCTTAACAGCCCAACAAAAGCACCCTTAAACAATTCAAATTAACCTATATCTAACCTCTGCCCAGAGGAGGGTCTAAACCAGTTACTAGGCAGATAACTAAACCAAAATAGAGGGAAAAGAGCCTGACCTCAACTTCTAGAAATCTCTCAGCAGCTGTTTTACAGAAAAAACAAATTTTCTTAAAGCTATACACACAAATATACAGGATGTCATTGTCACATACAGAATACACATATATACACAGGCTATATACAAATAAAGTGTAAAACCACTTCGCTACATTGGCAGGTGACTGACCTTTCTTTTCAGCTACAACACTACCCTAGCTAGAGGGCTGGCATTATAGACACGTCGGTGTGACTTGTCCATGACGTCTGCCCGCTTTTTGCCTACTATATGGGCACTGTTTAAGTGTGTTTTAGATGAAAAAAAAATGAAAACACACCGTTTATCAATGGGCATGTTGCGTGACTGCCATGCGTCAGCATGACGCCTACAGACCTATACATAGTGTAGACAAGCCTTAAAGGTTTATACTGGCAGACCGTGCCACATTTAGATTGCACACAGGTGGACTTTACTTCTTTAATTATTTGACTTTTGAAGGTAATAGGTTGTACCAGGCTTCTTGGCAAAAGGAGTAAATACATATGCACATGCCAATTGACATTTTTAACAGACATTTTTCTCATTTCACTTTACCAACTTAGACTATTTTGAGCCATCGCGTAAAATAAGATTCCGAAACATTTAAATAACATGTTGGAATGTAAGAAAAATGGTAAACAGCCAAGGGGATAAATACTTTTGAAAGGCACTTTATCTCTCTACACACATGTATACATTTAAAACAACTTTTGTCCATATCAACATATCAGGCACTTTGTATGAGGATAATTATCTCTGAGGTCAGCTGCAGCTGATTTCCCTTGGGGGGTTGGTTAATTGGCAGGCTTCAAATCATTTTCTAAATTTTTGGCTGAGAGTTTAGTCAAGAAAAAATCTGCAGTTCTAAATTTGTGCACATTCCCTGCTTACCAAGGCAACACTCACACTGGGGTAATGAAAGAATGAATTTGTAATCACAAAAATGTTTTGAACTTATTTTTGACAGTATTTATGTCTATGGTACATGGAAACGTTGCTTAAGGCAAATATGCCTGGTTCCTTCATTTCTCCCATATCCACAGGGTAATTATTTTTTTAAACACAAACTTTCCTGCTCATTACATATCTAATATTAGACCCAATGGCATTATCATTGTATATCTGTGCTTTAGAAGTATCATAGCTAGTGGAAAGAAGGAACCTGGATGCTGTGCATAGGTGCATGTGAACACAATTAGCTTAGCCGTATCCAAATGTATGAAACTTTGAATGTACATTATACAGAGCTGTAAGGCTACCTTTCCAAGGTGTCAAATTGCCTGGTTTGTGTTGCATTTTTAATATCCATTCATAATCAATGTACTTGTTTCTAGTGTAAAAAAAACACAACAGGACAGAACAGAACGCACCATGAATGCATTAATGCACCCATAGGGAATGCATTGTGTATGTCAAAAACACATAGTTATGCAATTCTGACACATTAACCAATGCATTCAGGCTGGGTCTACACTACGTAGGTGTTCCTGGTATTCCCCTATGGAAAATGATATGCCAGTCTATCTGGCCGGGTGTTGTGGGTGTGTAGGTGGCACGCATTATGTTAAAATAATGTTAAATTGACCACGGACAATTTTTGTCTGTCCCCTCCCACAGCTTCTGCGCATGCGGGTGCAGTCAAGTGTTCCAGCTGACAGTTTTGTTTAGAAACATTGAAACACCAGAATGCCCATGCATGTGCAGATGCATATATAGGGGCACAAAACTTTGTGAAAAGTTTGTGGTTAAGAGCCCTTCACCTTAACGAGGGGTCTCCGATCTCCAGGCTTGCCAGGCTATGCCAGGCAGGGAGTCTGATATGCTGTGGAGGGGGGACCCCACACTCTTCAAAGGCTTTCAAAAACCCTGAACGTATGCAAACTCAGCCACATCCAAGAACCAAGCAGTGGAAACATAGCTCAAAGCTCATATATAGCATTAATGTTGACATGTCCAGCTGTAACCACAACCTTTCTACATGTATGTACTTTAGTGATTGTTGCATGATTTTACAGGGCAGGTTTCTTCTGCTGTTGACAAAAGAAGCTTATACATTTATAGGCTGTGTGACTGGATGCTGAAACAAGGACTTTCATTACTAACTCGTCTGAGTTAAATTTGTTGGTGAGTTCTTAACCTCCCTAGCGCACTGCTGAGGTCCAGATTTCTGTACCAAAAGTGCTCCATAGACTTCAATGGTAAATTTTTCTTTATGTCGTAGGCCTGTAACTTCCCAAAATATGTCCGTACAAGGGTCTAATGGACATCCTGAATATAATAATGTTTGAAACAAACAATTATGTGAAATAAAAAAAAAATATATATATAATAAAATAATGAAAATAAAACACAAAAATTAGGACACAAAACTATGCTGCTATGTACTAAATATCGCCAAAATAAAAAGTCTCTGGTGCCCCAGATGTTCCCATTTGCACTTAACCCTCTCTAACCTGGTGTGATAAAATCACACCAGGGAAGAAAGGGTTACTGCAAATGGGCACATCTGGGGCATCAGGGACTTTATTTTGGCAATATTTCGTACATAGGGGGAGTTTGAAAGCAGTTTTCTACATAGAAAACTGCTTTCATTCTGTTTACTGTTCATATCTCCCGCCGCCTCCCCGAGTGACGTCATCACGTCACTCGGAGCGGGGGGGGGGGAGAGAGGAAGACAGGAAGCCGAGCAGCATGTCGCCAGCATGTCACAGGGACAGCGTGAGTATGTTCTCCCACAGCCATGATTTCTACTGGACGGCAGCACCTCGTCCAGTGCAATAGTACCAGTTGGAGCGCTGGACGAGGTGCTGCCGTCCATAACGCTAGGGTGGTTAAATTCACTGCAAAAGTTTGTGAACACAGAGTTTGCCAGCTGACTACAATATGGTCAATTAATGGCAAGCTTTATCATTCTTTCTCTTCTAATTTAAATGTTTATAAGCACTCCACTGTGAAAAAGGAGCATGGGGACCCACGTTTTGCCAAGGGGATATGGCAAAAATGCAACAACAGCTGTAAAATTGTTCATTGAATTCAGCTGATTAAGGCACAAGAAATGTATGCTTTTTAATAGACTCTACAATATATAGATATATGGAAGAAAATGGATTTTGAATGTTTGCTATATCTACTTTCTTGAATTAGCCATTAGCCAATGATGCTTATGTACCTCTTATTGAGTGCTCAGTAGGGAGATACTTACCTGGCTCAAGGATTGCATTCATCTCTCTACCCCATGTTCCCCAACAGCATAGGTATGTGCTAGACAAGATTATGCAATATATGTGTATCACATTATACAGACAGACATAGTCTGACTCTGACATCCTGAGGAAGCACCATGTAAGAGGGTGAAACATGTAAACAAAAAATGGTGCAGCATGGGAATTGTATGTTATTGCAGCTAAAAACTTTATTGTTGAATATTGGTTTGATGTAAATAACATACACTACTTTAAATTGTGTCAATGGCATTGTGGAGAAGTTCATATACATTACATGTTTATGACTAAATGTTTTGGATGTGAACAATATTTGTATTTATTGGTTCACTACATGTAGTGTTGTTTTTTGGTACTACCGTATTTTTGCTCCATAAGACACAACGGATCATAAATCACAGTTTTTGAAATAAAATCAAGAAAAATACCAGACAGCCATTCACATATAGAGTGTATATACATCATGTTCTAGCAGGGGGCAGGGCTGGACCATGCAATGTTTACCCTATATTACTTCAGCCAAGTCAAAAGGCCAGTAGACAGGGCTTAGTTCCAGCAGAGTGTGCAGGGCTAAAAGTGTCTTTACACTAGCTGTAAAACTTATGGACACATTTTACAGTCTGGCACTTACAGTTTCAGATGATGACCATTGACAAGCAACATTTCTGAAATGGCTAAAGGATAAAACATATCAGGAGATACTGCAGGAACATATATGTGTACAGTCTTGCGAAAGGAACAAAAAGGAGGATACTGAAAGATATAGTTTATTAGAGTAAGTATAGGGTTTATTAGGGTATTATTTTCAGCATAAAGCAGGGATTAAGAATGTGACTTTAAACTAGGAGGCAAACACCTCAAACAAAAGCAGTTGTTAACTTAAAATGTTACTATGTTAAAGCAGCTGGCCTTGCTTGCGTTTCCATTTTGCTAGTTTGAACTAGCTTTCTCAATTTAAAATGACCTGGGAACATTCCAGCAGTGAACTTAGGGTAGTCATACACAGGACGATTTTTCGTTCAATTCCCGAACAACCGATAACGTTTGCAGCAATCATTCAGGTTCAATTGTTTGGGAATCGAAAGCAGCCACCCTCTCTTTGAGCGGGACGAATCGATCAGCTTGAAGGAAGCTTGATTGAACAGGAAACCAATATGTTGATAAATCCCTGTTCGATTGCCATTACTTTGATTGGGACCAGGGTCCCCATCTAAATTATTGAACGGGATCGATTGCACAAAGTGGTGCGCATCGTTCAATTGATCGACCGAGTATCAACCCATGTAAGGGCAGCCTTAAACATGATGGGATAAACAGACCTCTAGCAAGATCACCCCCCAAAACAGGTTAAAAAGGAGCAGAAATAATTAGCAAAGTTCTGCAGTCCCTTTTCTGTATTTTTCACCACGTAGATACATGTGAATTATTATTTTTTAAACCCCCTGGCATTACGGGCTTTTCACGCCATTTTTTGAGGCATGAAAAGCCATCGTACGGGTGATCGCCACAAAGTACATTGTGATTCTCCACCCTCCTCTGCCTCTCTACACCATGCCAGTGTCAATTAGATGACAGCGATGTGGGCTGGGAAAAGCGGTGCACCTCCATCAATATAGAGGTCTATGGCACGGACCCCCTGCGCCCCTTTGACCTTCCACCGATTTACTAATTCTAAGAACAAACTGTCACCTTACTGAGTTCTGGCATAACTCCAGGGAGGTTAAAGTGGCAAATGTTCTTCTGGTGCATGAATTTATCTACTGAGACTGTGCTGAATATTGAAGCGCAGCATAAGCAATACTCATATTTACATAATATCGCAAATTCACAATTCGATAATTTGTGATTTCCAGGCATTTTTACCTTTATAAGGCACTTGTATATGAACAAAATAAAATAATAATAAAATCCGCAATTAAAATATTTGTGATCAACACTTATGTTGAATATATTGCAAAGCAAACTGGCATCTTGTATCTAGTGTAATAAACAGTTTTTCTGAAATTAGAATGGTTTAATTCAGAAATAAAAGAACGCACTAGCGTTTTTGGAGCGAATGTAGTAATGCATCTCTCAGGATCCACTACCTTAGTACACTTTATTGCCAAAAATATTGGCATCTTGGCATCTGCCTTTATACACAATCATACTTTAATGACATTCTATAACACCTTAAACTGTTCTTGAAAGGCTTAAGGTAGCCATACATGGACAGAATCCTGGCCAATTTTTCAGTTCACAACTGCTGTGTGTGATCTCGCCAATCGCCCGGCAGTAGCTTGGCCAAAAATCGGGTGTGCCCATCTGACAAGATCAACCAGGAATATCCCACATGTTGGATCGCATGGTGATCCGACATGTTGGTAAATTCACAGTATTACCTTGAATGGGGACAACAGACCCCATCCAAAGTAATGTCTGGCATCACGCTGCAGTCTGTCCCTCATCTATCGAGGGAGAAACGGACAGTGTATGGCTAGCTTTAGGATTCAGTAATGTCATTTGACAATTTGTCGGGAACAGGTTAGAGGTTTCTGAGCTTTGGACTGATGTTGTAATAGAAGCTCCAGCATGCAGTCTCCACTCCATCCCAAATATGTTCTTAAGGGTTCTGTACAGGCCAGTCAACTTCCTGCACACCAATCTCACTCATTCATGCTGCATGCACTGGTGTCCATTCATGTTAGAATAGGATGGCACCACCCCTGTTAAAAACTGTTCCCATAAAGTTAGAAGCATGAAGCATGAAGTGAGTTACAATCACCAAGCCCAGACATTTCCATAAGACTGGCAGACACATGTGCAATTTGTGTGCTTTAGGGCTTATATAAAAAGCACCCGGTGAATTCCTTTAAGACCTGTTTTTCAGGCCCTCACAGACAAGAGTGCCCAGTCACTTTCCAGGCTGCTGTTGGTGAGCCCCGGTGTAAATCTAGCCCTAGTTAACTAATTTCAGGCCAGGGTGGTTTGGGAGCGTTCCCAAGTTCCCAATGGGTCAGTATTCATAGGTGCCACAACCATGTATAAAATGCCCAGCTGTGCCATCTGCATCAATTGAAATCAATGCACAAAAAAAAAAAGAAAAAAAAAACATGACCAAAAACAGTGGCAAAACAGTACAACAAACCAATTTCTTTTTTGCATGTGTTTTATACCCACCCTACTGGAGCCTCAGTCTTACTTGATTGCTGTTGTTCCCAATTGTCTTCACTAATATCTGGTCATGGATTATTTGGCTGCAAGTAATTTTCATAAATAGACTTACTTCACTTCCAAAATGCATTTGGAATTTTAAATCTACTAGCAACACGATGAACTGGCACACATACCAATCCCTTTTTTTCTGTGTTTTTCTATTTGACTGGTAAAGGGGTTAGTGATGGCTGAAATGTCCACAGAAAGATCCGGCCAGTTAAAGAATTTTTTCACCAGAAACTGGGTAGAGAACACGGTCTCTAGTGAAAGAAAGCTGGCTTAAAATGGAAGTGAACAGCTGGGGAATAGTGATGGCCCGAACTGTTCGCCGGAGAACTATTCGCGGCGAAAGCGCATGTTGCGTTGAGCCCATTTCCTTCCCCAGTTCGCGAACATATGGCGAGTTCGGTTTCGCCCCTCTATTCTTTTAACATTGACAGAAAACTTTGACCCCTGTGATTCACAGTCAGCAGACTATAATCCACGCCAATGAGCACCCCCCCACCTCACCAGACCCTCACAACCCCCCTATATAACATATTCAGTACAGGACGCCATTTAAACATTTTCTGCTTGCTATCCTGCTGCTATAGGGAAAACCATTAGCTAGGGCAGTGTTCTGTTAAAATCTACAGTCTTCACTGAATATCCCATCCATCCCATAATGGGGAAATACCATCTCCCACCAGTGTCCTCCACACTGACCCATCACCACCAGTGTCCTCCACTATGACCATCACCATCAGTGTCCTCCACACTGAACCATCACCACCAGTTGTCTATCCACACTGACCATCACCACCAGTGTCCGCCACATTACTGACCATCTACCCCCACCAGTGTCCTCCACAACGTCCATCTCCACCAGTGTCCGCCATGCATGACCAATCTCCACCAGTGTCCCTCACAAACTGTCTCATCTCACCCAGTGCCCTCCCATAAAATTAAAATTAATTTTTTAAGCTGTAGGCAACAAGTGAAAGCAGATCTTCACGGGTTTTCAGGTGGAATTCACCACAGGCATTTACCAACCATGTTGTTTAGTGCTCTCCAGCTCCCCTCTTATGTCTAAATCCCATTGAACTATCATTGTAGAAATAGTTCTATGCATATTTATGCGTTGAAAAAAAACTAAATTCTGAGAGTTTTGCCATGGACCCCACCTCTGTCATATGTCAGTGTCCAGGTGTTTTTGACCCTTGAAATAACTTCTCCAAACCACTATTGTGGCCAGAAAGGGTCCCTTTGTTTTTTAAAGTTCGCCTGCCCATTAACGTCTATGGCGGTTCAGCCGGTTCGCCGTCGGCTCGCGAAACTTTTGCAAGATGTTCGCGTCCGCCATTCGACGAACATTCAAATTCCGGGTTCGCGCCATCACCTACTGGGGAATTTGAATCTTCCGCGAACAGGTGGACGTTCTAGACTTATTAAAAAGTTCGGCCCATCACTAAGTGGTATACTAATGTAAATAAATAAATAAAAATTAAGCAAAAAACTTGGTTACATCATTTTCTGTCCTTACAGTACCCTGTTGTATTTTATAACATAGGAGAATCAGAACAAACAACGTATTAGAGACTTGTGCTGCATCTACAAACCAAATATAATTTCTCATGAGTTCTTTGTTCCCTATTGGCACCTCCATAAACTACCTTGTTATCACAAAACAAACTAAATATGCCTGTAAAACGCTGCAAAACAAAGTAAAGTTTCAGAATATTAAATGAATAAATCTCCCAATAGTCAGAATTTAGATTCTCAGATGATTTTATTCTTGTAATTATTTTAAGAGTAAAAACACTTCGTCTTTCTCTATACATTACGAACAACCAATTAAGTGTACACAGGCATTACTTAGTTTCTTGACAGAGGGAAACTTACACATCCACAGTTATACTCCGATATCCAGTACCTCAATAGGCAACATTCCTAAAAATATTTGACATTTATTGCAAGAATCCATAGAATTGGGGCTAATACGTGTTGGAACCAATCCAGGTATTATTTTATTATCTTGTATTTATCTAGCGCCTACATATTATTTCTGACCATAGGCATGCATAAGTAACTAAACTAGGCGAATCGTTTTTTGGGGAAGCTAATTAATCAGAATGTTCGGAGTGTGTGAGGAAACCAGGGAACACCTGGATTATTAAAACCCATAAGAAATGAAGGAAACATGTAAACTCCTTGCCAGAAAGTGCCACATGTGCACCTTACTGCTAGGGACATAGGTTGATTGAAGAACAGGCAGCTGCCTAAACCTGCTGCCCCTGCACTATCAAAGTGTAGAATACAGTTTTAACACAGTTTTTACTATCTATTGGGCTTTATTGGAGGTCTTGTTGCAAACTAGGTCTCGTGATGGTTAGTGAGCTTGCAGACTTCCCTCTTAATCACCTAATATTATGGTATGATTATCCCTTTTCAACACAGCAGCACATAGACAATAGGATGGGACCGAAAATGTCGCGCGCGCAACCCTGTTCGACGGCGAAAATCGCAGGTTCGCGTTCGCCACGTGTTCGCGGAACATACGGCGAGTTAGACACGCCCCATATTTTTTTTTTTAACAAACTTGACCTGGAGTCCGTCAGCAGGCACAATACAGCAATCAAGCCCCACCACTCACGGACCAAACCCTACAGCACAGGAGAACGCCATTTCACATCTTGATGCTGAAGGAGAGAGTTAGCTGAGATAGCTGCTGCTGCGGTATAGGAAAGATCAGCTAGTTCGTGTCATCTGCAGTATACCCTCTACCAGGGCTTCTCAATCTGCTGTCAGGACAGAGTCCTGAAAAGACCCCAAATGCCCTTATTAGGGCTATTTTTTCGCTACCCTGTTGCCTGTTGGGCTGCTGCAGTGATTTTCAAGCATAAATCACCAGTGCTATGCCAGTGCTCATATTTGTTGGCACTGTTTACCCCAGGGATTTTTTACCCCTATTTAAGGGCTATTGCAGTGCTTTTAACCACTTACAGCCTTGTGCCAACGTGGCGCCACACTGTCAGTGCACACCATAACTTGTCTGGTGGGCACTTGTAACCCAGGGGATTTTTGCACCCTATTTAAGGGCATGAGTGCTTGTTCACACTGACAAGCATTGTGCAACTGTGTGCGCCCACACTGTCCAGTTGCCCACCCAAATTGTCTGTGGCACTTTTGTAACCCCAGGGGATTTTTTTTCACACTATTTTAATGGCCTATTGCACTGCTTTTCAACCACTACAGCCTGTTATGCCAACTGTTGTGTGTGCCCACACTGACCAGTGCCCACCCATAATTGTCTGGTTGCACTTGTAAACCCCAGGGGATTTTGTTCACACTATTAAGGCTATTGCAGCTTTTCACCACTTACAAGCCTTGTGCCAACTGTGTGTGCGCCCACCACAATGCCCAGGCCCACCCAGAATTGTCTGGGGCACTTGGTAAACCAGGGATTTTTACACTATTTTAAGGGCTATTGCACTGCTTTTCACCACTTACAGCCTCCGTGTGCCAACTGGTTTGCGCCCACACTGCCAGTGCCCACCATAATTGTTCTGGTGGCACTTGTAACCCCAGGGTTTTTTCACACACGGTTAAGGGATATTGTTACTGCTTTTCACCACTACCAGCCTTGTGCAAACTGTGTGTGCGCCAACACTGCCCCCCAGTGCCCCACCCATAATTGTCTGGTGGCACTTTTGGTAACCCCAGGGGATTTTTCACACTATTTTAAGGGCTATTTCACCACTTACAGGCCTTGTGTGCCAACTGTGTGTGCGCCATACTGCCAGGTGACCACCATAATTGTCTGGGTGGCACTTTGACCCCAGGATTTTTTCACACTATTTTAAGGAGCTATTGCCAATGCTTTTCCCCACTTACAGCCTGTGCCAACGGTGTTGCGCCCCACACTGCCCAGTGCCCACCCATAGTTATCTGGTGGCACATTGTACCCCAGGGGGGGATTTTTCACCCTATTTTAAGGGCTATTGCCGTGCTTTTCACCACTACAGGCCTTGTGCCAACTGTGTTCATGCACACAGCCACAGTTATCTGGTGGAAGGGTTAATACCAAGCAATTTTTTTTTTCAACCCTATCCATAAAGAAATTATTAATAAAAACTGCAGGCTTTTTCCCGTCCATTTACAGCTCTTGTGTCCAACTGTGTGTGCCCAGTGCCCAGCCACAGTTATCTGGTGTAAGGGTATTACCAAGCCAAATTTTTTTTCCAACCCCTATACCATAAAGGGTATTAATAACAAATGCACACAGCTTTTCCGTCCATTACAGCCTTGTGCCAACTGTGTGTGTCCAGCCACCAGTTTATCTGGTGGAAGGGTAATACCAAGCAAATGTTTTTTTAACAACAAACCTATCACATACAAGGGTATTAATAAAAAAGTGCAGGCTTTACCGTCCATTAACAGCCATTGTTGCCAACCTGTGTGTGCCCAGTGCCCCATCCACAGTTATCTGTGAATGGTAACTATACCAAGCACATTTTTTTCACCCTTACTCCATAAAGGGTATATAATAAAACGTGCATGGCTTTCCGTCCATCTACAGCCTTGTGCCAACTGTCCAGTGCCACACCCAGAGTTATACTGCTGCCACAGGGCCTTGTACGCCAAAAACATAAAAACATAGACAGCAAGCAGATCACCATCCCGACAGGGTGCGTTGGTGGTCACTGGCCGTTAAGGTGGTGTGAAAATTCCTTTGGCACTACAAATAATGGCCAGTGTTCAGAGGCCACTTACCGTCAACGTAAGAAACTGCTTGGGACCTTATTTTGACTGGTTTACAAACAGGAGGAACACCCCAATTCTTCTGACATCCACCACTCTGACCCCTGGACACCACCATCCTCCCGCATGATCTTTCGGCTGCTTACACTCTCTCAATTGCCACTCACCTGCCCGCCACCAAATACTAGCACCACAGCCGCTACATTTGACCCATCAGAGAGTTGATTTTCTCATCATCTCCTTTTGAAGAGGAATGAGTGATGCCTCAAAACCATTATTTTGCCATCAGCATGTAGATATGACATGGACACATTCCTCTTGACACGGTACCATTACAACACACTGGACAGGTGCCTGTGTCGATGACGGTGATGTTGTACCCGCTGCTGCTTCCTTTGCTGAGGTGTCAGATTACAAGTGAAGCGGTTGAATGATGAACGATTGTGTCCCGTGGAATTGTCACGTGGGTGCCCCACACCAAGAAGAGGAAGAACCAGGTGGAAGTTCAGAATGGAAGACAGAAGAGAGGATGACGAGTTGTAAGCAGGGGCCAGGTCATCGCAAGTAGCTTAGTGGCACACAGTCGGCAGCATGTATCGGCACCTGGGGTCAGCCCAGACAGCACGCCAATCATCACTCCCATGCCTGTTGCCACCAACCAAGTATGCCGTCAGTGCAAAGCTCAGCAGTGTGGCATTTTTCTTTGGTGTCTGCCCCCCCGCTCTGATAGCAGTGATGCCATTTGCAACGTGTTAGCAATATACTATACTTGACGCCGTGGGACAACGTTCCAAAACCCACCTCAGTACAACTGCTTTGAGAAGGCACATGATTCTCGCATCACAAAACGCCTTTGGATCACCACCACATGGCTACAAGCAGTGCAACCCACTCGATTGGGTTCTTTCATGCTGTCGTTGCCTGTTGAGGACCCTCGGATCAAAAGGTTTTGAAGGAGAAACGATCTGTACTGTTTGGCCACACTACTAGACCCCCCCTCTACAAGCCAGAAAGTAGTGACAATGTTACCGGCTTACACCCGCCAGGTCCTGAGAGGACTGCAAAGCAGTTGAGAGCTAGCTCTACAACATATCTGACTCTACAAAAACAACAAAACCGCTTTTAAGGGTGATGTCCCAGACACAACGTGACTCTACTTAGGGAATGGGTGACAACCTAATCCTTCCTGTCTAACCACAGACCGCGCCAGGCTCACAGCAACTACATGTGCGACTTCACCAGACGTACTGTTTGATGGAGGACATAGCGACTCTTTTAAGTCCTACGCTACGCCACAGCCCATTCGGGACTCCACGACTACCTGGCCTTAACTCATATATTGACACGCCTGAGAAGCGATGAAACCATCCTTGACTACCTGGGTGTTGCAGACTTGACCTGTGCCAGAGCTATCCCATTTGCTCTTTGAAACTTCTGTCCTGTCCTGCTTCTAGTGTCCTGTCAGAAAGACACTTCAGTGCTGCAAGGCGGCATAGTTGACCGAGAATGCGAAAATCACCTCGGTCAACAAAAAGTGTGATACTCCCTTACACCTTCCTGAAATGATTGAACGAGCCATGGATTTCCGAACGGGACTACAGTGGTGGATACTTTTGCCTAGAAAAAGGCCCTGATTCACATCCCCTTGGCCTAAAAATTGTTCCCCACTCTGCATACCGCATACCGACTTTCATGAATCCTCACCGCCAACCAACTAGGGTTCAACAGCCGCAATGTTTAATTTATCCACTTCTGTTCTGCCTGGAAAAAAAAAATTTCTTTTCGCCCGCTGCTACAACAGCGGCTGCTACCAATAACCTATAATTTTGTTCAAACTGTAGATGACAAAATTTTTTTATGGCAAGTGATATTGCCTAAAATTTGGCTGTGGACTGCCATTATAAAATAGCCCATCATCATGTGCCACTCACCCCCTTACGTGCTAATCGCTACCACCACTTGTCGTTGGTGAAGGGGCTTGCGTATCACAATAAGCGATCACCCTTCAACTTGAGTGTTGTTGGCCCATGTTGGCATCACCCCAGATGAGAAGCCGCGAATATGCTTCATAGTGAATCAGAACCAAAAGCCGATCGTTTTAATAATTTGTACGTATGAAAAACTTTATTTTTTTTGGGATACACCAACTACGTTGCCCCCCCAGACTTAACGAACACAGGTACCTTCACCTGAGAACTGATACCGTTGAAATCCTCCAAGACACCCCCTCCTAGGGAGTGATTTTCAAGAACACAGTGACAGATGCAAAATACCAGGTTTTTTGTGGCCAGGGTCATAACAAAGGAAGATAGGTCCAATCAAAACACGGTCTAAGCAGGTAATCACTCATTACAAAATTATTTTACCCATTGACTATCCATTGCAGAAATCCTTGGTGCGGATTTATATTGTCAGAAAAAAAAATTCTCTTGGGAGTTTTTGCCATGGATTTCCCCCCCCCCCCCTTTGTCATTTCATTGTCCATTCGGTGTTTGACCCCTTACAACAAAATCTTCCCAATCACTATTGTGGACCAGAAAGGGGTCCCTTTCAGTTTTTTTAAAATTACGCCTCCCATGAAGTCACATGGCGGAGTTCACGAAACGGGAGTTTGCGTTCGCCGTTCGCGAACATTAAATTCCGGGTTCGAGCCATCACTAATAGACACTAGCAGCAAAGACAGATTAACTGCTTTTGCGCACTTGAGAAACATTGTGGGAAGCATTTTTAACTTTGTATGTGCTGGGGAGACACCAGCCACCAGGTAGAGAGTAAAACCATCTATTAAAATGCAGAGTAACCATAGTATTGTTTTACTGTTTGAAAACATGGTGACAAGTCCTGTGGCTAAAGACATTTTAATATCAATTTTGAAAGGTAACAAAGCAGTCTGAACTATTTCAAATTGACTGTACCAGTTTAGGTTCATTTATAAATGCCTACCTGTACTAGTAGCACCACAACACTATAAAATCTGTCCCTGACCACTTCCTAGTTATGTCAACATATGATTCTTAAACAATACTAAATCTTTTATAGATAAAAAACTGTTGTTAAGCGTAAAAGTGTTCCATCTGGCTTTTTAGTATTACAAGAGTGGCGGTGGCACAAAATAAAAAAAAAGGGTTCAATATACGTTGCAAAATTTTAATTCCAATTTCTAATTTGTGTGACTCTTTGTGATTATGAGATCTAAGACAGAAAGTAGGGGGTATGTTCAGTCATCCTAGAAAATGGAGAATTCATTACTCTTAGGCCATGTGTCCACAGCGAATTCCCAGTGCTGGACGTACACGCACCTGCACATTTTCTGGTGGGTTTGGCCATAGCTGAGGGCCTACCTATTGATGCAGCATTGATGAGGAAAGACACGGAAAAACAGCACTAAACAGCATCGGGCACTGCTTTGCCCCGTCTTGGAGACACATCCATCTGGGTACGCTGTTCAAAATAGGCAGAGTGGACACTGTCCCATTCATTACAATGGGAAATGTCCTCTCTGCGTGTTTTTCCGGCTACAGGTGCACGTCCACCGTGGTGAAAAATCAGTAGTGGACACAAGCCCTTAGTAAAAGTAATCTGGCATTTTGCAGTAGGACATTCATAATCAGTTCAGAAACTGCAGCCAGTTATTTTCCAGAGGGTTGACAGCATACTTTCTTATTTTTTCTTCCAATCGTAGAGAATGTATTTTTAAGCAGAACATATTTTAAGCAGAACATTATCTAATATTCGTTTTCGTTGTATTTTGGATGATGCACCTTATAACCCCAGATTGCTTTGTGGAAGTGCCTCATGATAGCTAACTGGATTGTCATCCATTTTTTATAGGGCAGGTTGAACGAGTTTTCAGGAAGAGCTTTAAACTCTATGACTTGCCAAATTTCACTGCATTCCCTTATCTGCACAGTCACTATTCTTTGCAGAATATCTTAAAATAAATAAGCAAGATCAGATGATGACATCATCATGCTGCTCTCCAGAGATGACAGAATCAGCGGGCACCCTTTGTGTGCTGATCGTTACCTTCAATGAAGACGCCGGTCTTCATTGAAAGTAACGGCATTGGCTGGCATCGGCCAGAGAATATCAGACATGTCTGTTCTGTTCACTCACAGTGATAAAGAAGGATGAGTTGCATACCAAGGACATCCCTACTGTGAAGGATGGAGGTGGTAATATTATGTTTGCTTTGGACTACATCATGGGGTGCTTTTCTGCAAAGGGAACAGAACAACTGCACTGAATAAAGGAGAGGATAAATGTATTGTGAGATTTTGAGCAACAGCCTCCTTCCCTCAGTCATAGTATTGAAGATGGGTCGTGGCTGGGTCTTCGCGACTTGACCATGACCCGAAGCACATAGCCTGCAAAATCGCAAGGTGTTCAAATACTTTTCTTCCTCACTGTGGTATTAATAATAAATTAGACTTCATGATTTAATCATAGTAGGTATGGGAAGCAACCACAGTACAAAAACATGATTTACTTTAAGTTAAATTGGTTTTCAGCAGAACACTAAATATACCTCAGTTTGGTAAACGGTAGCATAGCACATCGCAAGTCTGTAATATTTCTTATGTGTTTAGTATACATAAAACAAAGAATGTTTGGGAATGCAATTCTATTTTAGAATCAAAGGTTGCTGAGAGATAAAAATTTGTGCCAATCACACCAATTTAAACCCACTTTGGCATGCATATTCTCCAGGTGGTCGGAGTAATATGTGGATTTTTTTTCAGCTAATCACCCTTAAATCAGGACTCATGCCACTAATACTCATTTAATGTCACAGCACTAAGACAGAGTACAACAGAACCAGTTTGCTTTCAAAAGTAAGGTTTTTTGCTTTATGTGCAGAATGGCTCTAGTTTTGCTCTAAGCTCATCTGCAGTTAGCAGATCGAGACATACATGATGTAGCAGCTGGAACAAAGAACCACAAAGCCCAGTGGAAGTCCAAAGATCGTAAACCCATAAGTTTGGTCGATACTTTAGAACTTTCAGCAAACACTTTAGAACTTTCAGCAAGCTTCTCATTTTAACACAGCCTTGTCAAAGCACACCTAAACTCAAAAATGAAATTCACAAACGCTTTTATAACTCACCTACTTTGCTTTAGGATGTTCCTCCCCCAGTGGCAATGGCGGTTTCTGACTGCATGTCACAAATCTAACACAGCTCTTATATGAATGGAAGCGGCCATCTTGTGGTTGGCAGTGTAAATCTGGACATCTAGTTCTGACTTTTAACTCCGCCCCTCAGTTCTCTCTCACGCCCACACTTCCCACACACCACACCCATGCTCTTTACACAATCAGGAAGCCTGTGTGCTTCGGTTTGTGATTGGTGGTCTAATGTCCTCATACATACATAAACATCATCACACATGTAGAGACTGAACCCCCCCCCCATGCAAACATCACACATGTAGAGAATGCACCCCCCTGCAAAGTCGGATATACCTTGCACACGCCGCGGCGGCTGAAGCATCAGGGGATTTTTTTCAGGTTTTAATAGAAAGAAGTTATATAGACCAGTGTCACGTAGTTTCCACAGTGTCCACAAAAGCTAAAGTTGCTTTTGTGGGTTTAGGTGTGCTTTAAGTAGAACAGGAAGTAAAATGATCTGTATTTTTCCATCATTTAAATATAATTGCTTTACATTTAAAAACATATATCATTTCAGAAATCGTTTTACATACAGATTTGTAGGCAAAGTAAAACAAAAATCACAGATTTATAGATAGATAGCTATCCATGCTTACTCGGCTCAGTCAACACCATGTCATTTCTAAAACCATGCAATTCCTTAATATATATATATATAAGTAAGATATTTCAATTTACAAGGATCTTTTTTTTTTGTCCGAGGAATTTGTTTACTGATTAACAAAATGCCTAATATAACTAATGGCCCATTCTATTTTTCCAAACAGAGCATATTGATGTTATTTCACTTTCTGTCAACTTTTGAATGGGAATAATATCCATAATTTTTTTTTCAAAGTTTACCTAATGTCTTTGCTATAGGTGCATTAGCTGGGAAATATATGTTTCTGTGTTGTCTATAGAAACTAATAAACATCTGTCTTGACAATTATTAGGAATTGAAATATAGCATGGACACAACTAAACCAGATGGTTAAATTACTTTCTGTACTGAGAAGAATACAGGGACTGCCATTATTAAGCTCCTGCTGAAATGTTAGAACATTGCCTGTCTCTAGCTTCAATCCTAAGTCACTGATCTGAAGTAATAATGCAGCAAAAGCAAAGTAAAGTGAGAGCTCTAGATCTATATTTTTGTTCAGGTTCTGAAAATGTTTCCACCAACAGGTCTTAATTGTACAGGTTAAAGGGTCATATATAGGTGGGAAATATTTTTAATTGTTTATTTGGGTTTCTTTTCTAGATGACAAAAAATACTTACAAGGGTAAGTTTGTTTGTATTGACTTTGCTGGCAGTTGTACAAATTATGATTTTCTATCCCTGCTTGGTTTTCCACTATCATCTTTGAGTGGTAGTATTGAAGAGTCTATAGAAGGTCAGAGCACAAACCAAGGTAACTGAAACATTTCTGCTGTTTAAAGGTCCCAATGAGGAGGGGAGAACGGCCTTAATCAGAGAGGTGACAAAGATCGATAGTGACCGATAGTAAATCTGTCAGAACTCCAGAGGTCCTGTGGAGAGAAGAGAACTTTCTAGAAGGACAACCACCTCTTTAGCAGTCCACCAATCAGGCCTGTATAATAAAGTGGCCAGACAGGAGCCACTCCTTAGTAAAAGGCAAATGGCAGCCCATCTGTAGTTTAACAAGAGGCAAAAAGTACAAAATTTTATGGTCTGAGGAACAAAGAGTGTTTGGTGTGAATACCAGGTGTCACTTTTGGAGTAGAGATGGTCAAATTTTTTGACTTGCTAACATTGTGAGCCTATTACAAAGCCACTGAAAGGGGTATCATCATTAACCTCCCTAGCCTACTGCTGAGGTCCAGATTTCTGTACCAAAAGTGCACCATAGACTTCAATGGTAAATT
>CM070032.1:155583679-155598453 GCA_036250615.1 Ptychadena robeensis
CTTTCAGCATGTCAGCACTGGACGAGCTGGACTCGTCACAACCGCTAGGGAGGTTAATCGCAGATCTTGGCTAAAAAAAATAGACATGGATGTTGGGACTGTACTGGAATTGTATGAATCTCTGACAATATGTCAAGGACATTAACATATGTGTAACAATATTGAGTCCAACACGTAAAGAAAGAATATGATTATGAGAGAAAACAGCTCTGTGCATGTAAATGTAACTGTTTATCAGAAAAGTTATTTTTCTCATTAAAGTTCTACTTAAGTTCTTAAAGCGGACCTACCACCAGAAGTTCATCCATGCATGAATGGCACTAGAAATACTGATAATAGGGAGCATGGCAAAAAAAAAAATTACCTATCAGGAATAATTTATGAAGGTCCGGCGCCGCCGCTTATCCTCTTTCTGGCTCTTATGACGCGTGCCGTAGTGCCTCTGGGAAGAGTCCAACATATCTGAGTGCAGTGGCAGCCAGGTAAATCCCAAATCTTGGCTATGTATTAAATATATAAAATTTAATACACAGACAAATTTTCCCATGAAAAAAACATTATAAATGCCCCCAGTGGCCACTCGCCATATTGCACCCTCAGTTGTCCCCCGGAAGTCGGGTAGATAAAGATGTAATCTCTCATATGATTCCAGGGAACAGCAGGTAAGTGTATATCTTTAGGACTGTGGAGCACTAAGCCATCACACCAGCTCAGAGGTAAGTCAAACATTAATTTGACATATATTTTTTAGATTTTGAGTATAGATCTACTTAAAAGAGCAACCTAAGGGCTTGTTTCCACTGTTTCATTTATCCCTGCAAAGACACAGTTAGGACACCCCAAGTTCAAGTGAATAACACAGTATCCTAGATAGATAGATAGATAGATAGATAGATAGATAGATAGATAGATAGATAGATAGATAGATAGATAGATAGATAGATAGATAGATAGATAGATAGATAGATAGATAGATAGATAGATAGATAGATAGATAGATAGATAGATAGATAGATAGATAGATAGATAGATAGATAGATAGATAGATAGATTAAATTTTAGGTTCAATGTAAGCACATTTCTTACAATATATGTATTCGTTGTCATAGCTATGGGATATTAAATTATTGTTTAAAAAATCATACAGCATAAATTATTCAGCCTGCATGATGTACTTCCAACTTCAAATAAAACTATTTCATTGATAACCTTCTCCTCCCTAAAGACCCTCTCTTTAGGCTTTCACTGCAAAAGTTTTAGCTGAACATAGAAAAAGTAAATCATGTTTGAAAACGATGTTTGTATAATCTTCAGAACAAAAGCAGGTTAAATTGCTAGAGGTAAAATGATTGCAATTTATATAAAACGCTTGGGGAGTCTTTCTTTTCCTTTCACCAAGATTTTGTGGATTCTCTAGTGGGTTTCGTCGTTCAAGAACTATCCCTTTGGAATAACCTTTTAGATAAAACAATTTACAGGGTAGGACAGGATGATCCACATAGAGACTGTTATGTTTTTAATTGGTCTGAACAGAAAGACTTTCATTGAAATAGAACTAAAGTTGAAACACACCTGCTGTGGAACATTACTAAGCATAACAATACCTATACACATATTTGTAGTTTAGCAAAAATCCTTTTAAAGATTGCCAATATTTATAGATATTTTAACCTCCCAATGGGTCATATAAATGGATAAAAGGTATTTTTTACTTTACATTCTTCACCTAAAAAAGAAGACATTTAAATGCAGCATTTACCTTCTTGGCTTTCTTTGAAATGCTATTTTGAGTTATTGGGTACAACAGATTTTTTTGGGCATATAACTGATTGATTTCCACTCCTCCTACCTCCTGAATAGTGATGAGGGGCATAGGAAGAATTCCAATTTGCGATATTTCTCAGATGCAGTACAGGCCAAAAGTTTGGACACACCTTCTCATTCAATTGTGTTTTCTATATTTCATGACCATTTACATTGGTAGGTTCTCACTGAAGGCATCACAACTATGAATGAACACATGTGGAGTTATGTACTTAACTGAAAACATGTTTTATACTCTAGTTTCTTCAAAATGCCACAATTTGCTCAGATTACAGCTTGGAACACTCTTTGATTCTCATTCTCTTGATGAACTTCAACAGGTAGTCACCTAAAATGGTTTTCCAACAGTCTGGAAGGAGTTCCCAGAGGTGTGTAGCACTTATTGGCCCCTTTGCCATCACTCTGCGGTCCAGCTCAGCCCAAACCATCTCGATTTGGTTCAGGTCCGGTGACTGTGGCGGGCAGGTTATCTGCCGCAGCACTCCATCAATCTCCTTCTTGGTCAAATAGCCCCTACACAGCCTGGAGGGGTGTTTGGGGTCATTGTCCTGTTGAAAAAAAAATGATCATCCAACTAAACGCAAACCGGATGGGATGGCATGCCGTTGCAGGATTCTGTGGTAGTCATGCTGGTTCAGTGTGCCTTCAATTTTCAATAAATCCCCAACATTGTCACCAGCAAAACACCCCCACACCATCACACCTCCTCCTCCATGCTTCACAGTGGGAACCAGGCATGTTGGATCCATCCGTTCACCTTTTCTGCGTCTCACAAAGACATGGCGGTTGGAACCAAAGATCTCAAATTTGGACTCATCAGACCAAAGCACAGATTTCCACTGGTCTAATGTCCATTCCTTGTGTTTCATGGCCCAAACAAATCTCTTCTGCTTGTTGCCTCTCCTTAGCAATGGTTTCCTGGCAGCTATTTGACCATAAAGGCCTGATTCACACAGTCTCCTCTTAACAGTTGTTCTAGAGATGTGTCTGCTGCTATTTATCTGATTTATCTGATCTGAGCTGCTAACAACTTGCGTTGTCTGAGGCTGGTGACTCGGATGAACTTGTCTTCAAAAGCAGAGATTACTCTTGGTCTTCCTTTTCTAGGTTTTCTATGTGTGCCATTTTTATTGTAGTGCTTGATGGTTTTTGCAAATCCACTTGGGGACACATTTAAAGTTTTTGCAATTTTCCGGACTAACTGACCTTCATTTGTTAAAGTAATGATGGCCACTCGTTTTTCTTTAGTAAGCTGCTTGGTTCTTGCCATTATATGAATTGTAACAGTTGTCCAATAGGGCTGTCGGCTGTGTAGTAACCTAACTTCTGCACAACACAACTGCTGGTCCCCACCCCATTTATAAAGAATGAAAACCCACAAAATAACTGATAAGTCACCCCTGTGCAGTGAAAACAATGCCAAGAGTGTGGCAAGCAGTAATCTAAACAAATGGTGGCTATTTTGAAGAAACTAGAATATAAAACATGTTTTTATAATAATAACCGCATTGTGATGAATGGTCACATGCGATGCTTGGCCACATTCGCGGGGTCATGTTTTTTTGTTTTAAAAAAATATATATATATTATTAAATATTCTAAATCGCGAATATATGGTAACGGTAAAGTTTTCTGTTTCACATTTCACTTTTTTACTATTTCACATACAGTTTTTGTATGCAGGTTAAACAAGCTACCAAAACTGGAATTCCTTATGGCCTATATACAGTAGTTACCCAATCTGCATTTGCCCTAAGTAATGTCATACAGGGAGCCACTATTATCCATGCTTGAGTCATATTTTGTTTAGACACATTAATAAAAGAACAGCATTTTCTTGTTTAGGATCAATGCAGCTTTCATCCAAAAGCAGTCCTGCTTTGTTTACAAATTAATCAAGCATGTCTCATTTGAGCAAAAATCCTTTTATTAGCACCTGTTTTGATGTTTATTCTAACAAAATACACCTTTTTTGTGGATCATATCACCTGAGCTAATGCAAAGTATTTCATTCCATTAAAGGAGACCTTTCACCCGCGTTTGTACTTGATGTGATCATTAACATGATGTTTAAAATAGAACAGGATGCAGAAAAAAAGAACTTACCTGTAAGGAGTAAATTAAAAATTGTCTGTCGTCATCCATCCCCTCTCTCTTTTTGATGACGCAGTGCCATAGTGGGGCAGAATAGCCGAAAGTTCTGAGAGAAGTGACTGCTGGAATTTTGGCCCTGTATTAATAGTGGTCATTTTAGGCATGGGCAGCATCATGCCGGGGGATAACATCTAGGCGGATGCCGCCCCCCAGCACACCCACCTATCAATAATGCGGGCCCCAGTGTCACAGATTTTTAAGTCTCACCAGCAGAAGCCCCCCCCCCCCCCCGGGAGTGCTCATCTCGAGCAGTGACCACAGACGCATTTACGAGGGGGGTGGGGCATGTGTGCTTTCCCCAGGACACCCTATGATCTCCCTAGGACCACCCCTGCACACAAAAACATTTCACTAAATTGCCCATGGAAACCTGGCAGCTAAAAATTTCATTTCTCAAATTTTATAAATTGTGGAGCGCTTGTTGACCATTATGCCAACTCAGAGGCAAGCAAATGTTTCATTATGTGTGTATATATATATATATATATATATATATATATATATATATATTTACTTATTAAATATACATCTGCTTTAAGGATGTGTATTCACTTTATATGGGCTAACAATGCAATGCAACACAAATTTTTTATAGGACACATTACCACATGTGGAGCAGGTGGAGCTGATATATATGTCCTGACATGCATAGCAATGCATCACATTTAGTTCTGAGTGGCACCCTACTTTGCTTGCAGCACGTGTGAAGATGTAAAATGTATCTGCAGTAGACGGAAACAATAGGTAAATTAAAGTTTGTACAAATTTCAAAACCTTGATGTCGTGCTTATTTAACTAGTCATTTGGTATTTATTATTCTAGACCCATAAAGCCCTTTATATGTGCATAATTTAGGTAATGTCTGCAAGTCCTTGGGCAGCTGGTGTGTGGAATGAGTTTAGATGATTTAAATTCTTTCATGGAATCTTCAAAGCCTTTGGCACAGCCTGCATGAAAATACATTCAACTTGGAAATAGCTAACATTTTGTAAAGTTAGGAAGTTACCACATCTTTTATAATGACAATTGTTTGTCTCATTTTCAATGTCAGAATTTAAAGGGATGTTTATATTCTCTATAATATACATATATACTAATTTCATTTATTTAAAAAAGTTTTTCTACTAAAAACTATACATATTTACCTGGGGTGTAAAACTCAGACCTGGGGGCCAAATCTGGCCAGCAGTGTAAAGCTAGCCATACACGTGTCGGATTCCATGGCCGATTGATCACTTATCCGATCGATTCCGGTGATCTCAGCGGGAATCGGCGCTCCGATCAATCGGCCAATTAAGAGTATCCGATCGCTACATACCACCTTGTCCCACGGATTCCTGGACGATTCCGTGTCCGATCGCTTACTTCCCAAATGGCAACTCCCCCTGATGTGTGCAGAATCGGATCAGAAAGACCAACATGTTGGTTCTCTGTCGGATCCGATTCTGAGCCCCCGATCAATCGGACGCGAACGATCGGACAAGGTGGGCTGCACGCGATTCCGGCACGATCGTTTCGCGTGCACGCGCCTGGAATCGATCGTCCCGGAATCCGGTCGGAATCCGACCTGTGTATGGGGGCCTATATCTTGACAAGATTGTTTTTTAAATGAAAAAATGTTTCATTGTGTTGCACTATCAAGCTTTTCTTGTTCCAGATTCAATGTTAAGGCAAACCTTAAATATATTTCTATATAATCAGGTTTGATTTTATATCTGAAGGCAGGAAAAGTAAACACTTGACATTTTATCAGTAAGCAAGGTAGGCCCACTTTGTCCATGTTTTTTATTCAATTATTTATCATCTCTGTTTTAATTGTTATCTGATTATTATAAGTTTTAAGAGGAATATTGCCACAATTTTAATAATATAATGCTTCTATATGCAAAAAATATAAGGTAATAGTAATAGATGCTATAGGCCCTAACACCAGTTTTTAGGTCCTGGTCGACCAGCTAAAGATTAGGTTTAATGGCACGACGTCGTTGCTAGATTTAGTAAAAGGTCTTTAATGAGATGGACCAAACAAGGTAATGTACAAAATCACACAGTAAAATCATTCACATTCTCTACAGCATTCTCTCTGCTGTAGAGAATGTGAATGATTTTACTGTGTGATTTTGTACATTACCTTGTTTGGTCCATCTCATTAAAGACCTTTTACTAAATCTAGCAACGACGTCGTGCCATTAAACCTTATCTTTAGCTGGTCGACCAGGACCTAAAAACTGGTGTTAGGGCCTATAGCATATATTAGTACCAAGGGTGGCACACCCCAACCCCTAGAAATATAAACACTGCCCTG
Organism: Ptychadena robeensis; assembly: GCA_036250615.1. Classification (NCBI taxonomy): domain Eukaryota; kingdom Metazoa; phylum Chordata; class Amphibia; order Anura; family Ptychadenidae; genus Ptychadena; species Ptychadena robeensis. Next base: position 155,589,963 of record CM070032.1, read on the forward strand.
CAGGCACCAATAACAACAATTAGTGAATTTAATCTAATAGTAATAGATGTTGTTTTTAACCCCACTTCACTCTGCTTGTGATCCCCGCCCTCCCAGCCACACATCACAGACGTCATCGATATGCTGGCAATGTGTCGGCTGCTAGCCTGACAGCACCTTCTGCAGCGCATCACATTTAGTCAGATCTCTCTACAATGTCCTGCTCTACTTGGGTGGCCCTACACGATAGAACTAAAGGCCCCCATATACCTTGCCGAACATCGTTAGTTCATTTATCGAATGTAACATTAGATTTTTTTTGTTCGGCCATCCCCATATTGAATGAAAATACATTTGAAATTACAACGACAATACAAATTTACCAACATGTTCGATGACCTTTCGAATGATTTTTTGTTTGAACAAAATTTATCCATCAAACGAATTGACCATTCTAGATTTTTGTTCAATCAACCAAAAAAGAGTTCGGTCTTCGTTTATCAAACGAAAAAATCTACAGGTTTAAACCCACCTTTACAGTCTTACCATACAGTTTATGTACAATTAACTTTTGTTCTACCAAAACCATGTAATATCAGGACCTTTCCAAACCTTCCAAACACTATGTATTCTATCAGGGGGGACCCGGCACTACGGAGTTGTTGGAAGAATTTAAAGGAAATTGTATGGAGTGATCTAAAGGTGTATAGGGGGCTTTATTGCTTTCAAGTCTTTTTCAGGGGTATCCCCATATTGTGATACTGTGTTCAAAATAAAGTCTGTGCTGAGCTGCTTGGTGTGTCATTGTTCTGTATAATGTCAGTGCTGAGGTTCTTGTCAGCTCATAATTCTAGATCTCTGCTGAACTTCTGTAAGTGTTAACATTATTTATAATGTCAGTGCTGAGCTGCTGTAGTGTAGTGCACATGTTCCATAATACAGCATATCCTACCCCCATAAAAGGACTTTTGTTATGCAGTAATGATGGTCTGCTGGTTGCAGAACACCTAAACTATAGCTACAGATCACTGGATGGAGTATAATAGCAAAGTAGCTCAGCTATCCCTCAATCAGCAGCAGCTCTCCCTATCTATTTAGTACTGAAAACACAGGATAAATGTAAAATGGCCGCTTGGCTGCTTCTTTTATGGGGGAGGGTTGTCCCCCAGGAGGGAAAAATGTGTTATTGGTTTTACTGTACCACCTGACTGTGGGCTGAGGTGTAAAAAATTGGCTCCATGTTAAGGTATAGGGGGGTAGGCATTGAGAACTTCAAACACGCTATATTCACGGCGAACTGGTTCACTCTAAATGGGTTTCAGGTAATCAAATACTGAGTTATGTACATTTCTTCCAGAGTGCACATCTAGGTTGAGTGCAGTTAAAAGCCATTAAGTCTAATTTTTGTAGCAATCAGTTTCAGTATTTGGAAAGTTACGACGCTGCAGGGGGCAGTATTTGGGCAGCAACACTGTTACAGGAATTTGACTTTTAATGCTGCAGGAATTTGTGTTAGGAAACATATTTATTACTGAATGTATTGAATTTTCTTTTACTGAGATGTTTACGAATACATTTTGTTAAATTACTTTGACCAATGACTGCTATTTATATTTACTTGCTTGTCCATAACGGACAATACTCTTGACCATTTTAGGTCCCTTTATAGTGTGCCAGGTACGCCTGTCACAGGGTGCCACTATTGGAGGTTGGACTTGTTTGTTTGTCTTGCCTCTGGTTTAAATTGTGGTAACTTGGAATGTTGGTCTTGTAATTCTGGCTCAAAGTATAGGGTACATTGATTTTAATAACATATAGAGCCTTACTGGCATGGACAAGCTGAATTGTATTTGGTTTGACCATATTTTACCCCCAGCAATGAAGGCTGGTCACCACTTTTCCTACAACCATTGACATTGAAGAAGCAGCAGCATCCATAAATATCCATATAGTGCACATTTATGGTGTCAAAAACATTACCAGAAGTGAAATAAAGTACATAAATCTATACATTTATACATATTATAGACATATAGAATAAAAAGACCACACTCTTATGACCACATTAACAATTAATACTCTCAAGTAATGACCTTGATGTAATTAGCCAGCTTTAACATGAAAAATAAAATAATGCTGTATTTTTGTATTATGAGACGCACTTTCCTGTCAGGACCATAAGACATAATATTTTTCAGGGAACAGACGTTCTGCTGTATTGAGTGTGTCTTATACAACTGTGCGTTTAATGGTGCGAAAAATACAGTATATGCAAACTGAGAAATAGCTCAGAATGCTAGCACTAGATTTAATTTTTGTACTGTATTAATGGAGAAAAAGAGTAAAGCTGGGCATAGACGCCTCGATTTTCTGTACGATTTCTGTGAGATCGATCACAAATGGATGCATGCACAAAGTGATCATGCGATTGATTTCACCATCAATCGCACGTAAAAATTATCAAGCATGAATTGGACCTGTCTGTAAAATTTTGTCAATCACTCAGGAATTGCGAAAAGTTAATGGAGACATACGATCGTTCCTATGAATCGACCTATTGGCGTCCAACTCACATTACATAATTTCCAATTTGAACAGCTGGAGATTGCACGATTTGTGATTGATCGATCACGGGAAGGAATCGACCAGGAATCAAAGAGGTCATATGGTGCAGTGTGCGTTCGATTCTGTAAATGTAAATTCCAGAATCGCATGCACGATCTTTAAAAAGATAGATCGCTGGGAAATCTAAACTTCTATGCCCAGCTTAAGAATTATATATATGCAAAAAAGAGTAAAAGAATTGTATTTTCATTTTCTATGTGTTTAGTTAGTACAATTTCTTTAAAAGATAAATAGTACAACTGACCCAACAAAGGTCATTCAGTGTTCAAGTACATTTAATAGCTACATTTATTACAGGACTCCATAAACCTAGCAAAAGTGTTTTCTGAAATAATGGCCTTGCCACTTATAAATTGCCCTGCAATTTGCACACCATTTAACACTTTTAAACACGTTTCCAGAGGTTTTCTCAGTGAATGAAAATCAGTATTTTTCTGTTTTGTCCTGGATCTCGGAAAAACAGGAACCTGGTGGGTCTCTGAAAACCATAATCTTGAAGCAATGGAGCATTTGTCAGCATTATCAAGCTGCATATTTATTTTCAGTAAATACAAGTACATACAGCCTGTTGTTTAGAAAAAGCTAATTTGTTTGCCCAATATGTTAGGCAGCCTTAATTGTGTGATGCTTAGGTTAGGAGTGTTTCCTAATAGTAGAGACTACAGATATTATCTAATGGTTAGACAGGCTAGTCTAGTCCAAGTTTTTCTGGCATTTAATATTGTAAACAATACACACTCCACTGTCTTTTGTAAAGTAAAAGCATGAGTGAAATCCCGAAAAAAGTATTACTCTACCTCTTTCTAATCTTCCCCATAGCTTTCAATAATATGTATGAATCTCCGCTTTTTTGTGTCCGGAACTAAATAGCAAATACAAGGTAGAAGAGTGGAGGCTTTTTATTGACTTTAGCTGAAGCTGTCTGAAAGCGGCGCTACTACACAAAGGCAACCAGAATCCTTTTTTGCGCATGCTATGACCTGTGAAACAATGGACATTATCTTGAAGCAGGTGCAGTACAACAGGAACATTTGTGGCCACCCAAAAGTACACTCACAGTCTGATAGCACAACGTTCCGTTTGCAGCTTTCATGATTTACACAAAAGTTTACCTTCCTCCACATCACATCAAAATGGGTCTGATACAGGTAAGGGTAAACAATGTGTGATTCTCAGTACCTGAAATACAAGTTTGCAAAGAGGAAAAGGGACACAAAACTGAAAGCAGGGATCTTCGTTGGACCAAAAATCTGGAAGCCAATTTGAGATCCATTGTTTAGATTGGAACTCACGGAACAAGCTCGGGATGCATTTGTGCACAACTTTCTTGAGAACCATGGAGCACAATGTAGAGTATGTGGACAACTTGCTTTTAGCCCACCTGAGGCTTGGATGCCAAATGTCACAGAAGGTGCATTTCTTACATTCGCAACTCACCTTCCTTCTGTCAAATATGGGGGGCTTAAATGACAATTATGGAGAAAGGTTACACCAGGAGATAGTCACTATGGAAGCAAGATATCAAATCCCCATCATGATGGGTGATTAATGATGGTTTTTGCAGCGAGCAACAGAGGATGTGCACAGACAGAAACTAAGACGCTCTACTCACTCACTGAAACTAAACAGACCAAGCTCCTATTCCAAGGGGTAAATAAGCATTTACATTTAACTTTTTTGTGGTGTCTTTGCGTACGCATTTTATTTTCTCACAAATTTTTTTAATTATGCAAATCAACATACATTACAGCATTACCCTTCGAAACTTAATGTGCAGTTTTGGATTCAGCGCATGTAACTATACTATGTAGAAAGTGTTTTCACCCAGTAGCAGAATTTTTTTTTTCATTTTGCTGCATGATGTAAGCCAAGAAGATTTATGTACTAGCATAGAGCTCTTCAAGTATGAAGAAAAACAATCATAGATTATATACTAATTTATAAAAGTACTGAGTACAACGTAATGTTCTACTCTTCTTATTTTAATGTTAGTGGCAGAAGGAATAAATAATTATTTCTATTAAGACAATTAACCTTGAGCAAAAAAGGGTGTAGACTGTACGTGTTATGTCTCACGACTTTTGAAATGTAATGTTGTGTTACGTTTTTTTTAAGAATCCATTTGCATGCTGTAAGAATTGTCCCAGCTGGCATTCTATAATATTTCTTGAAAAGCTTGTAGCCCCACCCCCTTTCTTCTCCTCAGGAGCCATTTTGTCTTTCATCTGACATAATCTCCTGCTGAGTTGGGCAATTAATTGCTTTTTACCTGTTATTAGGGACAAGTCAGGAACACTGTCCCAGTAATAACTCATTTGTAGTCTGCCATTGGGGAAACAGAATAGTTTTCTAATGTACCGTTGATAACCAGTATGTAAATAACATCTAGCAGTCCAACATACAACTAGAAAAAATAAGTTTGAAGCATATCCAAACTCAAAAATAAAAAAGCTCTGTAACTGAGATTCTTATCTCGCTTCATTAGTTTTTTTTTTCCTTGACCTGGGGACCCAGTTTTTAGAGCAAAAAAAATATATTTAATATGTAAGTGTTCAATTGGGTTAATGCAATGGATTACATTAATGCAATATCAAATTCAGCCAGTTGATGTCACTAGCAGCAGTACTATGACAGCACATCACGTCGTCCTCCTCACTGATCTTCCTCCATAGACCTCCATGTTAAAGGAAATGACAGGCAGTGTACTCTGTACATTGCCGCGATCGCCTGTACCGCGCCACGCCATTGATATGGGCGTTGTGCTAGGGAGGTTAATCGGAAAATAGAGTGGGCTGTAAATACCCTCAAACAGTGATGGCCAAACTGCCCGCAAGGCGGACAGTTCGGCAGCGAACATGGATGTTTGCCTTCCTTCTCGCCGGCGAGCAGTACGGGTGTTCGACCCGCCCCGTTCGCCGGCGAGAAGAAGATCTTTATTCTTCCTCCGGCAGGATCAGAACCTGCGAGATCGTGCCGGAGGAAGAATCTTTTCACTAGAAGACCGGGCATGAAGCCGGTCTTCTAGTGAAAAAACCGGCTCAGAGCAGGAAGTGACGTCACATCCGGCTCCCTTAAACAGGAACTGACGTCACATCCGGGTTTTCCTCTAGGCGGGGAATTTGAATGTGTCCGCGAACAGGCGGACGGCGGACTTCTTTAAAAGTCCGACCCGCCCGTTCGCGGACAGTCCAGGCCGATGTTCGCCCATCACTACCCTCAAATATTCAGATAAATTAATCACAAAAAATTAAAGACGTTAACATATTTATTCATTGGACACAACAATAGGCTTCGCTCCTAGATGCATGCTTCCTCAAGACAAAAACCATGTGTTAGAAACTGCAATTACAAACATAATATCAAAGTCAATATAGCATCAACAAACATTACATTTGAAATAATCAACAACCCCAATGGATAATTACAATTGTGTGTGATGTTTATTTTTCCTATAATAAATATATGCAAATCTTAATCTATATCAATATTGAGAGGCAACAATAATAAATAAAACATATAATCAATGTACTATAAATGTATTAAGTAAATGAGACCTACCTGGATGACACCAACTTTTAGGTCCCATAAGCGGGAAACCGGGGATGATGGAAGACTCAGGGAGCCAATGGACCCCTCACATGGGGAGAGGCCCCCCCCAGCCCAACGCATTATTGGGAAAATAATCTCTGTGTATTTTAATAAAGACCCATAATCAGGTGCTTTCCCGGCTGTCACTGCTCTCAGAGATCTTGGCTCTTCCTGTCCTCCTCACAGAGAGGGAGAGAGGAGGGGCTGTGAGGCACATTTTTCATTTACCAGTATTACAGGTATGGTTTTTTTTGCCCCATTCTGCCTTATTATTAGGCTATCTAGTTGATACAAAGAAGCTCTGCTTTAAGAGTAGAGTCACAGTTTTCTTCTTTCTCTGTCTGGGTGATGTGACACAGTTATTGCTTCATCATCTTCAGCCTGTAAAAGTTCAAAATGATGGCTCATACACCTGTGGTGTCTAATTTATCAACTGAAGCCTGGATGCAACAAAGCCTGTCAAAGCTAGTGAAGTGCTGCGTTGAACCCTGCACCTTTTTAGGGCAGTGACAGTGAATATTATGCCTCTATTGAAATAAAATCTCCCTATTAAATGCCCAAGTATTAATTATGGTTTACCCTTTAGACAGATTTAGAAGTCCTTTCTGCTCCGCAAGCTGATTAACTTAATTTCGAGTGTTGTAGACGTTTATTTACTGAATATTGTGACAGCTAACATTTACTCTACAACTCAAAACAATAATTAAGTTGTTCATATTAGTACAGGGTGCATGAGTTTAGAACATGGAATCTTCAAACGATTACCGGCTAAAAAATTTGCACAATATCAGTATTGGAGTGGTCACAGTATCTGCATGCTGTTTTCATTGAAATTATAAAAAAAACTTTAAAAAAAATCGGTGCTATCTGTATTATCTGTTAAATGTATTTATATGCAATACATTTCTTTCTATAGTCAATTCCTCAAAACTATTTCTTTTGTTTACATAAATACATAGCCGAGTTTGGACAGAGGTCACCCTAATGCAAACACTAATTGGGTGGCTAGCCTCTGGGACTTTCACAGCACAAAAATCCACATAGGAGTGTTCATATAACAGGATATCAGGTGGGTCACACCTGGACAGCACAAGAATAACACTGAGGATTCAGAGAGACAGACAAGAGACCTTCCTATACAGTCAATTCAGGTGGATCTTAGAGGACAGGTGTAGGATCTTTTGGCCCCTCCCCCCTAACCCCCCCCCCCTTATTGTTCGCGCCAGGGGTGGTAGTGAACATTGTGGGCGATACAACAGGTGGAGCCTTATTTACTGCAGGTTGCGCACTTGTGTTTTGGGCAACCATCCAGACGGTAGGGGGAAGTGGACCTCCATATGTTGGGTCCCCATACTGTATTCCCTCCAGTGAGACGGCTCTGAATTTCCTTTTGGACCTAGATTGAGTTTTGTTATTATTTGACTGCTGCCTCCTCCTCTGTGCCTTGGCCACACACCTATTCTGCAGGACACGAGAATAGACCTTATTCTTGCTTCTAGGTTGACAGTTGACTCAAGACATAGCTCCTGATGAAGCCCTGAATGTCAGGACGAAACAGGTTAAGATTATTGTCTTTGACTATCCATATGCTTGAAGCTAATGTATATGTACGATCCTTTTTTAGTTTGTGGACTATCTGGATTTTATGATGTGTATTTTTTATTTTCCTTTTTTTCTTTGTCGTTCCATGTGGATTCTATGTTCTATGTGGTTCTATGTGGATTTGTATTAGGATGATCTCTGCCCAAACTCAGCTATTTATGTATTTATGTATTTGTTTTTTGGGGGGGATGTTGGCATAGATTTGCGGTTATTATATATGCCCCGATATTGATTAGGATTTCTATTTCTTTTGTTTGTTTGTAAAGAAAATCCATAGTTCTTTTGTTCGTTTTTGAAGAGGTATTAGCAAATAAGATAAATTTAAGTACGTATGAAATAACCTTTGCATGGTTTGAATACAGTTTTTATTCAGGTATACATAATATTTATAACATCTTTGTAGTTAGACTGCATTTCACAGCATATTGTATGTTACTTGCAGGTCATACTTTTTACTAAGTTTACTAAGGAAGTTTACTGAGGAATGTGAGGAGTATGAATGACTTATACCCCATTTCTGATTGTGCTATTTCCCAAAATATCTGAAAAGAGAAATCATTTTATTGAACTTAAGCATACACCTTTAAAGTAGTCTGCAAAATGTGGTGTAAAAAGGAAAACTTTACAAATTTATATAATATTACGAGGAGAGGAGAGAGGGACTAGGTGAATGACGTGTTCGGGATCCACTATCCCA
>CM070032.1:155598553-155618210 GCA_036250615.1 Ptychadena robeensis
GTGGTCCGTCGTTCGGTATATGCTTCAGGCTTCCTTCGAATCCCCCGTCAGTATGTGGCTATATATTATATAATATTGCAGCAGGATTAGCCCTGTATACTAAATAATCAATGTAGCACTCACCCCTGCAAGAATAGCTGAATTTATTTGTTTTTTTTTTGCAGAAATGGTGGTAATACGTGAAATTGCAGTTACTGTGCTTCTCAGTCACTTTACAGCATAACTGGGAAAGTGGGTAACAGTTTTGCCATACCCAATGTATTAAGCAGGCTTGCAAGCGAATCACAGGGAAATTGAGCTTGTCTAGCTCCAATCTCACTGTTAGATAGACTTTCACTTCAGTAACATGATGGGACCTCCCAAACCCAGGGGCGTGTAGCCCCCTCTTTAAAGAAAACATGGAGATCCCAAAGAGAGCCCTGTCTGATTACTTCATCTCTTTTATCAGACCCACAGACCTACCACTAACAAATGTATTGATTGGCCAATGGATGATGCAATTTTTTTTTAAGCAAAATACTTCCCATCTGGACTCTGAGTGACAACACAGAAAAGGCAAAAGTAATCCCACCCTGCTCCCAGGGTAATCCAATACTAAATTATTGACTACAACCTAGCAGATGTGATGATATTTAGAAGTAACCCCTATATCATCCAATTTAATAAAGAAAAAAAAGAGCTATGGTTGCAGCCCTTTGTTCCAAATATTAATACTAGGTACTACAAGGTAATCGTAAAAATAGTCACCTTCTTCCCACCGGTAAAAAGGGCGGGTTGATACCCGTACTATTGGCCGGGGAAGAAAAGCGATTCATAATAATAGACACATTAAGATTAATATTCAGCATGTGTTTGTTCCCATGTCAACGTTCATGTTGGGTTATTCAGAGAGAGTGAGCTGTCTGAAGAAAGCAGCCAAGGAGAGAAGATGATTAAATTATTATTATATAATTATTTGTAAATATATCATAATTGTTCAAGTCAGTAAAATTGGACAGATCTAACAAGTGATAATGGTCTAACAAACCTCTGCCTAAACAAAAGGTTAGGTGAGTGGGTTGATTTTCTAGAGATCATAAAAACGTAGATAATATACTTGTCCAAGGCGTTTGTTGTGATGAAAGACCACAATACTAGTAGAATATAAAATCCTTTGGAATAGATTAATGAAGGGATGGGGCATAACAGAGGTCAATGTGTTTATTCATGAATATTCTATTTTTAACAGTCTAGTCAGATGAATCCTACTCATACTTTGAGTTAAGAATTAGTTATACTAAATGGCAAAAAAAAGATGGACTTCATTGAAGTTCTTTAAATATGGGCATGAAGACACCAAAAATAATCATTAAATTGAGATGTGATATAGTTGATCATGGTATGTAGAGAACTTGGGGAGTGGTGATATGTAGGTTTTGGGTAAATATAAGATGCATCAATATTTATTTTGCACATTTTCTTTAGAGCAGCTATCTGAGGTTTCTATTCGATAACTTCTCTTCCCAAGGTAGTTACTCTAAGAAAGGAAGTATGAGAAATGTAATATTTATGAGCTGCTGAAATCATAATTGTATAGTAAACCTTCTGATCAACATTGTAGTGTTTGGAAAGTGCCACAGCTAATACCATCATCTGAGCTTTCAGGGGCAATTTAGAGTTGTGCACAGAGTTCTATGTTAACCCTCTAAATTCTCTAAATACACATTAACAAATAATCCAATCCCCGTAGTCAATTATTTCCTCCTTTCATTTAATCTAATTGTATTAAAAACCTTATTAACCTTCCTGACGTTATGCCCGAACAAACTGTGCCCATGCTGGGATCAGGCATAATTGGCGGTATCTCTGCAGGCTCACGGCGCAGAGTCTTCCTTGTCATCAGTGGTGCTGAAGGGGAGGTGCCATAGACCTCCATGTTAATGGAGGCAGTGCCCCTTTTCACAGTCCACATCACCGGCATCTAATTGATTTCGGTATTATGTAGGGAGGCAGGGGAGGGCAGGGAATCATGGCGGATTTCACTGTACTCCTCCGCAATTGCCCGTACATCGCTTTTCTCGCCACAGAGTAATGCCTGGGAGGTTAACCTTCATCATATACAAATACTAGTGTGACACTTCAGTAGGCCGCCATCAGAAATTTTTTAGTGAGTTACTCAGATGAGTACCAGGAGATGGTGTTTGGTACTCACACCATATGTAGGGTGGTCTTTCTCACTGTCTCTCTCACTGTCCTCTGTATCAGCCTCCTGCATGGTAGATTCTGCTGCAGATGGACCTTCCTGTTCTTGATTGAGCCTCCTATTACCTGTCTCCGTCCACAGGCCAACAGCTGGCTTTGGGTCAGTTGAACAGTGCTTTTCTCTTGTCTGATTTTCCATGTCCGCTATTGGATCCTCTGGGTTCCGTCAAGCCTCCTATAGACGCAGATGGCTGCGTCAACATCATTGACACAGAGGCGTGGAACAGGGGATCTGGGATAGCCCTGTCATAGCCTCATTGCTGTCAATGAGCGGCTTGAGCATTGCGTTAAAATTTTTGGAGATGTAGAGCTAGGGCTTTACATATGCCTACTTTGATTTTTAACTCCCAGATCTACACACCCTTTGAAGTCCAATATTTTTTGGATTAGTAATTTACATTCCCAATTTGACACCCCTATCTGTATCCCCTATCCGGGGGGGAAAGCAGCAGGTCTCTCCCTTCTCTGGCTGTTGCATGGAGGCTGCTTTCAGTGCTCCCTGTCCCCCTTATCATCGGCCCTGCCAAGAGTGATACAAAACTGAGCCCAGTATCAACACACATGCAGTTCTGCACAATCCAACAACAACATTATAGGAAAAATTATGGGAAAAGGGCACAAGCCCAAGGAGGCCAACAGGTGTGGGTGAAACCTTACTAAATCTTACTGCAAAACTAGGCCTGATATTTATTATCTATCTATTTTTACACATTTATACAGGAGCAGCTAATAATTTAACATATTGTAAATGATTTAAAAACAATCCAAGTCTTAAAGTTGCTTCTTCTTTTTTCAGGCTGTTTGCTTTACCATAACTTTGTCTTTAACAGGGTGTGCAGTCGTATCACCTTTTCATTTTAAAATAAGTCTCTAGGCTGGCGCATAACTGTCCTAGAAAATGATAGATGGAATCTTACGGTTTCATTGTAACTGGGGGCTGTGGGGAAAAGTACATTTCCATCCCTCATGCTTACTAAGACTATGGTCCCAACATTATATATTATAGAAATGCCTGTTAATACCTGAAGTTTAGCAAACTTTGAAGGTAGACTTGTTTTGCAATGTACATTTTTTTTGTTTACAAAAATCTTTAGTTCACCAATCTGCTTTTTTCTGTATCTTAAATCAACATTTTCTCACAACAATAAAGGTTCTGTATGCACCCAATACACAGAAACATCCTATTAGCCATTTGATGGATGACCCAACACCTAATCCATGTATGCTTCCAGAATGCAATGCTACATCATTTTATACTGTAAAATAAAACATGCTGAGCATGTTATATTTCAAATTTAACTTGGGATGTATGAGCTAGCCTTTACTAGATATTTTTCAAAGTCATTTTCATACAGGCACTGAAATAAAATCCTAGTTTAAATCAGTAGTCATCAATGTATGAATATTGAGCATATATTGTAATATAACACACAGGCAAGCCTAACTGTTTATGCAGGTCTGATATTTATTGACTCATCTAAAGACCATGCATGAGCCACAATGTGGGAATAAATATTGGGTTTTTACTTACCACTTTATGTGCTTAGCTGATTTCAATAATCCTTTATTGCTTTGTGCATTGTATGTTATGTAAAATTTATATCAATTTGCCAGCATAAATGATATGAGGCCATAGAAGTAAAAGAAAATAAATTATACCAATTAAACTGGTCCTATGAATCGTAAATATTTGTAACCATATTAAAACGTTGGAAGCTCTGTAGTCTTTAGACCTGATTTACATAATTATTTTATAGGTCTTTAGCTTTTTGTTCCGCTGCGGCCCATTTTGTGAGCACATGTTACTGCATGCTTTGCTAACGCTAGAATTATTGTTTATGACACAGTAATATATATGTCTTTGTAAATAAAATTTCAAGGGCATGCACTTCACCTAATTCCCATTGCAGCATTTTACATATGGTAATTTCTGATCCCAAAGAGCCACCAGTTCTATATATAAGGTGGTCTTAGGTGGTTGTAAGAATTTTTTCTTTTGGTTGTTTTGAGCTCTGTGAAGGACAGCCAACTGTAGCATTGTAACTATGGACCTAACACAATACACAAACATGTACCAACTTAATGTACATAGCAGACATATGCATTCAATATTGTCTTAAGAAGTGCACTGTTGTATCTAGATTAATTAAGTGCCATGATGTTAAAATCTAGAACTTTCTTAATGTGTGTAACTTTTCAACCAGCAAGTGATTATTTGGTGTCTCTCAAAAGGTAATAAGACGATGTACAGGAGGCATTTTTGTGAGAAATTTTTTTTTCAGTTTTTATTTACATTTCAGCAAAAAGTGGCATGTCCAAAATTATTCATACCCTTCTCTAAACTAAATGGAAAAACCTTTATTGGCTCTTACAGCAATCAAACGCTTCCTATAATTGCAGACCAGCTTTTTGCATGTCTCCACAGGTATTTTTGCCCATTCATCTTTAGCAATGAGCTTCAAATCTTTCAGGTTGGAGGGTCTTCTTGTCATCACCCTGATCTTTAGCTCCCTTCACAGATTCTCAATTGGATTCAAGTCAGGAATCTGGCTGGGACATTCCAAAATGTTAATGTTGTTTTCTGCTAACCATTTCTTCACCACTTTCTTCACCACTCAAATGTAGACTTGCAGATAACTGAAACTGGGGTTTTGCTGGCTTTCACTACTACCAAAAGATGTTGGTGAGAAAAGATGTTGCAAAGGGATAAACAGGGTGCTTGATGGACACAGTTCAGGATTCTAATATCAGTCTGGGGACTGCAACATTGTTTGCTGCAGACCGGGCCTGTACTGTGAATAGATAGGATGGTTGGGAGGGCCTCCTAATCACCCCGCCCAATATCTGTGGGGTGTGTTGGCTGAACAACAGCATTATTACCAGGTCATAATCAGAGGAAAGAGTAATGGCCTGAGCTGAGACACTTCCTGAAGGATAAAGAAAGTTGGACTGCTTTCCTATGAGAGAGGATAAACTGTGATTCTAGGGAAATACCTGTAAACTGTAAAGGCCCCCATACACGGGTCGGATTCCGACCGGATTCTGGGATGATCGATTCCGGGCGCGTGCACACGAAACGATCGTGTCGGAATCGCGTGCAGCCCACCTTGTCCGATCGTTCGCGTCCGATTGATCGGATGCTCAGAATCGGATCCGACAGAGAACCAACATGTTGGTCTTTCTGATCCGATTCTGCACACATCAGGGGGAGTTGCCATTTGGGAAGTAAGTGATCGGACACGGAATCGTCCAGGAATCCGTGGGACAAGGTGGTATGCAGCGATCGGATACTCTTAATTGGCCGATTGATCGGAGCTCCGATTCCCGCTGAGATCGCCGGAATTGATCAGATAAGTGATCAATTGGCCATGGAATCCGACACGTGTATGGCTAGCTTAAGGAATATTTTTTTGATTTATTATTCCAGTACTGTTGTTTTTGTTGAGTGGCTGTGGTTAAGCCATACATTCATTTGGGCACAAATAAAGTCTTGTTGTTTTGAAAGATGTTGAGTTCCGGTGTGGTGACTGTGAACCCCGGACCCCCAAGTTCACAATATACTTCATGCTTTCAAATTCATATAATAATACATTACGACATCAAACAACAAAAAAACAATACAAAAGAAACTCCCCAAACATGATTTAAAATTATTTTAAAAAAATAGTTTTCTTAGCTTTGGTATGTCCCTTTGCCAGTTACAAGTGTTTTCATGCATATCACAAACCTAACACAGTCCTTTCATGAATAAAAGCAGCCATCTTGTTTGTGCAAGTGTAGATCTAGCCATTAATTTCTCATATTCTTTTCCATCTTCCAATTCCCCACAACCTCATCCACCATCACATGATTTAGCAAGGGCGGAGCTTGGGGAAAAGGCAGATAGGGCTGTGGTCTTACTAATTAAATATTTGCCAGAAATATAATCTTCCAATGCCACAGCAGTTTTAGGCTAAGGGAAGGGGCTACACCCCATTTGTGCCCCAAAAAAGACAAAACAATGCAACCCAGCCAATTTATTACATCCATGCCCCAGAGGTCAAACATGTAGGTTTTTGGTCTATACAATAATTGTATTAATTAAATTCATTTAAAGATCAAGGGTGTGTTTCATTTACCCTTTAGATTATCTTAATTAGTCCTAATTCACTTCTTCCTCCCCTTAGCTATTTTTTCACAGCTCCATATCTCCATATATATTCCATATCTCTGTTTTTTAGTCCTTTACACTAATACTTGTAGCAGTTTATGATCTTTGGAATAGTGAATTATTTTGTTCACTATGTCAAAAGACAAGAAGAGGCATTCAGATTCTTTATCTGTCCTTTACTTTGACATGACAGATATAAAATATTTTTTTTTTAAAAACATGACAAGTAGCCTAAGTCAAATGATACAGTAGTTCCCAGTGGTTACATTCTTTTTTCTCATGAATATTCTATTTATTGTCATCAACTGTCATTTTGCTCCTATTTTTATCACTCATTGAAATAAGGTATGTACAGTTCGTTACACTAGGACTCAATAATGACAAAGACAGATTGGTATGCTAATTAGTGCATGTCAGCACCAATATCAGAAGCTTTCCCACCCTTTAGATTTCTGTCATTTATTGTCTTCAAACACACAGAGGAATAAAGGGTTCCAAAAGAACACAACGGTAAAATAAGTGTCATTGATTGATTAAATGTTCAAAAGAAATTGACAGAAAGTCATTGCTGTTATTTGAAAAAAGTGTTAGAGGTAATGCATCATTGACAATTATTCTAGTTACTTAAAAATAAAAAATAATGTATGCTTTAAATAATGTTTTACAACATGTCATGACACTACCAGTACTGCAAATGATTTGCATTTAATATATATTTCTTACTGCCACCAAATATCTTCTAAATCTGTATATATGCAATGTAATCTAATCATTGAGGTTCACCCCAATTTTTATAGAATTAGTTAATTGGAGTTAGGGCATGGTACTGATACTAGGGTGGCATGGGCGCATCACCGTGATGTGTCTATACGGCCCAAACTGGGGACTGCCTACTGTTTGCTCGTGGTTCGAATTGCAAAGATGTGCAAAATCATTGGGGGCGGCTTTTCTGCTTCCTGCTGACACGTCCATTAATATTAACACCCATAATGTTCCCAGGCATGGCAACTTCAAGCATGCTGTGTTTGCAGTGAACTGTCCGACGGGCGAACTTTTCAGCCATCACTACAGAAGCATAGGTTGTGCAACATAAAGCCAGCCATACACAGTCGGATTCCATGGCCGCTCGATCACCTATCCGATCGATTCCGGCGATTCTGGCGGGAATCGCAGGTGTGATCGTTCGGCCAATTAAGAGAATCCGATCGCTGCATACCACCTTGTCCAACGGATTCCGGGACGATTCCGGGACGATTCCGTGTCCGATTGTCCACCTCACAAATGGCAACTCCCCCTGATGTGTGCAGAATCGGATCAAAAAGACCAACATGTTGGTTCTCTGTCGGATCCGATTCTGGGCCCCTGAACGATCGGACGTGATCGATCGGACAAGGTGGGCTGCACACGATTCCGGCACGATCGTTTCGCGTGCACGCGCCCAGGATTGATCGGCCCGGAATCCGGCCGGAATCCGACCCGTGTATGGGGGCCTTAAGGGTGGATGTCACTGCCTCAGACTACATCCTCAAGGGGTTCAAAGAGAAATAAATAAGCAAGCTGGTCTTAGAGCAGAATCCCCATAAAGGTTAAAGCAAAGAATCAGGTTAGGGAATTACTTCTTCTAAACATGCTAGTAGTGATGAGCTGCATAGGCAACATTCGTATTTGCGGCATGCCGCGAATTTTATGGAAAACATTCAGAAAATATTCGCATTCTGCAATATTCGGGGGGTTTTTTATTGCGAATATCGGCAGTTTTTATTGCGAATTTTGCGCGCGTAATATATGTTTAACATGGCGAAAATTTTTATGCGAATTTTTAAAGTGACGATTTTCGCAATATTCGCATGACCCCAATATTCATTTAAAAAACTGTTGATGGTGTTGCTAAGCTTTTGTTGCAGCCTTCCCATTCGTCCACTTGCATTGAGAGGCATGTGTAATGGATAAAAAATACAGAATATCCGGAATTTCCGAATTGCCGATATTCGCGATTAATATTCGGAATCCGAATATTCGCGATCATCACTACTTGCTAGTTCAGAGTTTGGCAAACCTTTTAGGCCCCCATACACGTGTCGGATTCCCACCGGATTCCGGCACGATCGATTCCGGGCGCATGCACGCCAAACGATCATGCCGGAATCGCATGCAGCCCACCTTGTCCAATCGATCAGGTCCGATCGTTCAGGGGCCCAGAATCGGATCCGACAGAGAACCAACATGTTGGTTCCATCAGATTGATTCTGCCCAGATCAGGGGGAGTTGCCATTTGTGAGGTGGACAATCGGACACGGAATCGTCCCGGAATCCGTGGGACAAGATGGTATGCTGCGATGGATACTCTTAATTGGCCGATTGATCACACCTGCGATTCCCGGCAGAATCGCCGGAATCGATCGGATGATGAATCGATCGGACATGGAATCCGACACGTGTATGGCTAGCTTTTGACTTGTGGGCCTGACCAGGAGAGGATGTTGTGCTTTAATTGGGAGATGCAGAAATTGATTAGGCAATCTGTTCTACATTTCACTTTTGCACGCAGTGTGTTAACACATACTGCACTGCTGTCCGTTATTGTTCCACCCAGTGAAAGACTTTCCAATAATTCTGCCTGGGAAGTGCTAATGTAGTGTGTCTGCTAACGTGTTTGATGTGTACTGTGAAATGCACGTTAGCATTAATATTATTGCATGTGTTGCCGGTACCCAATGCAATGTTAAAGAGCCTTATATGTGGTGCTCCTTACAGTGTTGTCCTTCATGACATTACAGTGGTATTGCAGAGGATCACTGTCTAAACTGTTCCTCTTTGCTCTTTCATTACATATTTTGCTCTTATGTCTCCGACCTTCTCTTGAAATAAAAAGCTGAATGAGCAGTGAGCAAACGGAGGTCACCACTTAAGGTAACCAAACATGATGTGAATGCCATGGCAGTAAACAAACAAAGGGGGTGCAGCAGGGGCTAGATTAAAAAGCTAAATTGGCCTGTGGGACATCATTTACTGCTAGACCTTTAAAGACATTTGTAAATCTCTATTTATGTTATAAATATTTGTAATGCATTGACTTACATAAAACCTACTCATCATTTGGCTATGTTTATGATAAAAACAACCCTCACATTACTGTTTGTTTAGATTTGCGGAAGGAAGTATAAATATCACTGTCACCTTCTTATTTTACATTTATTTTTTTAAGATTGAAGTAAAGGGAGACTTTCCAAGAAGACAGAAGCAGCGCTAATTAGAAGAATTACAAAGAAATCTAGGGAATACATGTCATTTGGAGTCTTCATATAAACCTGAAGTAAAAGAAAAATCCTCTTGTGTGTCACTGATGAGGCACATAGGGAATAAACCAGAACTGGGCTAGACATAATAACAGTTGTGAGGAATAAAACGAACCATGAATGATTGAATGGCATCAAACACAGGTAACCATGCAAGGCTGCATTTTCAGAAGAACTTCCTAACTGTCAAGTGTTACAATTCTTATTCCCCCTTTCATTTTTGATTTTTGTAATTGAAAATAAAAATAATATTTGGAACATAGTTTGTTTCTGTGAACAATAGAAGGTTGTATAATTCTACTATTTGCTTCTTTAAAAAAAGTACAAAATGTTTGTCTTTTATTAATTAACCTCCCTAGCGCTCTTGTGGGGTCCAGAATTTTTTTTATGTTGTAGGCCTGTAACTTTCCAAAATATGTCCGTACAAGGTGCAAGGTGAACTACATTGAAAACAGTGCTACATAGAAAACCGTTTTCGTGCAATTTACTTTCGAATTTCCCGCCACCTTCCCGATGTGATGTCACTCCAGGGGGGGGGGGAGTGTTGTCACTCTCCTGAAGCAGTCTCCTTGTCACATCGGAGCCACCGGGACAGCGCCACCGGGACAGCTCCGATCCCCGCCAGACATACCCATCTCGTGAAGTGCAGTACTGAAAGGAAAGCGCTGGATGAGATGGTGCCGTCTGGAATGGCAGGGGGGTTAAAGAAGACATTGCCTCCAACCGTTCTGACAGGGGGTTCGGGATTTCATCCTCTTGGTGTTCCAGAGCCAGGTACCCTTTACGCCCCTTACTTTTGTTTTAGGCCTTCCCCAGATGGCCTTCTCAAAGCCGGCCAAACGGTTGTTGGCGCATCTCCTTACAGCAGCCAGGTGTTAAATCGCCTTGAACTGGAAAAACCATGCGGCTCCTTCAATGTCTGATCTGTATGCGAAGATTAAGGATATGTATGTTATGGAGCAACTCACTGCCCGGGTTCATGATACTACTGAGAAATGTATTGAGGTATGGGAACTGTGGTTTCTGGCGGATTATCCCCCTTTATATGCTTTTTAAGTGCCAGTGCTCTTGGGGATACTCTGGGGTGGCTCCCTGATACTCCTTTATACTCTTTTTTCTATTTTTCATCTTCTCTATTTTTTTTAGTGTTCTTTCTTCTTTTTGCAATTTTTTTGTGTGTGTATTAGTCTACGTGGATTTATGTTTTGCAAATGTGAGTTTATTTGATTGAATGTTATGCTTTGCCTGCGGGTTGTGCCGCTCATGTTTTTGTTGATTTATACATTGTCTTTTTTGAGTGGTTACCCTGGATTTGAGCTATTCTGAGTGTATTTCTTTGCTTTAGTTTTGCTGGATGCATTTTGTCTTGCGATATTGGTATTATTTATAATGTTTTGAAAAATTCAATAAATAAACAGTTATATAAAAAAAGAAGACATTCCCAAGTATCTGTAACTGTCATAGAGTTTAACATAATAGTTGTTTAAAACATGAAATGCAGTTAGGGCCTCATTATCCTCACTTACAGTATTGGACTATTGGTACTGCATTGTAGTGATGTGAATAATTAGATTAAATATAGTGGAGACTGAACATGGCCTGATCTTTATAGAGGAAGGTTATGTAGGGGAATAAAGTAAATTAAAGTACTTCTCATGTCTCCCCAGAAACAAACTAACATCTAAACCTTGCAGTATGAGAATAGTCAATGAAGCACGTCTAGTTCTATAGTAAGAATCTTTCAAATGTGAACAATGGCTTTGTTTTATTAACAGTCTGCACTCCTTTAGGCAGCATCTACATGGGCTTCTGGAAAAGCAGCATTCCCAATAATGTCTCTGAGAAGTGCCACACCATGGTGAACAAGACATGACGTGTCATGGCGCTTGGGTGTTCACCCATAGAATTAACATGGAGCCTTTTATGCTCCTGTAAATTGTGTGCAAGCACCCGAAATGCATACGTATGAATGTTGCCTAAGTTCACTGTGTGATAAAGCCATTCAAATGCTGGCAAATGTAATTTATTTGCATATTAATTAATATTGAGTGGGTATTTAGACTAAGCGCATGTTTACCTTATTTATCAACACTGTAACAGTGAAGTTTCAAAGTGAAGATTTCGCTTACATTCACACAAACGCTTTCAGGGCACACAGTGAACATTGCAACAATATTTTTACACTAATCTGTTGTTAGTTCAGATCAGTATTTGTTACATAGTGTAGTTGTGGAACCATTGGAGCAAAAGACTACACATAAATGTAGACATTGGAATTACGTGGTCAGGAGCCTCTCATTTCCCTCTTCTGTTTTTCTCTCACCAGGTGATTAACTATAGAGTTAACATGTGGTTGTTTGCCAGATGATTGACAGCCTCCCACCATCCTCCCACATAATATTGACAACCAATATACTACTTCACTTCACTACTTCTGGGCTAGGGCAGTCCCCTTTTATTCACATTTTTCGTTTTGGCAGTCTGGGCAATAGGGGCAGAAAGATTTGGATTTACTTAACCATAAGAAGAGAAGAAACAGAGACAGTTTTTCATGTGAATAATATGTGTTAGATATACAAGACTATGGTAGGGATGTTAGATTGTGAGCTTCTCTGAAAGACAGTTAGTGATATAACTATATATACTCTGTAAAGCACTGAGTTATATGTCGACACTATGTAAATACATGATGATAATAATAATAATATTTATTAGCTTGTGAACCTCAACTTTTGACTTGCCAAATAAACAACAGTTATCTACATCAGCGTACCCCATTTGTAGTCTAATCTAATTTATGCAGAAGACAATGTGTACATGTTTATATTGGTGATCATACAATATTTTAAAGACCTATTAGTATTTTGTATATGGCAATCTTTACTGGTAGAATACAGTTATACCTATCTAGGTAAACAGAATCAGGCTACCATAGATTCGAATAAGTTAGTGTCTACATGCAGATGTGTGGGAAGGTGAGCATTCCTTCATATTCTACAGTGCAGAAATACCCCTTTGGGCTTGTCCCCACTAAGGCGATCTCCCGTGATAATCGCGGCACGGCGATCGCGCCCATGTATTTTATAGAGCTCAATCCCACAGGTGTGGTTGGTCAGGATCGAGCGTGGTGCGGGCCATGATCTAAAGCACTGTTCACCATGAGCCACGAGCCGTCACCCCCGATTGCCCCTAGTTGGATCCATAGACATGAATGGTTGTGTTTAAAAAAAGTGTCTTAATTCATTGATTTTTAAATGCGCCCATTCATTCTCTATCGGCGCGATCAGGGGCGATTGGGTCGGGTTGGGCAAGATTTCCTGTCCTGACCCCCTACTTCCTTTCTGCTTTCCTGGTGATAACAAATGTCCACGATCTCTCAGCAGCGATTATAGCCCATTCTGGTAGAAAGAAGCACTGGCAGGAAATATCCATCCATCCATCCATCCAGTGTTCAGCAAACCGTTAAAGCTCATTTAGGAGGAAATATTTATCACCACTTTGACAGAGAAAATTTTTTAACAGCTTTGGCAGTAGTTTTAGATGTTGAGATTGCTTGTTGACCAGTGCTTTATCACTCTATTTACCATCTATGTGTAACAGCACACATCCTGAAGACAACATGAAGTACTTTTCTTATCAAAGCAAAGCTTAAACACTTGTGAATATACACTGTTTATAAATCATGGCCATTTACACTGGGCTGTAAGCTTTTATTTTCCACAAGATTTATATTTGACACGCTTATTCTTAGACAGTTGTTACATCATGATGATGACTTACACCCTAAAAGAGTCTTGCTTAATGCACTGGTACATATTGTACTGAATAATAGTTATATTGGAAATTTACAACATTGGTCTGGGTAGCAGTAGATATTAATATTTGATCTTTCACATCATTCTTTCACCAAATACTTTTCTGTCTTCTGCTTACATTGCTGAAAGCTTTGCAGAATATTTAAGACTTTGCAGAATGTAGACTTTAGTCAATCAGGGCAAAAGAATAAATATAATTTTTGTATTTTTTGCAATAAATCGAATAAACATGGAGAACCAAAATATACAGCTCATAGCTGGCAGAGTCATTCAGAACCCTACAGCATTGGTCATCCATACACATGATCTAGATATACAATATTCCTACTATTTACTAGAGAATCTTTTTTTTTTTTTTGATTAGTTTGACTTTGTGTGTAAATTGTAAAGCCTGTCAGCATACTATCATCACCAAGCTTGCTGCTTATGTAGAGAAGGGTTAAGGGGTTGCTACAAAAAATTGTATTGCTCTAACACAAATAGTTTTTGCATAAATTAAGTTCAAAGAAATGTCAACATTTCCACTTTGGACTTAATTTATGCAAAAATTTCTTGTGCTACATTATACTCATCTGATCAATCACTCCCTCGTCTACTGGAATAGGTTCCAGCTTCAGCTCATTAAGTTTCTTCAGGGGAGATTCTTGGAGCGCCAGAAACAGTTATGGCTCCAGAAGCAATGGATCAGGGGTGCATCATTTCTATCCTCTCACAACTATCCCTTGCAGTAGGAGGAAGTCAGCTCTAAAGCCCATACCACATCATTTATATATGTCAAAAAATCAGTATGCTTGTGTATGGATTCTTGAATGGAAGTAATTCAATTGACATGATTTACCACCAGTTCCCTATGAGAAAAGATGTAGTTTCAATTTTTATTTAAGAGGTAAAAATTACAAACAAATGTAATCAATTTTTCCACTAAGATTAGATTAGAAAGTCAAATTAGTCTTCAGTTAATCTTCCAAACATTGCCCGCAGCTGTCTACAAGAAATACATACATTTATCAATAGAAACAGAGTTTTAAGAAACACTAATTAGTCTTCAATAACTGATGTTCTAATCAAAGTTCAGTAGCCCTTAGAAACAATTGTGAATAGTTACAGCAAGTATTATGTTCTAAAACAAATCCCCTGCACCTGCAAAAATTAAATAAAATCTGTATTTATATATACACTGTATATATATATATGTGTGTGTACAGCAGAAATTGATAAAAGCTCGAAACTGAGCTGCAGCAGGTTCCACAAAGTTGTTAAGTGCATGTTTATCCTCATATCCAGGGGTTGTCTTTTGAAAGTAGACTTGCCCTCATTTCTGCATAGGTTGGAGTGGGTGGTTGAAGTGGTGGAGGTAGCCTGACAGAAATCGGACCGTACGCTACACAAGCATCAAATGCGTTTGCATGGCTGTCATTCAAGAGGATAGCCTCTTCTATAGATAAAATGAATAGATAGATAGATATGAAACCCCACCACTCATGTCTGAAGACAAGCACATTAAAGCCATGGATTACTGAAACAATGTCCTAATGTGACTGATATGAGCATATTTGGTTCGGATGATGTCAATGTACTATGACTACTGAAGCACAGTATGATCCCTTCCCTTTCTAAACTTGGCCACAAAGTAGTATCCCAACATAACAATGACCGCAAACAAACCTCTTGGGGACGAATGCCTTGCCAAAGAAACTAAGGGTAATGGGGCTAATAGTGATAAGCAGCATAGGCAATATTTAATTTGCGACAATTTTCAAATTACTCTACAAATATTCAAAGTAAATTCGCAAATTCAAGATCTTTCATTATAGTTTGGAAGCAGTTCAGCAGCTGTAATACAATTTATTCCAATATGTGTTGTCACAGAGACATCTGGTGGCAGAATGAAATTGCAGCTGAAAATGTGAAATCACATAAAAACCTTTAGAATTGCAAATTCTTTGCGAATATCTGCATTTGTTCATACAAATATTTTGTGCGCAATGCATGCTACTTTTCCCAGAAACTTGAATATTATATATTACATATATATTGCAGTATATTCGAGTTATTCACACATTCGTGAAGCTTTGATATTAATAATAAAAATTTGTGATTCAAATATTCGTGCTCAACAGCATTCCTGCTCAACAAGACTTGAAAGCCTTTAGCATAGCATTTTTATTATTTACCATTCTTTATGCACCTCAATTGTGATGAGGTGTGCTCACCTGGATAAGCAGAAAGCAGAATGCAAGCAGAATTTTCCCATAGTTGCAAAAGACAAAAAGATTCTGACATTTACCTATTACCCTCCTAAGCGGTCAGCCCGAGTTTACTTGGATTGAGTTTGTATACTAACAAAACTCACCCCAAGCTAACCTCATGGAAACTTACCTGTGTGGTGGGAGTCCACAACGGTCTTCCATATTATGGACCTGCCAATCTTTTCGGGTCCATCTTGATGACGTCATTCATTAGGCAGAGAGCTGAGGGGTGGGGGGGGGGGCGCTTTTTCTTGGAAAGACAAACATGTTAATTGTTCATTAATTTAAGTGCACAAGAGCAGCATATATATTTAATGTTGCTCCTGTCTTTTGCCTTTACCCCAAAAAGTTATTTCATCTAAATATAATGGTCCATTTGATTCATTGACATGTTACTAGTGTCTAGCTATCACCAAGCATCTTAGTTTACATTTGAAAGCAAGGGGTAACCATGTGATTGCTCTATTGATATCAATTGCTTCGTAAGGGAAATTTCCTTAAAGCAGCCATTTGCGCCGCAGTATGTGTATGGTGCACTTGAACAAGAAACACAGTACAATTATAAAAAATAGAAAAAACTTACCTTCGCTTTGTCCCTGTAATGATGTTGTGCAACAACATCCCTACTCACACAAGGAGGCTTGCTAAGGGTTTCTTGACATTCCATTACCATGGCTCACATGGAGAAAAGAAGGAAGAGGATTCAGTTGCTAGTACTATGGGGTGGCATGGCAGGTATGTAAAAATACCAAGTTAAGTATGTTCTTTTAAGAATTGTTGAGACTTTCTTTGACCTTAAAAGTTTCATCATTAAGGGTAAGGCTTCACTACGGAGGACAAAAAAACACATGCAAAAAGCATGTGTTTTTCTGTCCGGTTTCCACGCAGTGCACTCGAGGTTTCACCCTTTCTTATAGTCCATTGAGAGTCTATTGGCTGTCAATGGGCTAAAACCTGCGCCAAAACCGCGGCCCAAATCAATGCATTTATGCTGTCCGCATTGCAGCATGGTCGGTCTGCAGCAGTGGAGTCCAGCTCATTGGGGCAATGGGAGCGGTTTGGCCACGGCTAAAAAGCCGCATCTGCGCCCAAACTGCCCAAGTGGAGCCTTAACCTAATACTAATAAAACATGATGGGAAACACTGAAAAATCTAGAAGGTTGAATGCCAGGTTCAGAAAAAAAGAAACCAAAAAATCCCTGTATGTTCTAGGACTATGCTTTGCTTGGTCTATGGCAGAGGGTGCAGGCACTAACATACCTCTGTACTGCATCATGATAGGGAGAGAGACGATGGTGCTGTCCTATATGCTAAAGAAGTCTTTGTTCAAGATAACAAAGTAACCAGAAGGATGTATGTCACAAAAATAGTGCATTTGTTTCTTACCATTAAATGAAAAATTATCTTGAAAACTTGTGTCACTGAACTACATTTTACATTGATAACATACAAAAAATGGCTGGCAATGTCTTCATTTTATAGCTTATAGCTGTTTTCTTCATCAGTTCCTAATGATATATTTTTTCTCCATTAACTTACACTTTGCCATTTTTTGCTATGTAGTTAAAACACCATTCGTGAAAACTGTTTTGTATTTAACCTTCCTTTAATGAATGTGATAGACTCTACTTATTGTGATCACTTTGCAGTAGAAATAGGCAATTAATTTCATCTGTAGATTGCTTTGCCCCTAAGGACTTTAGCAATTGCCAAGATAATGGCATGCATATTGTTATAAAAAAATGTATTTTGTTTTTAAAAGATTTCAGTTAACATACTGAACTGAACACAATAAAACATACTATCATTGTTTTAATATTATTATTATTGCCTCTCTTTTTTCTATTTCTATGTAAGAGACAGCTGTGATGTGCCGAAATTACCTGTTTTTAAGTGTAACTTTTCTCATTTACCAACACTACTGTGTGGAGAACAATATAAGATGTTCATTCATTTATAAATGTATGTATGTTTATTAAAAGCCTATCCCTGGACAAAAATACTATTTTATCTTCCCTTCAATTAATCATCTTGGTTCCCTGTCGATACCGTCCAGATTTGGGAGACCACTGAGTCCCCAACGACCAATCCGTTATTGGGCAATGTTGCTGCCATAACTGTCATGTGAACATAACTTTCAATAACTAAAGAGCAATGTAGATTTTTTTCATACCAGCTCTTAGGGCCCTTTAACACTAGATTCATCACTCTTGCAACTGCAATCTTCACAAGATTGCATGCTGCAAGATGTTTGTGGTAATGCTCTGAATTTTGTGTTACCAAAAAATGCAAGCATATCTCTAGTGTCCTATGGAAGCCTCTGTGCCTTCTGTGACACGGCCAAGGTTCGGACATCACCAATCTATAGTAGTTAATACCTATACAATAGTAACATCCAACATTTCAGGTAAGCACGTTCTGTGATGGATAAGTCATGCTGGCATATGTGCGTGTGAAAAAGTGTGACAGGGTGACAGTTTAATGAGTAGATCACAAATTGTAGCTAAGTTATATCTGGAAATAAGGTGAAATAGGAATTTGGTTGGACGGGTAGGAACTGTACTCAAGGCGGGGCCAACCCCTGTGGACTTTTAAGATGAGTACTTAATATAAAGGTAGTTCCAGTCGAGAGATAAACGTATATACTTTATTTGTCACAATGTAATACACAGAAGATTACGAACAATATCACCATAAAATTTGACAGTCTGTAGGGTTGCCTCCATGGGAGGTATAACCTTTGCATTAAAGGACATTACTAGTTACTCCTGATGCACCGATGTTTCCAAACAGTTAGTGTGGTACAATGTCCGTACTCCAAACTCATCCGACGCGTTTCGTCCTTTTTGGACTCTTCAGGGATATTTCTTGGAGATTTACCTATAAGTCATCAAAGTGTTCACGACCATACTTTGCATCAGTTTTTGATTATACATCATTTTCAATTGTTTATATTGTATATGGTTTAACCCATGCTCAAGTTATTATACCTAACCCAATCAGTTGCGCCCCATAATTTGTCTAGTATCAGTCCAATACGGCGGAATTGTCCCTCTATTCCCCAATCTCCATCTTGGCTGTATCTGTTTGTCTATGCATATCTTTCATCACTTTAACATTATCTCAACAACCATCCATATATTTATTATACAGGTGATTGATCTCTCAAAGCAGTAGTAAATAAACAATGTCATGGCTTACCGACAGTGTTTATGATTCATGTGCCAAGGATGTTCTTCCGCGGGCTCCTGCCACCTGGGTCTCCCTCCGTCTATCCAGGAAGGTCCTTAGGGATTTTACACCATATGCGAGCCCTGACGAGCCAATGCTATCGTATAGGGGGGAAGGATATTTATCTCACTTGTTTAAGGAGATGTTTAAGAGATAGCCCAGGTGCTCGAGTGCTCTACTGAGGATTGTACCATAATTTGTAAGGGTGTCTTCCCAAAATAGGTCGAGTGATCGTGATCAGTAATTGTCGCATAATAAATGAGTGCTAGCCTTCCACCGGCAAAGATTAACGAATCACCAATGTAATCACCCTCACAGAGTGATTTAGATTTTGAACTGACCTTTTTTCCTGTCGAACGCTCTATTGTCCAGTCTGGTCCTTGTCTATGTCAAATCGTTAAATTGTAAACGTAGCAACAGTCCGATATAGAATCTATGCAGGTGAGGGTATACATGTATCTATAGTCAGAGATTCAGTCCATGCAGGTGGGGGTATGCCAATACACTGCTTAACATTAATAATATGGTCCGTGGTTAGTCACTCCTACCTTGGGATCGCTTTTTAATTGTTCTCCTGCATCTTAGTACTGGAGTCCCCTGTCCTGGTCCATGTCATGGTCTCATCTGTCATGTTAATAAATCTGGTCTGTTTTATAGTGGTCTCCCTTCCCGCCA
>CM070032.1:155626843-155650334 GCA_036250615.1 Ptychadena robeensis
CCTGCGGTGGCAGGACATTATCCTAACGTTCTTTATGAACTATTGAACAATATTTGTACTCTTGTGTACCTAATAATACGATACATTTATGTGTGTACAACTTTAACACAAGAATGACCAACCTTGTAAGGTCAAATTGTGCGGTTTTTATTCTATGATTTATTCTGATATATTTTTTCATCAAACTTTGCCTTACTAATTGACCAACCTTTTGACATACTATCTATAATTAGGCCGTTAAAGTCCCCATGCCCCTGCGATATCTCCCAGGGGGAAACTTCAATCTCTGGTGGAAGGTTCCCTCCCCCAGATGATTAACCCTTATCTATTCATCGAATATAGTCACAACTACAAAATTAGAGCTCAACACTAGTTATTAAAAGCCAATGGGTGACTGGCCAAGTGGGGCAGTATCAGAGAAGTGGGAGAGCTAATTAGGTGCACAACAGAGTACAGTAGGGATTAGAAATATGCATAGTGTGAGGAAAGGTTAATCAGGTGAACAGCATGGAAAAGTAAGTATTGGTGAGTAAATTTGTTGGTAGACCAAAGAGGTTCCAGGTGTTGGGCTTGACATATTGAGATTATATTGGTGTTATCTACAGTATCTGAATAGTACTTTCAGTACTATTACATGTAATATTAAGACATGAAGGAAACCCCCACAAGCTACGTTTAGGGATGCTGGAGGACAAAAATTACAGACTAGCAGATAGCAGTAAAGTCAGTAATGCTAGCCATACACAGCCCGATAAATAGCCCGATCAACCAAGCCCGATCGAAGTTTTTCGTTAATCGGGCATAAATCGGGTTTTGCCCACATGGTTCGACAGAGCTTTCCTGATCAAAATTTAGCAGAAAATCGGCCATTACATGATCGGACATGTTGGAAAATTTAATCGGTCCGGTTACATCTTTCTACTTTTCTTGTAGCGCCCGACTAAATGAACACCGATCATCCCCGATATTACTATTACTTCCCATTGAATGAAAAATTGGACGACAAAAATAACGATAAACTCCGACTATGATGTACGATCATAGTTGATCGGGCTATTTATCGGGCTGTGTATGGCTAGCATAAGTCACAGATACATTTTGCTCTTATGTTCAGATAAGTATTACTGGAATCCTGAAAGCATATATTCATTTCAAATCATATCAGGTGTTAGATATAGATAGAAAATAGAAGGAGGTTGTTAATAAAAGATAAAAGGCATGGAGCAACAAGGAGACAATGAAAGAACACCCCAGCAGTCTTTTATCATGTAAAAAAATAAGTCACTGAGCTGTTATATTTAGTATTGCTCATTTTCTCTATTTTATAACCTTGACTTAGGGGACAGCAGTAGAGTACACTTTTATTAAATGTGACCAACTAAATTTAGAGCCAGCTTTAGAACAGCAACCAACAGTCAATAATCCTACCATTCTTTCTGGTAGAAAATATTCAAGAGACCCCAGAGATATCAAACATACACATGTATATCATATAACGTTCATATAGATAGGGCCATGGGGGGTTTGTGTGCAGAACCCAGAAAATACTGGTGATCAGAAACTCCCACACTGACTTTCTGAAAAAAAAAAATCTTCAGATTCAGAGTCACATTTGTTTAAAAATACTGTACATTTTTTTGTAACAGACAGAACTTCCCTTTTATTGAAAGGCATACATGCAGAAAAACAGTTTCCTGTTGACCATACAAAGTTTTTTTTCAATCTTTTAACCACGGTTCTGCTTTATCAGGAACTGAAAATGTCATCGCCTACCCACATAAAGCGTAATCATTTATAATTGGTTGATTTGGAAATTGACCACTCCTCTTTTTGGGCAGTATTTTCCTGTTCATGTTTATCTTTATGTCTTTAAAACATAATTTACTTCCTTATCAGAACAATCACCATCTTATATTGTTCTCCACACTTTTTATTAAACCATGAAAGCAAGAAGTATCTGTTACATTTCTACAACACTGGTAAGCTGGCTGTGGTTAAGGCAACACAGGGCCATTGAGGTTGCAGTTTACTTTAGAGCCATATAGTCAATAGTTATGGCCAAACTTTGGCAGGGTCCATCTGCGAAAAGGCAGATCGGACTTTTAAAAAAATCAGATATCCGCCTGTTAACGGGAAGATTCAAATTTCCGTCTATTCGCGAGGAATTTGAATAGAAAAAAACGGTAGTCGGCGTCACTTCTGGTTTAAGTTGGTTTTCTTTCACAAGAGACCGGCTTTTCTTTGCGGTCTCTCAAGAATTCTTCCACTGGCTGAATCTTTCTGCTCCTGATCCAGTCACCTTTTTCCCGCCAGTGAACAGGGCAGGTCAAACTGTCAGCCGTCAATATGGGTATATTTTCACATTTTTCGTAACCTTTTTATAAATCCCAAGGAACCAAGTAGAGCCACCCTAGTTGAGTTTTTGCAATTGTGTGCTTTATTGCATCACTTCTCAATTCAATGAAAGCTAATGAAAGGTGTCATACGCCAATTTAAATGAAAAGAAGTTTTGTCATATTAAAATATTTTTAAAAGCTTCCTGGCATTCTTTACACTTTTACTGATGATTTAGTTAGAATAGCATGAGCAATATATTTATTTTTTCTTAGCATTCAAGATATTGAAATTAAATTGAATCATAGTAGTCGAACCTGTAGTCGAAGGAAAAAAAACAAGATTTAAATAACATGAATCTTAAAAAATGTCATAGCTTTTCCTGTGGGATCCTGGCAACTGTGTATTTATAGGTATTATCAGAAACATTCAGGAAAGTGAAATAGACATTCTTTATATTGCTTTAGCAGAACTGTGATATATTAAACCATGAAATGCAGAGATAAAATGTCACATCTATGTCGATTGAAATAGCAATCTTGTTCATTCATTTATGTGCATAAAATACATGCCTTTCCACATTTAAGTCATGTAGGAACTTCCTACAGCAAAGTAACAAAAGGGGGTCCATTTACAAAAGTGTAACTCCTGCTGTGTTTCATTGATATATGTGGAAATTCAAAAAGAACAATTCAGAATGTATAAGCTTAAAAAAGTCATTAGAGCTTATGATACAAATTAAATATGAATTCCGTGTATACCACTGCCCGGATGAAAGAAAAGTACATAACTTTTCTAATTAAAATTCCTTTATTGCCATAATATAATATTAGAACATTGCTGATGTCATAGGGACAAGGGATGCTCATAAATATGAAGTTTGAATT
This sequence comes from Ptychadena robeensis, assembly GCA_036250615.1. Lineage (NCBI taxonomy): Eukaryota > Metazoa > Chordata > Amphibia > Anura > Ptychadenidae > Ptychadena > Ptychadena robeensis. The sequence continues at coordinate 155,630,065 of CM070032.1, forward strand.
TAATAAAGCTGTGACCTTTTCTATTTCTAAATATCATTTGTGTGGTGTTTTATTTAAAATGGGAAGGAAGGAATCAAATCCGTGGTAATGTAATGATGTGTCTTGCACTGTTTCTTTTTTTTTTTTTTACGTTATTTATAATTTTTACAAATTTAATAACAAAAGATACAAATACAGTTAAATTAAATTGAACAAGATGCTTTTCTTAAAATGTGTAATTCGATAAATTGCTTGACAGATAAAGAATTCTAAATGCCCAAACAGTTGTAACATGTAAATAAACAAAATGATAAAAACCATCAACAATACAGTGGTTCACCTTTTATTAGTTGATACATAAAGGTATAAGCAAAAAGATAGATATGATTTTGTAAACATAAAACCATAAATAAGAAATCTCCATCGCACACTTCAAATATAGACAAGCCCCCCGATAAGCCTCAGGAGACTAGCTGTGCCATCTCAGTACTCGGCTGACCCTAAGTCTTATGGGTGCAAAGGATGACATGTGGGAAAGGCTTGGCAAAGAAGCAGCTGCCCACAAACAAACAAGGCCAGGATACACTGATGTAGGAGTGCATGCAGTAAGGTCCAAGCAGGGTCAGGGCTTAGAGCAGACAGAGGATTATTGAGTACAAAGCAGAGTACAGAAGACCCAGGCTAAAAGACGTAGTCAAGCGCAAGTAGAGTGAAGGCAGATGGTCACAAACAAGGAACAGGTCAGTGTCTCCAATATATATCGAGCACTAGAAGAGGGGAGGGAATGGAGGTTCCCCTATATGGATAAATGGGAGAAAATTGTAGGGAGAGAATATACGAGGGAGGAATGGAAGGGGATATGGCGGACTGCCGGGAAAGTCTTGATTAGTACAATGTATAAAGAGAACAGATATAAATCCTATATCATTGGTATTACACTCCAGAGAGGTTGCATAGGATTTACCCCCAGGCTTCAGATAGATGCTGGAGGTGTCAGGGGCATAAAGAAATGATAGAACACATCTTTTGGACATGCCCTAGGATATATATGCGTTATGGAAACAGGTAAATGAAGTTGTAAATGCAGTATTGGGCAAAGACATCACTATGGATATAGAAACTCATGTTCTGGGAATGTCAATAAAAAATGTAAGTAAGAAAAAGAACAGATTAATACAGCATATACTATCAGCTGCCTGAATGTTAATTGCTTCCAAATAGAAGGAGAGGCCTCCACCAACCTTTACGGAACTACTGAATAAGATAGCGGACTTAAGGACGATGGAGTATTTATCTGCTATAATATACGAGAAACTTGGTAATTTCAAAATTCTTATTGTTTAAAAAAACTTGGTAATTTCCATGAAATCTGGGAACCGTGGGACGTGTATATAGGGGAAGGAAGAAATGCTGCAGATGACAAATGACAATGAGGTTGACAAAGAATAAAGAGAATTAAGATCAGGAAGGGGAAGGGAAATGAGAAAAGGAGAGATGATTGTAGTATATTATATTGTCGAGTATGTATGTGATATGTGGAAATGTGTGTAAAATTTTCTTTGAAGAATCTAATAAAATAGAATTTTTTTTAGAATTCGTAAAAAAAAAAAAAAAAGGAACAGGTCAAATTTCCAAAAAAAGCCTCACAGTAGATCACACCCAGCCGTAAACTACCATATATACTTGAATATAAGCCAAATTTTTCAGAACCTGAAATGTGCTCCATAAATTTAATTTGGCTTATATTCATGTCAAAAAATGAAAATCACGGCATTTTGTAGGTGGACTTGAGTGAATTGCAAAGTCCCCTAACATGCTATCATCACCAAATTTGCTGGAGATGTAGGGTTGTGGGAACATTAGCTGGAGATGTAGGGTTGTGGGAACATTGAAAAAAAATTATTGCTCTAGCATATGTAGTTTTTGCATAAATTAGGTTCAAAGTCAAGTCAGATGTGAACTTATTTTGTGCAAAAACTTGATATGCTAGAACAATACTTTTTTCTTTACAATGCTCCCACATCCCTTCTCTACGTCTGCAGCACTTCTAGTGATGATATCATTATCAGGGGCTTTGTTATTAACAAATCTGCTGAATTAAATAATTACACCTAAAAACAAAAGGACATTTGCTGTGTGTTTCTGTGTCTTAGTTGCTGCCTTTCCCTCCCTAGGCTTATACTCGAGTCATTCAGTGTTTCCCGATTTTTTTCTAAAATTTGGTACCTTGGCTTATATTTGGGTTAGCATATACTCGAGTATATACAGTATACTCTAAAGTGGGCAGATATGCATCATCCAGGCCTATATAGGGAAAGAAGTGCTACAGATTATCTAACAGGTGAAATGGATCACCTGTGATGGCACTCCACTATTAGAGGTGGTTGAATGTAAAAAAAATTCAACCATTTTGAGTTAATTGCAAAGCCCCTGAGCGTGGAATCATCACTAAACTTGCTGGAGATGTATAGAAAGGTTGGGGTTACACTACAAAAAAAGAACTGCTCAAACAAATAGTTTTGCATAAATTAAGTTCAAAGTCATGTCAGAATTTTTAAAGCCGAAATTTCGATTGATTTTTAACTAAATTTATGCAAAAACTACATGTGCTAGAGCAAAACCTTTTTTCCAAAGTTCCCACAGCCCTTCCCTACATCTCCAGCAATTTTGGTGATGGTATCATATTCAGAGGCTTTGCAATCTGTTCCCAAAGTCAGCTAGTCGAAAACCTGCCATGGATTAGCATACAGACTCTGTGGTCACAACAGCGGTGACAACAAACATTATGTTGGTCCAAGGGAACATTAAAAGGAGAAATGGGAGCAGATGTGTGTCCCTGAGCACAAGCCACATTAAGGACTTGCAGCCATAACAGGAAGAAGGAGAGTTTATGTAGTGCAACAATGAGGAATGAGAGTAATAATAAAAGAGAGAGAGAAAATGGAGGAGCATATCCTTCAAGGTGGTTCTGTGTTTCTCAATAATATGCCCAATTCCCATTTGAGAACAGTGGATTATAAATGAAATGTATGCTTTAGTTGTGGCTAAAAACATTCATAATTTAACTGTTAGCTTGATGAAAGGATTTCTTTAATTTAAAAGGTTTATTAAGAAATTCTTACATTTTAATGTTTCAAATAAAAGAATCTCCTTCCCTTCCTTTCCTACCAGGATTATATTTTTATATTTTGTAACATATTCAGATTTTTTTGCAATCAATAAAAAAATACAATATAAAAAAATGAATTTAATTGTAGAGCATAATCATATTAGGACTATGGTCATTCTTAACCCCCCTGCCATTCCTGACAGCACCATCTTGTTTAGCGCTGTCCTGTCAGTACTGCCCTGGATGAGATGGGGCCATCCGGCGAAGATTGAAGCCCCGGCTGCCCCGGTGGCTCCGATCTTCTCAACTGGCTTCTGCATGAAAGCCGAATGCCGCCCCCCCCCCCCTGGAGTGACGTGATGATGTCACATTGGGGAGGCATCGGGATGTTCAAAAGTAAATCGCACTAAAACTGTTTTCTACTGTATTTAATTATAATTCAAATGATACCTTTTATTTATTCATTTTTAAATGTATTTTTTTTTACCACATATTATATTCAGGATGTCCACTAGACCCTTGTACGGACATATTTTGGGAAGTTACAGGCCTACAACATTAATAAAATTCCATTAAAGTCTATGGTGTGCTTTTGGTATGGAAATCTGGACCTCACAAGAGCACTAGGGAGGTCTCAGAAGAGACAAAAATTGTCAGTGAAGATCAGTCATTTACAGCATTTCATATGCTTTGAAGAACTCATGGACAGAGTGATAGTGATAGTGAGATCAAATTGAAACCATTCAATTCCTTTCCACAGGCCTTGATAAAACAGAGAAAAAAAATGAATGAATGAATGAAGACACTAATATCTAAGAAGTGGTAAACAGTAATACATTAGATTTTTGTGCTAGGGTTCAAAACACATTAAGATATATATATAGTCTGTAGTTGATTTTTTTCGTTTTCCGTGATGTCATTTTCTGGCCATCATCATAATAAGATATTAATCTATGACAATCTATTTACATGCTGTGTTAACAACAAGTCAATAATGCCAAGCTTCTTATGTCAATGGTCACGGCTGCATAGATTCTTATTTTATCAATAGCATTAACGTACTGTTTTTATCTGTTTGCTTACTAAATATGAACTCTCAAATCATTTGGGTAGCTCATCCACAACATTTTAGGCTTCTAAACCCATGACAGAAATGTTTTTATATAACAAACATTTTTCAATCTAGAAAAAATTCCAGAAGATATACACTTGTGTGTGTGAAAAAGAAATGGAACCCATCCTTAGACCACTGGCACTTCTTCACTTACCTTCAAAGCCCTTAAAGCTATCAAAACCAAACTACACATTCTTGCTTTACACAATGTTTGTAGAGTTCTCCATCCATCTACTAAGGATTTCACTTTCTTTTCTCCTCCCCACCAGAAATATACACGCATTGATTATTTTTTCCTTTCCCAGAAGGATTTAGCACTGGTATGTAGAGATGGTCGAATTTTTTTTCAAAGTTAATTGCAAAGCCCCTGAACATGGTATCATCACCAAACTTGCTGGGGATGTAGAGAAGGGTTGGGGGTATACTCCAAAAAAGAAAGTATGACTCTAACGCAAATAGTTTTTGCACAAATTAAGTTCAAAGTCAATTAAAAATTTCGAAAATCGGAATTTCGACTTTAACTTTGAACTTAATTTATGCAAAAAGTACATGTGCTAAAGCAACACTTCTTTTTTTCAAATGTTCCCACAACCCTTCTCTACATCTCCAGCAAGTTGATGATGTCATGTTCAGGGGCTTTGCAATCAGCTCACAAAGTTAGCAAGTCGAAAAATTCGACCATCTCTACTGGTATGCAACGCAGATATTAAACCTATTGACATCTCTGATCATACTCCAATAACTTATACACTTCACCTTCCCTCCTCAGCCTCTAGCTTGAAAACTTGGAGATTAGATTACTCCCTATTAGGAGACAAATCCATAGTGCAATCTATAGAAAGAGATTTAAAGGAATACTTTGACATAAATGTTTTTCCATATACAGCCACTCTATGTCTATGGAAGGCACACAAGTGTGTCGTGATGGGCATTTTTATGAAACACTCAGCTAGTAGAAAGAAAAAAGCAAAAGCGAAAATATCAGCTTTACTCGCTGCTATTGCCAAACTGAAACAGAACCTACCCTATCTACACAAACCTTGAGCGAACTAATCTCCTTGAGGGATCAATTAAAAGAGGAGTTGAATGCCAAACACAATCGCGCTTAATTTTATCGCAGAAGCTGTTCTATGAACACAGCAACAGAAATGGCAAATATTTAGCGAGGGCACTCAAAGCAAAGCAGTTGCTACGTACAGTCCACCAAATCACAAATGCCAGTGGTAAGTCTTATCAGACGATTGAAGACATTGCCTCGTAATTCTCCAAATACTAGTAACCTTTATAACATACCCATACCCCATCCTGCATGCGCCAAGTCCACCATTTCTGAACTGAACCACTGAACTTAAATTACTGAAACCAGGCAAAGCCCCCGGCCCTGACAGGCTACAGCACAATATTACAGGACTTATATTGACATATAAGCCCCACATTTCTCTCCACTCAGCTGATTTGCAGAATTCAGATTTTCTGGAGGCTCATATTTTGGTTATACCGAAGGACAGAAAGAATTCGACATGGTGAAGTACAGGCCAATTTTATTACTCAACGTGGACCTTAAACTGTTTGCCAAAATGTTGTCGCTGTGAATTGGACCCCTTCTACCCTCCACTATTGATTTGGACCAGGTTGGTTTTTTGTCCCGGGAAGAGAAGCCAGACACAACACAACTAAAGCGTTTAATATTTTGCACCACCTATCCAGATCTGGCGACAGAAGCTTTTTCATATCAACAGATGCCGACAAAGCCTTTGATGGCATTAGCTGGGACTATATGGAAGCAACTCTATCAGCCAAAGGCCTACGTAAAAATACGCTCATGAAAATGGTTACTATACTCATTCCCGAGAGAGTTAATGGCGCTCTGTCGGATCCTTTTCATATAACTAATAGTACTAGACAAGGGTGCCCCTTATCTCCCTTGATCTTTGTATTATCAATTGAGCCTCTACTCTAGATGCATAAAGCAGGGTACAGACCTGCAGATATGGGCCAGATCGATGGCCGCTTTGAGCGCCGTGCGCGCTCACGGCCATTTATCTTGCCCATGAAATATGCACCCACCGCTGTTTTCGTAAACAGCCATATCGGACATGACCGTAAATATGGCCGATGTCCGATGCTTTGCATAGAGACCGCTGATCTCCAGGCAAAACACCGCTGATCTCCCCGGCTCCACCGATATCTGACAGCAGCGTGATGAGGTCATCTCGCTGCTGCAGGGTACATCGGACGGCTCGAATATCGAGCCGTTTGTACCCTGCTTTAGAAGCAACCCTGAGATTAAAGGAATCCACGTTGGAAAATCCAGACATGAACACACTAAATCAGGAGTATTTTGGCGGAAAACTCAGGCTTTATGTGTGTCTTCTGTGGCTTTATCTCCAATCAAGGCACTTTCTCAATACCTCTGCAAATAGAGCCCTGATTTGTAGAGACTTAAGCTATTTTTAAAAACTCTGTTCCTCCACGACTCCAGTCAGACACGCCATCTCCCCTCTTTACCCTCTTTACAACCTTATTATCAAGACTCAAGGAACGACGCATTTAATTCATCAATAAACTTGGGGAACAAATTAGATTATAAATTTACTTCTGAAGAATGGTTGAAAATAATCACCCTTACCGTAAAAGGTCCCCTGAACGTGCTTTTTCAAGAAAATAATTTTAAGCTTAGGGCAAAATGGTATAGGGTTCCGGTGTTACTGAATAAAATAATCCCGGGTCTGGATGATAGTTGCTGGAGATGCACATCTGACGTTGGCTCCTACTCCCACATTTGGTGGGATTGCCCTCTCATAAAACATTTCTGGCAACAACTAGAAATAGTGATCAGGGAAGTCACGGGGACTTTTACACCATTGCAACATCCCCAAAAAAATAATATAAGGGTTCACTGATTTTTCACATGCTCAATGCCGCCAAATTGCTTGTTCCTCTTCTCTGGAGACAAACCAGACCCCCTACTCTTGCCGAGTGGAAAGTTGAATTAGATAAAATAGTGGAGATGGAACAATAGATTCACATGGCCCACGGTTCACTAAATTCCTATTTGGAAATCTAGTCACCATGAATACAGTACAGTGCTTTACATTCTGACTGACAGAATGCTTACAGACATAGGTAGTTTTGTAAGTTACTATACTGGCACTTGACAGTTATTGTTCAATGTTTGTGATTTTAAAATGCTTTCATGTACTATGTATACATGCTGTAATTGTCTCAGTACCTTTTTAATAAAGTTATTATGGAAAAAAAATGGGAGTTTAAGTAAAAGACATTAAGGCTGGGTCTATATCTAAACCATGGTTTTGCTCATGTCACATAAAGTGCCGCTTGTTTATCCCAGTGTGTCTGTGTTACAGTGATGGATCCACAACAATAGGCCGTCTGCCGTGGGTCATGAATATAGACTGGCACATAATTTCCTATAGGAGAATGCTGAGGACGTCCGAATAGCTTGGTCTTCCCAGTGGTTGCAGTGCGGCGAATGCAGGGAAAAACATGTAGTGTAGGCTTAGCCTAAACCAGATATGCCAAACACAGAGTGGGCCAAACGTAAAAACTTGGATAAAGTTTTTCCTTCCCATTACATATAAAAATTAAGCTTTTCATATGGAACCAACCTAAGTAACCTTAACACTAAATCTAGAACAAGCAGAGGGGGTCAAATTTACCAAACATTATACCTCTCACCACCTACCCCCAACCTCAAAATACCATTTGCTTAAACTGATGTGATGGCTGCTATGGGTTGCCTTCAGTTGCACATGCCTTCAGCTTCCAGTTGCCATCTCACACGGTACTACCCTGCCTGGTGGAGAGGTCAGGCCCACATTGCCCAGTGGTAACGTCAGTTCAAGTGGTGGGTTATGGATAGTGAAGTCCCTACCTCTGTTGCGATATTTGTAGATCAATTTCAATAACCCTATTAGTCTGAACCTGTCGTGGATATGTGCATGTGGTAGCATCAGTACTACTAAGGGTATTACTTTGTAAATAGTCTTGTTGACTTTGCCGTCCGGGTGTTCTGGATCTGGGGGCGTCCCACGGCTCACAGGAAACAAGTTCTGCACCCATTGGTAAATAATGTGCGCAGTGTGTGACGCGTGCAAACCGCGCCTGATGTGTTTATGGGCGTGGTTTACCAGTAGTAATGTATAGGACGCACCCTAAACAGCTCACAAACAGAGGTCAGGTGATATGGGCACGTACATGCCGACGTGCCCATAACGCCCCCCCCCCCTCCAGTTGCTGGGGCGGCATAATGAAGACTCATCCTTATATATTGATAACATCAGCTAAAGAATAAAGGATTTCCCCTTAGTTGCTTGAATATTTGCGAAAGATAAGTAAACAGGGTTCTATTGATATGTGGCACTGTCTATGAGGTTTTGTTGCCCCTGACAGTTTATTGGGGCAACACATTTGAGTAATACAAAGATAGAAACCCTGTGGATCTACTGCTGATGGAAAGGGAAGAGTAACTTTAATTTTAGATGGTTTCACAATCAGATTCTGACAGTGGTCATATTTGTAAGGCTACTTTATTGGAGCGCCATAAAGGCCCTTATAACATAGGGACCCTTAAAGCTTCAACCAAATTAGAAAGGAACTAGTTAAGTCTCCTCTTGTATTCAGTGCCAGTTCCCTGGTTTATGTAGTGTGAAACACAAAACAATGGAAAACTTCCAGCGCACATTTTTCTTTGCTTCCACTAGCACAACTAGCTGCTAATTTCATTCAGAGCATCAGACTTCTTATATTGCATTTATCTTCACAATAGATTTCCTTTTTAAGCCAGGGGACATACTTGGAGGGATTAATATAAGCTTTGAGACTGATCTGCACAGCTATTGTGATAATTGGGATAATGTACCAGTTAATAATTCATATTAACCTCTGTTAAGAGTAAAAGTGCTTGAAGATCCCTGCTGCTTTTGATAATCTTTGTACATATTAACTAAACTATTTGATGCATCCATATGGAAAGGTGTCACAAACTACTCATAAGCAGGGCATTCAGTTGAGTTGCTCTGTTATGATTGGTTGGATCATTGCTGTAATTAAAATTAAACGGTGATCATAAAATCACAAATAAAACAGTGTATGGTAAATAACAGACAATGAAAGGGCTTTACATATTTTAAATAGCCATGCCCTGCATATTTATAGTCCTGTTAGGCCACCCTATCCCAAACCTTTTCCTAAAAACACTTAACATCTATGAATAAGGCACGTAACCAGAATTGAAGTTTATTGGCCATAGCAGCCTTTATTAACGCATATTGCACAAACTGGAAATATCATAAATCTTTATAAATATATTACTTGTTAATACATTAACATAAACCAACTGTATAAAAATAACATTCATCTCACCAGTGAGGTTGCAGGTCTCTGTAGGCTTAGGGTCCTGATTCCGCCATTCTTACAAGTCTGAGATTAGGCCTTTCAGTTGCAATAAACACAGACTTGCCACTAAATCTTCAGTAAATTCCCAAAAACGTTTTCCCAGTTGTCTTACACTTACTCTTTCAAACCAGGCTGGCTCTATGATTTTAACCCTTTGGGGTCAATATGACCACTATATTAATTTAATTCTTATATGTTAAAATATTTTTTAAAATTATTACTGTGAGGGATTAGCTGTAGAGTGGCAAGGTACGAACCCCTTGGATGGGTCCACAGAAAATGAAGGAGGCACAGCAACAAGATTGTCAGGTAAAACACACGGGTGTTTTATTTGTGCAAGTCCATATACAATATGTACAAGTAAGGCAATAAAATCTAAAGTAAACAGAAGTCCACAGAAACAGAGGCTTTGTAGCTCAACACATAAAGTCTTTGGTTGCCACACAGATTCACGCTGCTCCCCAGTCACACACCGTACTGGTTCCAGGGTGAAGCATCTGACTGAGCAGGTGAGGAGATTATATAGAGCTGTAACAAGCTCTAATGAGAAATCAGGGCACAGCTGTAATTACCCTGAACCAGTCCAAGCAATTCCAGCGTCCTCTGCTGGTCAGATAGGAAAGTATTCAGCATACTGCCGGTATCTGGGACACACATACCTCCCATACTGGATACAACCAGAGAACTTAATAGGCTTCCTGTCACATAACATATAAAAATTGAATGAATGTAGAGGTATGGGGTCAACATGACTCCTTTAGTGATTCCAGTTTTATATATAATACTTTTTTAATTATAACATATAAAATGAAATTAATATAAGTGTCTAGTGATGGCCGAACTTCGGCCGTGTCCGTCTGCGAACTGGCGGAGCGGACTTTTAAAAAAGTCCGCCGTCCGCCCGTTCGCGAACAGATTCAAATTCCCCGCCTCTAGGCGCACAGTTCCTGGTTGTGCTGACCGGATGTGACGTCACTGACATCACATCCTGGTTAACGAGCCAGTTTTCACTGAAAGACCGGGTTCTCTACCCGGTCTTCAGTGAAAACATTCTTCCTGCGGTGGGATCTCGCTGCTAATGAAGAATAGAGGGGTCCTTCTCGCCGGCGACCAGGGTGGGTCGAACACCCGTACTGTCCGCTAACGAGAAGGAGGGCGAACATGCTTGTTCGCGGCCGAACTGTCCGCCTTGCGGGCAGTTCGGCCATCACTATAAGTGTCATATTGACCCCTATATTAATTCCCAAAGGGTAAAAATCATGAAGGCAGCCTGGTTTGAAAGAATAAGTGTAAGCTGGTGTGTGAAGAGTGAGTAATGTATGGAGAGGGTAGTGTTGGATTGACCAAATGATTAAGATGGACTTTACAGTTTACAGTAAGTGATTAACAAAGCCTAAATCATTTATAACAGAGGAAATGGTTTCTATTTTTTTTATTCTTCATGGATTCCTATGGAATAGGATCTCCAAAGAGGTTGTGTATAGAGAAACATGGAGAAAAAAAATATGGAGGTAAGTTCCCCAAAACACAAGCTGGTGGGTGCTCTAAAGTTTAGTCAAAAAGGTGTTGTCAGGTTTCTTTTACTTACACTTTTGGTTGTTGTGCCAACAACGGGTATTATGTAAATGCCTTTAATAGAGTACAAATCTTTGTTGGTATTTGGAGTCTTTATCTTGGTTAGTATTTCTTTTCTTGTTTATCGTCGCTCTCTGGTGCCTCTGGACTACCGAGGTTGATCAGGCTGTGACGCCGGTTCTTCCTTGGTATAAGTAGTAGATATAAAGAATATGTTTTTTTCCAGGGGAAAAAAGGCTTATAAGAGGCGCACGTTGAAAAAACTTTCATATTTTTTTTATAAACAAGTAGGAATTTACATTGGCACGTTTCATGGCTCTTGGACATCTTCTACAGGATAGAATATATTGTATAGTCTTCTTCCACTTTAAATTTAAAGGAATAGCCAGAGAATGTTCAACTAAATTTAAAGTGGAAGGAGACTGTACAATATATTCTATCCTGAAGAAGTGGCCCACAAGAACCACGAAACGGGCCAACATAAATTCCTACTTGTTCATGATAAAATCTGAATGTTTTTTTTCAAACAACCAGCGCCTCTTTCAATTCTTTTTTTCCCCTGGAAAAAACATACACTTTATATCTAAATAATTTTTAAAACTATGAAACAGCTTAAACTTTTTGGATCTCTTTTTTAAGTTAAAGGCCTTAATGGAATATGGAATAAGCACCCCTATCAGAGGTAAATGGTTTGTCCCAGTCTGTTAGTTTTTACTTTGCTTAGTCTGTTAACCCCCTTGATAGTCTGCCCATTGAAAATTAAAAAAAAAGGTGTACAGGAAATCTAAACAGATTCGCAGTAACACTGAGGGAATGTGCAGGCTTGTCTGGAACAGGTAAACAACCTTGGGGTGGGCAATGTTTGTAAACAAACTAACCCAGACTAATCCAAGGTCAAGCGGGTTAAGAAAGGCACCACAGAAAAAGGCCGTCTGCCAGCATCTACAGGTTATGCAACCATATTACCTGGGGATTAAAAAAAGACTGCATCATAAATTACATTATTTATTTTGTGTTTAGGTTTCCTTTAATGGTTTTTATCACCATTTGTCTTGTTGCTGATTCTCTTAGGCTATTAGATGTAAAAAATGTACCTTTTCATTTTATCTAGTGTATCCAGTTTCTAATTTTACATCTTTTCTGTATACAAGGACTTAAAATGTATTAAGTTATGTGGTTGATAGATTGACGTCACCAAACCTTAGTGACAAAACATTTTTCTGTATAGCTATGTCCTAAATTCAGGGATTTGGTTTTATTTTTTTGCATTCTAATCTGTTTATTCTTGTAAAGGTTCTTGTGATTACTCTCTTACTTATCTATTTTTATCAGCAAAGGGAAAAAATATTATTATTCTGCTAAACCCATGTCTAAAGTAATTGATCTATACAAATTTAAACTGCACATGCAATAAATTTAAGCCCTTTCAGCTTGCCTTCTAAACCTCAGAAAATCTCACAGAACAAAAGATTCTTACGACAACCAATTAATTCAAGAACAATACCTAAACATATCTTATGTTGGTCTCCTAATCTCATGACATGATTCAGAACCTGCCAAGTTGTATATACCTCATTATTGCCAGGAGCAGTAATAAGGAAATGTTGCAACCTTAAAGCTACACTCCACACAGCTGTATGCTTTGATACCATATTTTCCAGCATATAAGACACATTTTGAACATCGGTCGTCTTATACGCCAGGTCAGGGAGGTGCAGGGGGCACTCCTTCTCTAGGGGAGTCCATAAGTCTACTCCCTGGATCTGTGCTTCCCGCACTGCACACTGGCTGACAGAAGCAGAGGGTGAGATTTTCTTCACCCCCCTCGCCCCCTCCACCTCCTTCCCGATGTCTGTGAAGAGTAGCTGGCTGCTAATGATAGAAAGTAGATAGTGCTCACTAGCATTATTGTGGCTGACATTGGTATTGCAGGGAGATTGAGATTAAAGCTATTTTATTGTAAAATGTATACAATTTATGTTAGTTATGTCAGGGAAACATTTATAACTATGAAAGGTTGCAGATAGGGGTGTCAAATTGGGAATGTAAATTACTTATCCAAAAGATTGAACTTCTAAGGGTGTAGGAGATCTGGGGGTTGAAAGTCACAGTAGACCTAAAAATGTTAGTTTGGTGTGCGTTGGAAGAGTGTGCATATAAGACAACTGGGCGTATAAGATGATCCCCAACTTTTCCAGTTAAAATATAGAGTTTGGGATATTTTCGCCATATAAGACTACCCAGTCTTATATGGCGAAAATATCCCAAACTCTATATTTTAACTGGAAAAGTCGGGGATCATCTTATACGCCCAGTTGTCTTATATGCTGGAAAATACGGTATATACATAAATAACATTTTCTATTTGCTTAAGTTTTTAGTGCTCTCCATCAAGTCCTGAGATTTTTGACAGTCTGATGAATGACCTGGTTTGTTTTCATTGCAGTTAAGCAATGCAGTTTAATTAGCACTCTGTACTCTGTAGGTAATTGAACAGTGAAAGAGCATCAGAAGAATGAGGAGATGCTCCCTTTTCTCTTTTCTCCTTTAAAGCAGGGCACACACGCATAGATATGGGCCAGATCAATGGCCGCTTCAATGGCCATCTATCATGGCCGTCTATCTGGCCCATATCTTATGCAGCCATCAGGGATATTGGACATGACTGTAAACCATGGTCGATGTCCATTGCTTTGCATAGAGATCGCGGGTCTCCATGCAAAGCATCGGCTGAGCTGGTGCCATAGTAGAGCTGTCATCGTCATCGCGCTGTTGCAAGGAACCTCCTATATCGAGCCATGTGTTCCCTGCTTTAGTATGTTTACTTAGGTGTGTAGGGGGCTAATCTTTTAGCTAAGTTCAGGCTATGTTTAGGGCTAATAGGCTCACTAGATCCAACAGTTTGTGGATACACCAACAGCAGTAATTGTTATTTGGTTACTAACTAGCCAAAGCCCACATTCCTTCTCAATTTGCAGTCTTGTTGGGATCTTTTTTAACTTTTTTGTGTTGAGTTTGAGTTGGGTTTAGTGTTTCAGAATTTATATTTCAGGGAAAGTATATATTTTAGGAAGCAGTTGGTGGTCAGACATTCCTAATAGAACATGTATTTCCTTCTCTTGCCCCTCCCAACTCTACTTCTGCTCTTCCTGATATTTCAAAAGATCCATATGGGGATATGGCAACTTGTTCCTGTATATATGGTGCATGGATATGCAATGATTTAAGTAAACAATGGTAAATTTGGGGTTTTGTTTATTTTTCCCTCCCACTTGTAACATGTGCCTAAGATTGCACCCTGCCGACTGGGCTCAGCAGCAATGAAAATCCTTTCCTCAAGCAAAGTTTCCTGTTTATTGTTGCCAAAGTGTGTAAAGTGAATTCATAGATTGTATAAGAAGTATACAAAATGTACAAGCTGAAGGGGATCTACGGTGTGAGGGAAAGCTGCATAGTGTATATTAGGGATGGTCAAAAAATTAGCAGTGCAAATTTTTGAGTAGAAATTTCTACTTTTTCGACAAAAATTCGCATAGTCGAATCTTGATGGGGGTCATTTCGACTTTTCGCCGAAAATTGAAATTTCAACGTAAAAAATAACTTTGCTTTTGATTTGCTGTGCCGCTATATGCAAATTTTTTAGTGTTTTATGCGAATTTTTGGCGTTATGCGAATTTTCCACTTCTACTAGAAAAAAAGCCCAATTGGTGAAACGCGTAGGAGAACTGATTAATTGTTGAAGAACATATCTTGGATGAACTATTCAGGGATTTCGGCCATTTATAGGGATGAACGAGGAGCACCGTGTGAGGAGCCCCTCTTTCTCTCTCGCCTAACTGAGTCCCTGCCTGGATGTTCCCATGAATGGAATCATGATTTTGTATTCACTAATAAATGTGTAAATATATTTCAATATATTTCTGAATTGGACATTATTTGACAAAAAATCTTTCTACAGACCTTGAAAAACCCAATTTTTTACCTGTGAAAAAATTTACTTATAGATACACTTCACCTGCTTGTGAAGATGTGGGGGTGTCATGTGTTACAGCAAGGTCTAAAATCATTTTATGATATTATGAATTAATTTATTCGAGGACTATTGCACTCTGAATTAATACTCATCCTTAATGGTAAAAAGTTTTACTAAGTCCTTCCCCCTACCCAATTGAGCATCTAAACTATGAAGTGGGGGTGGGGGGTACACATCAAAAGCAGTTCGGAGTTGGACTTTAAGTGTATTTCCCTACCATATATTCTGTTAGTATGCTATCCACGGAGAAGGCTGTGTACCTTTGTATCTGATGTTTTATATTAGACCAGATGCATTCATAGAACATAGAATTCCTTGAGGACCTCTTAGCCCCTTTATGCTCAAAGCTTTTAGGTAGAACAAGATATTTTCAGTTTCAGATGCTGGTCACAACTGCGGTGCCTAAAATTCATTTAAAGCCTTATTCTAGCTTTTAGTTAAATCCATGTGCCATATGAAGACAGGGAAATGAAACAAAAATAAAAGCTTCTCATTCACTTTGCATAAACAATAAAAAATCTAATTTCAAAATACTAACAAGTTGAGCCCAACAAACATAAGCTGGAAAAAAACTGTCCATGAAAATACAATAACAGCATGCTAAAGTGCACACAATGTAACCACCTTTCCTGATACTGTATACTAATGGGCCCTCTTGAGCTTTAGTAAAATATTAATTCAAATATTATGCAGGTGTGTTAAAAGCTCCATTTTTTTATATAAAATGTTTTACTTGCCAAAGGATTTATATTTCTGTCCATCATCTACTGAAACATACAAAGACCTACTACACAGCACTGCATGGAGGATTACTATTTTACCCACTGAAGGATTATTGCTTTAGCCAGGCTGGTAATTTACACACTCCTGCCATGCTGCTACAGTTAACACCAAATCATTTTTTTATAATCACTGTTTAGTTCCCTAAGGTGAGTGCTCCTTATGTTTTAAATATGCTTTAATTTTATCCTATTTCAGGCCCTTAAATAATGTTTTTATATTTGTTTGTTTAGGTTTTTTTATATATATTGTAGTTGTTGTGTTTACTTTTGTTTTAGCAGTTTAAAAAATACAAATTGAAAAGGCATTGTTTGTATTTTAACGTATTTACCTTTGCCAAATAAGTTTTTTTACCATGTCTGTTATGAGTTATATTCACCATTGTGAGCCCCACCACTAGTGCCCTACTGAAGCACACATAAAAGTGGCCTTATCTGCTGGCTAAACCAAGCTAGTTCTTAGTAAAACTTAACCCTAGCTTACCCCACCAGTGAACTCTTTTATTCATGTGGACAATAAGCACTTACTGCTAGGGATAGGGTTATATTTCACATATTATACATATTATTTTATTATATATTATACATTTTCTTGCAGCTAGATAGGGTTAACAAGCATGCAGAACTTATTGATATACCTTTGTAGTGTCGTGTGAGTGCAAAGTTTGAAAGAACTCACGACACCAGGTTTTTAAGGTTGAATGTCCTCTGTCCACTTTCCAGGCTGAGCTCACACCCCAATAAGCAAAGGTCCACACAAGCCAGTAGGGGCTATTTACAGTTTATTAGGAATATTTACACATGTAGCTCCGACTCCCGAGGGCAGAGAAGGGGTTCAGACATGGGAAAAGCGTTACTGTGCCACCTGCTGCTGGAACCATTCGGCTGGGTGTTTGTAGGTTTGTAGGGTCTGCTGGGTCCAAAGCTGAAGCTGTGGTACTCCAGGGAGATGTTGATGTGCAGATGACCGAAGCCAGAGAGCCCAGAACATTCTGAGGTGCGCTTATTTATGTACTCAGTTGCTGGGCAGGACTAACTCTGCTACTTTTTGGAGGGAAAACTTAGTAAACACCCAGCCATGACTCATGGTTGGAGCAGCACGTACATAGCAGGTGTAACCCTTAAGGGGACAAACCACACAAATAAGTAATTATGAGCATATATTACAGCAATATAAGGCACATATAAATATAGTAATGTGGCCCTTTCTCGGGTCACTACACTTTTATTACATATTGAGGTCTTCTGATTCACCTGCTGATGTCAGCTCAAGCCTCCTTTGCGTTACTGTGGACATAGATGGGCTGCATCGACATTAACCTAACGGAGGTGATGACCTACGGATCGGGAGCTCTGATGGGCTGTCAATGCCCCACTGCTGTCAATGGCATGCATTCCGTTAAAAGCAGGAATTTAACGGATAGTAGAGCCTGGGGCTTACAGTCCAAGTATGAGACTGAGAGGCAGAAAGTTTAGCAAATGCTGCTCTAAAACTTATGACAACAAAAATTGCTCAAAGGGTTTGAGATCCTTAAAGGGAGGCCTCCCTCTAGCTAAAAAAAAAAAAGAAAAAAACTAAAATTGCTCCATATACCATTTTTGTTCTTTTGGGTTTTAGAATTTATTTGCCATTTACATCTTTTCTGTTTAAAAACAGACTAATGGATTAGTCAGTTTTGTCCCTTCTGTTCCAGATCCTAATAAAACACACAGACTGATTGGCATGGGATAAAATGGTAACTGCGGCCCTTTTATTAATAATTTGTAAACATATAAAAACCATTAACATTTATTTAACTTAAATAATACAGAAAAGGAGTCTTTGTGTACATTAAGCCAAAAGGCGTCACTTAACATTACCATCGCACATCAATAATCTTGATTTCCCATATGCAATGGAACCAATCCCATATTGTAACACAGACACCACACTGGTGGAGCACCATACCACCAGATGTGCCCTCCACATTAAACCCATAAATATAGTTAGAACAGACCTCAAAAGACACCCCCAGCAATTACTTCCCCTGCAACTCCTCTCATCACCTGACCTTCACCTCCAATCCTGTATGTTTTTTTAATACCCCCTACAATTTTTAACCCCTTCATTGCTTTGGGCACTATTCCTTCCATAGTGCAAAAACCTTCCAAAAAGGTAGTCATGTAGACCTCACATGATGGATGTAAGGTCTACATGACTACCTTTTTGACATGTTTCTAAAGCAAACTATACACGAGTCCACTTTTGCCCCATCAACCTTTGATTTGATAATCTTGTGCGATTCAATCAATTATACGACCACACAGTGTGATCAATTTAAACCGATCAATTCCTTTACATAGGTTCGCATGCTCCATAGTACGATTGGATACAAATCAATTGAAATAACAAGAAAAAACATCAAATACTGATACCATCTCCTGACATGTACCAACATGTCTGATCACTGCTTTATTTTATGTTTGATTTCGCTCACTTTGGGTTGATCGCACCAGGTGTGTGGGAATCGATTTCCATTGGAACGACATAAAAAGATAGTTTTTTGGTTGAACCGTGGAAATATCATACCACGTATGGCTACCATAAGAGCTTGATCTGTAGAGCTATTGTGCTTACTAAAAATGCGTTATGATTGTTACCAGACCCTCCAGCTCTTGAATCAGTCCAGATAGGTCATAGTTAAGCAAACAGTGGTAGCTTTAGAATAGAAAAATAGTGAGTATGGTTGTTTAAATGATTGTAGATAGATCAGCCAGAGGGTTTTTTTGTTCTCAACAAAACTAAAGTTGAAATTATTGTTTTATCAATCACAACATATTGTTTACCTTTCTGTTATGTGGTAGTACGCAATTATAAACATAGTTTCCTGTGTGCAAGGCTCCCCCTTGATTGAAGACACTAATTTGGAAACTAGGAAACCTCCGTTTTTCAAGGCTTGGATAAAATCTCAATTTTTCTTGGCAAACCAATAATGGAAACATTATATTACGTCCCTATAATTTAATTTAAAGCTCATTTGCAGAAAACAAAATCACCTGCTTCACTTCTAGAAATGTGATCTATATTTTATATTTACGAAAATCTACCAAGGAGCACTTATTTTTTAAGCTAGCAGCGTCTCCATCCAAAGTAACTGCAGGGACACAAAGGGTTCCTAGCTGAATCCCGGCATGACCGACCTGGCGTGATGACGCCATCATGCGGGGTCAATTTGCTGGGAGATCAGCAGTATTTTGTTATATGTCCAGCTTTACTCACATCATATGATGGGTTTCTTTATAGTTTTCAGGATTCAAATCTGTTTTTGGTGACACAGGTGTTATCTATTGGCCGACACTAATGTAAATCCACAGGTTGGAAAAAGAACTCAATTTCAATATAATACAATTTTGAAGCTGCTCTCCTGCAATTAAATTTATTACACTGATTCTCCTGCACACCTTAAGCTTTCTACATTATGTATTAGAAGATGAAGAACATCAGGTTGAGCACGCCTCGTTTCCTGGCTGGGGAGCAGCATCCTTTAGCCCTTTCCTCTCCAGCCTGGCTTTTCCAGCTTAACTTCATTCCATTCATCAAGCTTTAGCTCTATTATTCTGAATGCTCAGCAATACATGTTGACCTCACTAACCCATCTTGATTCATGGTGCTATCTATATTACCCTGCGGGAATCTCCTATCATCTTTGATATTCTTAAAGCATGGACATACAGGGATAATGTCAATGGACCTAAAATGTTTGCATTTGAAAGGGGTGTTTATTTTTAATTACCATATATACTCGAGTATAAGCTAACTCAAATATAAGTTGAGGCACTTAATTTTATCTACACCATTGCCCTAGGAATGAATCAAACAGTTGAATCTTAGTGCCACACCCTCAATAGATTTAGGAGAACACAGGTTTATTGATATTATGGGATGGGTTTTCAAGGCACTTCTTATTATTCAAACATGAAAATAAGTTTCAATTTAAAATGTCTATATTATTATTATTATTATTGGGACCAATAATTGGAAAGGAATCTTTGTTTTACATTTCACTAGCTGATCTTGGGAACAGAGCATTCACACAGCCTGCTGGTGTTCTGAGATATTTTCCTGCCACCTGCGAACCAGCGTCCAGCAAACATCTGAACAGGTAAGTGGCACCCTGACTCGAATATGAGCAGAGGGGGATATTTTCAGCAATTTTTTTGGGCTTGGTAGGTTTATTGTAACAGTGGCAGATAGCACATCAAAAGGAAAATCGAAAAAATAAC
>CM070032.1:155661945-155673154 GCA_036250615.1 Ptychadena robeensis
ACCATCTCGTCCAGTGCTATAGTAGGAGTAGCAGCGCTGGACGAGATGGTGCTGTCCCGACAGCTAGGGTGGTTAAGCATTTGTCATGGACACCATTGCCCATTATAGCCTCTGAATTACAGTGTGCTTGGGTATGCGCCTGTGTTTGCTTTGCCTGTCTGTCTATAATTGTCTTTGTTGCCAACAGTGACCCAGTCTGATTTCTGGCACTGGTTGAACTCTGCCTGCCCTGACTTTGGATTGTCCCTGATTATACCCCCTTCCTTAACCCTATTGGGCTTACATTTTGTGTATGACATCTGGTGTTGGTTGGCTTGTCATTTCCCAGATTAAGATGCAAAAATATTGTTTTCCAAGCAGGTTTTTACTGCGATATACCAATAGAGGAGAACGTTCCAGCACCCTCCATTGGGTGGCCTATTGCTACACGCCATTTTTTTGGAGGGCATTCAGAAGCAGAACTTTTTCTGAATATGAAAAAATAAAACTTCAGACTGACTTTACCTGCAGCTTATAGGCAAAGAAAGCAATAGGAAACATATGGCAAAGATATCATTCATTTTATGTCTATAGGTTTCTGACAAATTAACATGGCATTTTAACAGCTAAATAGTTGGCCGACATTTTCAGTAAATGTCTAATGCAATTTGAAGAGCTGAAGTAGCTTTACAGATTAGTAAATAGACTTTAAGTGACAGGAGACGTGAGTACAGACATTTAGAAAAGATGCTGTGACTGTGATTAATTATTGTGAGCAGTTGGAAGAATTACAGAAAGGTTCAATGGATCAAGTTAAGTGGCATGTGCTCTGACAACGATTATTGTTGGTGTTTGATTTAGGATTGCCCAAAAATCACTACAAACAACACTAGTTTAGTTGTAAAAAAATAATAATGCTAATACCAACATTTATGAAGCTCTGGATGGCAAACTCAAGGTAATATGTCAAAAGTGGAAAAAGGTAGTAAAAAGGCAATTTATTTATTTTATTTTTAAACTGCTTCTTTTGATTGCAAAGCCCCAAAACATTATGGCAGTTATGTCATTATTGCGCAAAAATAATAGTTAAAGTAGAATCAGGAAAACATGTTTTTAAAGCCAAAAAAATATTCATTTACAGTCACTTTTTTGTTGTAAACTTTTCCTCATAACTTTTATGTAGTGATGGCCGAACTGTCCGCAAGGCGGACAGTTCGGCGGCGAACATGGATGTTCGCCCATCTTCTCGCCGGCGAGCAGTGCGGGTGTTCGACCCCCTCCGTTCGCCATTGAGAAGATGATCTCTATTCTTCCTCCGGCAGGATCACAACCTGTGTGATCGTGCCGGAGGAAGAATCTTTTCACTAGAAGACCGGGCATAAAGCCGGTCTCCTAGTGAAAAAACCGGGTCGGAGCAGGAAGCGACGTCAGTGACGTCACATCCGGCTCACGGAACCAGGAACTATGTGTTCCAGTATGCGTTCCAGGGAATTTGAATCGGAAAAACCGGATGTGACGTCAGTGAATGTGTCTGCGAACAGGCGGACGGTGGACGTCTTTAGAAGTCGGACCCGCCCATTCGCGGACAGTCCTGGCCGATGTTCGGCCATCACTACATTTATGTTTATTAACTTTTTAGGAAAATAAATTAGAAACAGAACTGCACTGGTTACCACTTTTTGTTTAAATTTGATAAAGTTGCAGTGCTACCTGTGTAGGAGAGTGGACTGGGTGTGGTGTGCAATTGTTATAGGGGTGTATGATTTAAGATGTTAATCTGTGCAAGTCTTTAACATTGTGTAATGAACGGCATTAGAAACCAGTGTAAAAGGGGTTAACTGAGTAATATTGAGGTAACATGCAGAACTGTAATGTGATCCTGTTGTTGTTCTGTTACTATTGTTGCTGGGCAAGGCAGATGTGCTGGCCTGGAAAGACCATGACAAGCCTTTTGGGAGTGTCCTGCCGGATAGTTTATTTAATGTTCAGGTTGAGGGTGGAGCTAGGTCTTTGCCAGAAGGAAAGTGCAGAGAAAGAAGTACTGAGGTTCTTGTGGGAGGCAGACACATGTTTACAGAACTGAAACCCCTGGGTAGCTGAGATGTGACTAAAGAGATACCCCTTGTCCCCATCTAGGGGACAAGGGTGGTCCTGGCCCTAGGAAGATCTAGGAGAGAGGGCTAGGCCTGAAATCGTGATGATGGCAGCAGCTTATATCCCACAAGGCTGGCATGTTGATAGACATGAAGCGAAGAAAAATGTACCATGATGACATCTAATAAAGTACCAGAGCTAATAACAAAGGACTTATTGGAGACAATGTGCAATTTTCCTGCAGTGGGGACATAGCCCCTTATTTATAAGCATATAATGCATATAAAAACTGCGTTGGCAGAGATGCTCCAGGCCCTCCTGTGAAGCTTTGGTGAAAAGCTATTCCTAGCTGTCCCCCAAGGAGAAACGGGTGCTTGCTGTGATGGAGGTCTGAGGTCTGACAGTGGGTACCCATACCTAGGAGCCTCTCTGACAAGCAGGCAGGTGCGGCTGTGATGAAGGGCCTAGTGGATTTTGCTGTCGCCGGAAGTGAAGGTCTGCAGAGGGGTGCAGTATGTTACTGTAAGCAGGTGAAACCAATAAAGGGGGCAGTGCCACCCCGATACACCTGACATTTAGGCTTATCTACATGGATGACATGATTGTTAGGTAAATGGCTAATATATATGTGTTTCAGTAAAATGCTTTATTTTTTTACAGTGTGGGTTTTTATTGCCAATATCAAGGGGCTAGTGATAGATCCCCAGAGAGCTAGATACAATTATGTTTAAAAGGGGGCCAAAGTCAAAGCATGGAGACCCATTGATAAACAGACTGAGAGACTTAAGCTGCCTGTGTAATAAAGTTATTACTAAACTAGCACTTTCTGGTATCTGTACAGAATATATATTATTGATATTTATAGCACTCTAGGGTATTTCACAAAATGCAGAATTTATACATTGGAGAACAGAGAACATAGCTCATGCTTATCATTACACTAGGGTGCCTGTCTATAATCAGGGAAAGCAATGATCAAACTTGATTTGCAGCAGTGGTGTCCGGGGTGCAAGTTACACCAGGGATGCTGACAGCATGGAGCTTGCATGTTCTCCCCATGCACAATCCAACAGCATATCATTAAAATAATTGGCTCCTTTGAGACTACTTTATGCCTTTTCAGGTCAGTGACTTTGCTGGTAAAAGAAACAGCATGTAAAATATATAACATCAGTTAGCCATGACAGGTTATCTTTGTCAATTGTAAAGGCAACATCATCATAATCTGGTTATCACTATAAGAATGTGAAAAATTATTTTAAAAATGAGGTCTCACTTGAATCCAAGAAACTGTGGTACAGGCTACCAGTTAGTATTCAATTAATAAACTCCCGCAGGATAAATCTTTCTGCCTGCATAAAAATAATGATAAGATCTCCACATCTGATGGCCAGGATTTGGGTTTTTGATGTTTAACTTCAAGCAAAAAACTACACCAAAAAAAAAAGTATTTGAAAGTCATGGAAAGAAATCAGTTACATATTTCTTATCCTCGGGATATTATGAGTATGCAAGACTACACTACACTGAACTGTATCAAAAAAAGAAAAATAATTGTATCAGCTACATGTCAGACAGAAGTAAGGAAAATATTAAAAGTGTGACTTTCTTACAGAATATGTTGCCTCTCTCTTTTAACTGACATAGCAGACTGAAGCTTTTTATTTGTACAATTTGTAATAACAATATTTTTTCTTATCGGTAGATGGACTATTATACAGTGGAAATTATTTCTTCCCTAGGCAAAATAGAAAAGCCAAAGCTGATAAAACAATTAAATTACTACCCTAAGATTTAATTAGGTACAAAGATGAACATCTTCCTGCATCAAAGCTAATTTATTATGAGAAAAAAGATGCCATTTATGTATTTTCTTCCAAACATGCTAATTTCTTGGCTGTCTCTGGGCTGCAAAAATCTCACAATTCCTGGCATTGAAGAATATGTGGATCCTTTTGAATCATTTTGACTTTGCAGTTTCACTTACAGCAGATAGAGTGGGGTAAAAAGGTTTTTAGTCAGCCATCAATTGTGCAAGTTCTCCCACTTAAATTTTCATCATAGGTACGTGTCATTAGAAAGTACACTTCTTGCATATATCTCACCCCCACCCCCCCACCCAATTTTGGAGGTAAAAAAGTGCTTTTTCCAGTCCCAAAAATATGGTATATCTATATATAGAATATCACTAGGTCTAAGTAAGCGGTGGACAACATCCCAACCTATATATATCTGAGAGGAATCTTGGAGGGGGATCAACTCTCCCCCCGAAGACAGTATTTGTTCCCCACACAATAGGGACTTTGAGGCCACCTCATTCAATAACGATTATCACAGTAGAGATTGTAATGAACAAACAAACAGATGAAAAAATAAACATATAGATAGAAA
The DNA here is from genome assembly GCA_036250615.1 of Ptychadena robeensis. Lineage (NCBI taxonomy): Eukaryota > Metazoa > Chordata > Amphibia > Anura > Ptychadenidae > Ptychadena > Ptychadena robeensis. Next base: position 155,666,410 of record CM070032.1, read on the forward strand.
TAAGAATAGAAAGTTAATGGTTTGACGTAGGTCTATCAATGGTCATGGAGTGACTGCATACACATCAAAATAAAATGTCCATAATGTTTATTAGGTAGACCAAGAGTTCATCAAGGGGACACGATGTAATCAGTCGAAAAAGCCTTAGGAACGCCATGCATTTAAAGATGTTCTGTCGATTGTGGCTCCAGAGGCAGGTGGTAAGGGACGGGTAATCAAAAAAACACCTCGACGCGCGTTTCGAATGGACTGATCTTCTTCAGGAGGTGTGAACGTTACCCATGCTATGGTAAAGAAAAAAAGGGGTTTTGTAGGAATCGCTGACACACACCCCAAGGATATGAACGGAGGAGCACCAATAAGCGTAAAGGGTAATCGAGGTAATCAGGTACAGAGTCGTTGGGTATCTGAGGTAGAGTGTACAGGTGTCCGTCCGTGAATGTGTCGCCCACATCCACGGACGGATATATATATATATAACATTAATATGTTTTTATGAATGTATACACAATGTAAATTAGTAAGTTGCATGAGCCTTGCCCAATTGTTGCTATCAATGCTGATACTCGCCATATGAATTTACATTATGTATACTAATATTGATGTTACAATTGTTTGATATGACTTTCCACTAAGTAGGAGAGACCCCAACTTTCATCTGCACAGTACATTAAATTTGATACATTCAGAGGAGTACAAACATTTGAAAACTAGAGAAAACCCAGATAACTGTTGCCCGGGGCACTTGGTTTCAACTAGAAGACACAATGTTTCAAGATTCCCAGGGAGTTCTTTTGAAGCTATACAAGATGTACAATTACAGTATAATTTGTGATATCTTCACAGACCATTCCATGAAAGTATTAGCATAGCAAAAAGAACATAAAAAATGCATCAAGTTCAATTGTTTCACATTTTGACATGTTTAATTTAAGGAACTGTCAATCATTTCATTTAATAAATATAAGCTAGCACTAAAACAAAGAAACCCACTTTGTGCCAAAAAAAGAATAATGACAACTTAGGAAGCCTTTGCAAAAACAACTTAAAAGCAATACATAATGTAAATGAATATAAGCAATTTAAAACATCTGACTTTAAAGTATCTGTAACATTAGAACATTTTGCCACTTATGTGAACTAAATTAGGTATTCTAGTGATATACAAATAATATACAATACACATTCAAAGATAAATTACACTAGGAACATGTCAGAATGCTAGCAAGAGTAAGTACTCTAAAATGGCCTGGATGTGTTAAGCCATAAAGTAAAACATTGTTTCAGGTTCACAGTTGACATGTGCATGTGTATTGCCCATTACGTGTTAAAATGGATAGGTATCTTCATCAAGGAAAATGTTGACTTGTTTATATGTATATGTTTTCTTCTCTGCAACTCTGGAAAATCTGTGTTTTGCAGTATGCAACAGCACTGTGACACAGGGACTCTATTTTCCCTCCATTTTTTTTAAAGGAAAATAGTCTGGAGCCACAACCTATTTGAACAACCCATTGAAACCCATTTTTTACATGTGCATTGTATACTGTGCAATGCCTGCTTAAGGGCTTGTGTCTATGACGTCTTTTTCCACGCTGCAGATGCACATCCTCATCATGGATGCAGAGAGGTCACTTTCCGTTCTGTCCACTTTGTGTATTCTTAGGTGCACGCCCGCGGTACTGTTTTGAGGCTGCGGGCTGCAGCGTATTCAAGGAAGCACCACGGACGCCTCCATTGAAGGTTTGCCTGCAGGCAGCAGTGCCGGTGCATGATTTTATTCTGCGATCTGGATATACTTCCAGCGCAGGGAATCAGCAGTGGACACAACCCCAAAGACATTATGTAAAAGGTGACCCTCTGGGCATCTTCTCCAACAAGTCTCTCTGCTGTAGGGGCCACTGACAGCTTTAGCCTCAAAAGGTAGGGGAGAAGAACAAGGAGCCGCAGCTGCTTCTCCAGCCAGCCATCTTGGCTGCTGGCACACTCCCTCTTCCTTTATGCCAGCTCTTCCTTCCAGCATGTATGCACTGGTGGGAGGGATGGGTTAGGTTTGTGGCTCTGGAGCTGTGGGATGTAGATCCCCTGGTCAGTGTAGATTGACATGAACCTGTTACTATGCCTTACATGGCTTTAAACATGTGATCTCAACACTTTTGTTTGAATTTAAATTACCAGGTAATTGCATAGCTAAATACTTTCTAAATATAAACATTTTAAATTTCTATGCTTGAAGCCATATATTGCTTAGTTTAGTACATACTAAGGGTATTCCAATTTTTATTTTTAAACATATATTTTATATAATGTTCAAAAATATTGATGAGTGCCATAGGCAGTATTAGAATTTGAGAATATTTCGTAAAAAAAAATCTTCGAATATTTGCGAATATTTGCAATTCAAGTGTATGGCCATGAATTGCAAAAATATAATCGCATTGGAAATATATTTAATGGTATTTATTTTCGCATTGCGAATATAAAATCACTATGCATGGCTATAATCCCCCAATGCATAATATCGCGATTATTCAACATTGCAAAAATCCACCCTCATATTTGCGAAATTTTAGAATCCTTGAAGAGCAGATATTCGTTTAAAGTTATTCACAATTAGAATATTCAAGCTCAACAATATTCAAAAATACAGCACTACAACACAACAGAAATAAACAGAAAAAAAAAGATCAGAAAAAAATGAAGAAAGCTAAATATTCATACTACAGACCAAAAATGGATGCAACGCCATATAAACAAAGTGTTTCCTAGTAGAAAAAAAATCAGCCATTATTACAACACAACCAATAAAACAAAATAACTGCAACTTTTCTCTCTCTCCTGTAGCCTACCATCCCATTAGTACATAGTCATACAATCAAAACAGAATCTCACCAAACACAATGGTGAGCACTACTCATAAAAAATGAATATATATTGAAAGTAAAGGACCTGGAATCAACAATTACCAGTGAATACATCCGTTTCGTAGTAGCCAGAAGTCATGTTGCCAGTCCACTTGCAATAAGTAAATACAGTAAAATAAGAACACCCCTACCAAATTTTTCACAAAACTGTTCACTGTACCACTTAATATATATGAAATTGGTTATCATAGCTTAAAGTTTCTCTTAAGATATTTTCGTTATAAAAATGTATGTGAAAGTATAGTCTGGCCAGAGGCATATATTGGACGATTGGGAGAGATTAAATATTATAAGGGAGAATGAGATACTAATTGTCCAGAATGGTTTTCTTTATGCCTTATATACACATGTGTTCCCATTTCCCCGCCAATCCAACTCTGGCTATTGTCAGTTTGGTATGTTCGAGAAAATGGAGGAGCCCTAGGTAAGGCAACAATTATCTCTTCCTTGCTGTGACATGCTACATGTATTAAGCAGAGACCAAAAATGTAAAATGAACAGACATAGCCAAAGTAAATCCACTGATTCTTTTTCCCGGCAGTGTCTGCCGCATGGAAAATGATGCAGAGGGGACACTTCCCATTCCCATCATAGCAGTGCACCACATGTTGGACACATATGCGAGGCGTCATTGTCAAACTGCCCACAAGACTTGGAAGCAACTTGCCTGCAAATTTTTCACAGCTGTCCAGCCCAGGGAAACAGCAGTGGACACTTGGCATTAAGGCATACAGAAAACCAATTGGGGGTCAGTTGAAACTAGAAAGCAAGTTGGGTTTTTAGCCCCCCCATCTTAACCCCCTAGTGGTCAGCCCAATTGTAGCTCAGGGTAGCTTACCTGCTCTAGATGAGCCCCCTGTGACTAGACCTACATCCCTGATGGTGCTGGGAATGTGCAATGTGGAGAGCAGGCAGGAAAAATAAACAGATTGCATTGTAATCTGTTTTTATATCCTATACCGCTTTGAAAACAGAAATTGAGTAATGTACCACTAGGGAGGTTAAATACATACTGCTTTACAATAATATAGCCTCCAGATGTCAAATATTAAGTGTCTTCTCTTGAAAGATTAAGAAGAGCAGACCATTCAAGTAACCAACATTCTTTCTCATTACAGAATTATTCTACCCCTCAGTCAACCCTTTACTCCTCCCCTATTCCTCCAAAGTACTATAAACCCAACCCTTCTTGCTCAGCGGTTTCCCTACCAGTATTAAACTGGAAAACAACCAGTATAAAGATTGCAGAAATTGTCTACCATAAAAACAAAAATAACAAGAAACATAACAAGTTGGTTCATTTGAAAGAAGTGTTCTTTATGAAACAAGCCATTAGCTGTACAATAATGCAGAAATAAGTGTTTTTAATCATCTCATATTCATAAGTTTTAGGCAATTTCGGTTGATTTGCGTTCTTTTGTAAAAACAGATAAAGTTTTAGACATCAGTAAGCTCTAATAAGATCACTCATGCATTCACTGCTATTGATTTGAAAAGCATGCCTCCTTCTGAGACAGACTGCAGTAAACAATAATAATGTCAACGCATAATATGATCTACATAGAAACATTAACAGTTTAATAACACAATGTAAAGTATCACTGGGATATTGTGTACATCAATCCCCCACATACCGTTTTTTTTAAAATATATATATATATATAAGTAAACAGTGCCCTAAAGTTTATGCAGCTTTCTCTGTTCTTGTTTGATTCCTCTATTCTTTGTTGTCATTGATATTAACCTCCCAAGTGCTCTGCTGAGGTCCTGAATTCTGTACCAAAAGAGCACCAAGACTCCCCCTCCAAATTAACTGACTACACCAGGATCGGCAATAAAAAGTGCTTTTTGGGTCAAAACTGCAATGTGGGCACACCTATAGTTGCGGACGACTGACCAACATGCCAGTCGATCGCCTGCAACTACTGCCAGGAATCGCCATGTCTATGACTGGCTTAAGACTAATAATTGCACACTGTATCCAATGGGCCTGTTCACATATGCCACATATGTTGTTCCAAGTGCAGAAAATGAATAGGTGTGAACCAGACTAAAAGCTAGGTAAAGGAAATACTGGTGAGGAAAAACTTTGTTCATCAAATATTTAACTTGGTTCTGCTTTCTCTATTTTTGCTGACCTACATACTGGTCAAAATATAAAAATGTAAAGAAGTGGGGGAAGAAATCGGTTAACCAATATCATTGAATCAGAATGTAGGTATTATTAAGGTTGGAGGAAAATAGTTGATGAAATGTTATTTTGTTCTTTGAAATGTCATGAATAAAGCACATTTGCTGTGTGTTTATGTGCCTTAGCTGCTGCATTTACCATCATTTGCTTATATTCGAGTCATTCAGTTTTTCCAGAATGTTCTTGTTTAAGTAGGTACCACAGCTTATATTCAGGTTGGCTTTTACGATTTTGATTTCCGGTGCTCAATAATTGGAGGGTCTTTACTAATTTTGTTATGTTGTCACTTTTTTGATTTTTAGTTTCATAATGCGCTGAATGCTTCCAATGGGTAGTAGTACTAAAATTCAGTTTAGCTGCCAGAATCTTTAGCAGAGCAGCTGATATACTATATTAGGCAAGATTGTATCACATTTATTATTATTGCACTACTTTGTTTGCCATCTTTCAATACACACAATACATTTTTAAAAATATATCTTTGAGTATGGGAATATGTTGTTGACACACCTTTTTAACAAAATGATATCTGTAAAAAAAAGATAATATGTGCGATTATAATTCTATCATTGTAAATACGTTTTCCTGAGGTCAACTTGACAAAAAAAGTGATCAGACACCTTTTTGGGTTTTTTTGCAGACTTCTAATGCATAGCAAAACATTTTATTCAGCGTTTTACTCTGAATTATTTGTGACAAGTTTAAGGTAGGCATTTGTCACAGGGAAACATGATTTGAAGCTGCCTTAAAAAGTTCTAATGAAATTAAGGAGACAAATGGCAGTGGGTAATGATCTCCTGAATATCAAATACTTAGCAAAGCCACTTCAGCTGCTGCTGTTACTTTAGCAATTTAAACTTCAATCACTCTACTTTTCATATTACAAAAGCGACGGTATTATTTATATCAGTGACTGAAATCATTGCAAATGAGAAAACTGAACTTCAAAGAGCTAAACAGTATTAGAAAAGCTGCTGAAAGTAAACTTGTCGTGACACAAACATAGCTTCTGCCATTGTCAAACTTCTGATATATTTTTGTTGGTGTAGTTTTGGAACCCTTAGTCCATTAGATTGGATGGGGATAGCACTGGATTTCATAGCGTGAAAAGCGTGTATGGGGGGCTTTAGTCTTATAAACAGTACTACTACAAAATATTTCAGTAAGAACACGACATCCACCTGCTTTATGTCTACAGGAATAAATCCATTGTCGGTTATATTGGCTAGTGTTATAAATGAATGTTAACATTGAGATTCTGGAAGGCTAAAGTGACATATTCTTGGCTGTCCACTTTGTAAATAAAGCTGTTATCACTAGAGGTTCTTTCTCTACCTGGTCTCTAGTGAAAATATTCTTCCTCTGGGTAGATTATTCTGTTCCTGATCCGGCAGGCAGAAGAATTACATTCTTCTTCTCGCTGGGGAAAGTGGCGAGTCGAACCCCCATACTGTTCCATGGGAGAAGAAAAGCTAACATTCCCTGTTGGTGGACAGTTCGGCAATCACTAACCCTCAATTCATTTCTGACATGCCACTGTTAGTAGACATAACTCTTTGGGGCTATCTGATTTTGTGGGTGAAAATAAAATATGTTTTCTGTTAGAAAAGACTTTCTTGCTGAAAATCTA
>CM070032.1:155718332-155740779 GCA_036250615.1 Ptychadena robeensis
GGGGGGGGGGGGTGGGGGTGTGTTTGGGGTTGGGGGGTGGGGGGGTGGTGGAGAGCACGGACGCCCTAAACCACATGGTTGGTACATGCCTGTGTGAATTCCACCTGAAACAACTGTGAAGACTCGGCTTTCCACGTTGGCTACAGATTAAAGGTGCATTTTAATTTATGGAGGACACTGGTGGAGATGGACAGTGTGGAGGACACTGACGCGGGATGGTCCGTATGGCGGACAGTGGTGGTTGGTGATGGTCAGTGTGGAGGACACTGCGGAGATGGACAGTGTGGAGGACACTGGTGGTGATGCTCAGTGTGGAGACACGGGTGTGGAGATGCACAGTGTGGAGGACACTGGTGGTGATGGTCGTGTGGAGACCACTGGTGTGATATCAGCCGTGAGGCCACCTGGTAGTGATGGTCAGTATGGCGGACACGGGGGAGATGGACAGTGTGGAGGACCCTGGTGGTGATGTCGTGTGCGGGGACACTGGGGGGCATGGATCTTCCCCATGGATGGATGGAGGCCGATATTCAGTTAGACTGTAGCATCACACAGAACACTGCCCTAGCTTAATGGCTTCCCTATAGCAGCAGCAGCAGCTCGCTGTCCTAACTCTCTCCTTCTTCAGCAGAATGTGTAATGGCGTCCTGTACGTGATATGTTATAGGGGGTGTGAGGGTCTGTGAGGTGGGGGGTGCTCATGGGCTGGATTAGGTCTGCTGACTGGACTCCACAGGGGTCAAGTTTCTGGCCATGTTAAAAGATCGGGGGCCGAACCGAACTCGCCAATGTGCGTGAACTTGGCGCGAACGCCGAACATGCGATGTTGATGATGCGGCGAACAGTTCGGGCCATCACTATTGCTGCTATGCAGTCGGGAAGCCTTTGTCTCCACTGCTGGTAGTAACTTGCATGGGAGAGAGAAGCTGGAAGTCACGAATGAACCTGAGGTGTGTGAGCCTTCTTGGGAGGACATAGCCATAGATGGTTGGGGTGAGAGATGCTGAAGGAAGTCATCAAAGTGCTTAAACAGTCAAAGCTGCTACGGTTTTGCTAAGGGCTGGACCATCAGATTTTACTCAGATGCAGTGAGAGTCAGGCATCCAGAAAGTGTCAGTGAAGCTAAAGTGGTGTCACAGGAGAGTGAGACCTGCTCAAGTTTTCAAAAGCAGAAGTCAGACCCTGCATCTGTCACACGCATCCTGCCTACCCTAACCCTCTCTCCTAGAAAGTTGCCATTTCCATTAGAAAGTTACCGTGCCTATGGTGAATAAAGTTTCTTTAGTTCCAAAGCATACTTCTGTGTCTGAGCCAATCACGTAGCTACACCTAGATGCAAAGAATCATCCCAGGGAGACTGGTTAAGCCCAGGAGGTTGGGAAAGATTAGTCCAATAAACCAAGTTGCCAGTTGATTAGTCAGGAGAGTGGTCAAAACACAAGCAAATGTCAGACAGCAGGTAAGTAAAGTTCAAGAGCAACACAGGAGTTATCAATCTGCTGATTAAAGCAGCTAGAGCTGTACAGGTAAATTGACACTATCACAGGCACAGATCCAAATCAAATTGGAATTTGTATGATGACACCTGACCAATCCTGAGACATAACTAATTTCTAAAGTGTTCCGATTATTCTCCCGACCGATTTTTCGTCCGATCCTGTCACCCGATTTTCACCTAAAATGTTATGATCGGTCGGTCGGCTGGCACGAAAAATCGGAATTCAAATTATCACCGATCCATCAGCCCGACCCTATTTATTAACAGCAGATCGACCAAAAATTTACGGACATGTCCGAAGCGGTCCCGACTGATTTTTCGTCGATTTTGAGAAATCGTGATCGGTCGGGTACATAATTCTGCATCTGATTAATCTCCCGATCGGGCAAAATTTGAACGAAAAATCGGAACGTGTATGGGGGGCTTAACAGATTCTTTTACGGAGATGCAAATGAATGCACTGATTACATAGAAAGGCCCCAAAACACCTCTGAGTGGCAGCAATGCAGTTTCAGCCCCGCCGTCTCCGACAGGGAACTATTGTCTGAGAGGGAGACTTGAACCTACACAGGATGACCGCAAGAGTGCATGGAAGCCATCACAATGTGGATTGCATTTTTATTTGTTTAACAACTTAAGCCCCCCATATACGTTCTGATTTTTCTCTCGACCGATTTTTCGTCTGATCGGGTCACCCGATATTCATTTCAAATGTTATGGTCATGGTAAAATTTGCAGACAGGCCCGGTTTTGAGGCCACGCTGGTCGATCGGGCAAAATTTCTACCAAAAATCGAAACGTATATGGGGGGCTTAAATAATAGGAAGCTTTATATCAATATTTTTGAAAGATACAAGTTTTGCTTCCTCTTTTTAAAGTTTCACTTTGTGAGATGAAATGTTATTTAAGGCTATTTTCGTTTTTTCAGTTGGTTTGGATTCATGAAATATTCCATTTACTTCTTCATACTCGTTATTTCCATGCTGCTTTCAAGAGTTTCAGGTTGAAAGTAGATTTGTTTGTGTTTAAAGAAACCTTTAAATTAACTTGGCAAGTTGAACTGCACTCAACTGAGAAATTGGTTCTATTTTCCTGCTTCTATTTAGTGTTTGTGAATTTCCACAGGTGGTGCATACAATTATATCAAATAGAATAATGAAAAAGAAAAAAGAGAGTTTGTATAGTTTTTATTTAATGCCAACATATAGCGAACAAACAATTTCTATCAATTTTATATCATATTTGCAGGCACTTTTGATTTAATTTTAACATGTTGGTAATGGAAACTGAAGATATTAGAAGGCTATAAGAAGAATGTAAGTACAGGGTGGGCCATTTATATGGATACACCTTAATAAAATTGGAATGGTTGGTGATATTAAGTTCCTGTTTGTGGCACATTAGTATATGTGAGGGGGAAACTTTTCAAGATGGGTGGTGACCATGGTGGCCATTTTGAAGTCGGCCATTTTGTATCCAACTTTTGTTTTTTTTAATAGGAAGAGGATCATGTGACACATCAAACTTTTTGGAAATTTCACAAGAAAAACAATGGTGTGCTTGGTTTTGATGTAACTTTATTCTTTTATTAGTTATTTACAAGTTTCTGTCCACTTATAAAATGTGTTCAATGTGCTGCCCATTGTGTTGGATTGTCAATGCAACCCTCTTCTCCCACTCTTCACACACTGATAGCAACACCGCAGGAGAAATGCTAGCACAGGCTTCCAGTATCAGTAGTTTCAGGTGCTGCACATATCGTTTCTTCACATCATAGACAATTGCCTTCAGATGACCCCAAAGATAAAAGTCTAAGGGAGTCAGATCGGGAGACCTTGAAATTGCTACATGATGATGTGTTTCCCTCTTTATGAACTGAAGCTGGCATGTTCCCTGAGTTTTTCCAGCAAGATGGTGCACCACCACATTATGGTTGTCAAGTCCGAGCATTCCTAGATGAACAGTTTCCTGGAAAGAGAATTGGTCGTGGTGGGCCAGTTGAATGGCCTCCAGGGTCTCCCGACATGATTCAAATCGTGGACGGTTTACCACCACATTGGTAACAAGCCCTGTTCGTTTAAATAGAAAAACACTAAAAACCAGCATCCCACTGACATGCCAATAGACAGGACACCAGTCATTCACGGTGATGCAGAGTGCACCACTTTGTTTTCATAGTAGTGGATCTGGCACGCCACTTTTTAGACCCCGTTTTTATATTATTTGAAAAAAAAATGTTTTTTTTATAATAATTTTAATTTAGCTTTTTACTGTGTGCTTAAACAGACATAATTACAACAGAATAGATTCCTAGTCAAACAGCTCTCTACAAGTCTAAAGTTTCAGCCTGACACACAGAGCTGCAAAGGAACCTTTGTCTGCTGTGAAAACCCATGTTTTGAAAATTTAAGTTTCAATTCCATAGTTGAATACCCTAGGTCACAGGTGTCAAACCCTCGGTCCTCCACTTTCGGCCACTGAAACCAAACTGTTAATGCATAGGGCATAGTAACTCACTTGTCCCTACCTCACGTCCTTGCCCGAGATATTCTAAGAGCGGGAAGAGGGGCAAGGGAGCACGCTAATTTGCATCAATTTAGAGGGCATCTGAGCAAGTTGGTGGTGGATCACGAACGAGGGATGATTGTATAATATATATTGGAGCACATGACCTCAGAATAGGGACACAAAAAGATTTGATGTGTTTATATAGCACATAACATTTGACTATATAAATGGGGGAATATATATTAAAACATGTTTTGTTATTTAAAAGTTGATAACAATGTCTACTAGCTATGCCTGCTGTCATTATAAAATGCTTATGCAAGTCAGTATAGATTGAAAATGTTATGTTCTGCCCCTTTAGTGATGCAGAGGGCTGCACTTCTGTCCCTCCATATCAATTCAGTTGCCTACCACTGCCCTAGGTTAAAGCACATAGGCAGAAACATATACCCTGGCCACCATTTCACTACACTAGTGTTCCATGTGATAAGGAAGATGAAGGTTTTAATATGTGAATGATAAAATGGGGTTTTGATTAAAAGCTTGCTTTTTCACTTGTCAGTAAGAAATATGTAGATTTGCTATTAGCATGAGTTCTCAGTTGCTATTCAGATATCAGTCTCAAAAGCAATGAATAGTTTCCAATGAGTCAAGAGGCCCATCGGAAGGAGCAGCAAAACACAACTATTAGGAAGAACTAAAAACCATACAGCATAGCTTATATATGCATCAGTAAATGCTACTGCCTCAATGTACATACAGCATATTCTGATATCCTATGTAGAATGATCAACAAATTAAAATTACGCAGATCTATTTAAGTTGTGTATTTTTAAGAGTTGAACAAGCTCTATATTTCCTACAATAGAAATATGCAACTTAGCTATATGCTCACTGTATGGCCCCTGGCATAAGGTCTTGGAACATAATGAAAATATATGTTCTACCTTGCCAATAGTGCTTGCTGAACAGTTTGTTCTTTCCTCTGTAAGATTAATTTTCTCAATAATGCCAAAACATATCACTTTGTAAAAAAATGTTTTGTTTTATGTTTGCAATGAAAAAAGACTAATGATAAATTTATCTTGTTTTTTTTGTATTTTCTTAATAAACTAACAGCGAATATGTTAGTGTCATAGTAAACATATTTCTGAAGTACAATATACATAAAAAATCTATATAGAACTTTATCCTCTAGTATCAGGTCTAAAATAAATACTGTGAAATCATAACATTGCTTCAAGAAAGGCACAGTGGATCAGGTAAACTGTATTTAAGCTGGTAGCCTGGGAAGAATGATTCAAAATTGATATATACCTCACTTCTTATATCAACAGGGACTCCCATCTATCCATTCTTTGTAACCTTAAATTACACACAGGAAATCACTTTCCAAGACTTTCTACAAAAGGCATTAAAAAATGCATTGACTTGATAACACGAGTGATAGGTCAAGGTCTAGCCATATTTCTAGCTAACGAAAAGGCATAAGCTAGACAATAAATTTGACAAGGATTTTATTAAACTTAATCAATAATTTCAGTTTTTGAATGTGGATGGGAATACTATTTGATTTGATCGAAATCATAATTTGTGCTCAGATCTTTAGTAGTATGGATTTTTATCTATACAACACTTATAAAATCTGTGATGTGAGGAAGAGATAATTACATCAAGATAATTAAGTATGAAAATTCCCTGAACCTCCTCAGCGGTTGAGACAACTCCAGTTTGTTCAGAGTGCCTAAGCTGGGATCAGTTATACTTACCTATGCTCGAGCCTACTCTGCTTTGATCGCCCGGTTACAGGCATAGGGTTTGCCTACCGCTTTGTCTAGGGTTTTCAAGAGAAGTAAGGTACTCCTAGCTAACCTAATTTCTAAAAGAAAAAGAAATTATCAGTAGCATTTATCTGCCAAATTTGTTTCTTTGAAAATGTCGACCACCCCAAGGGAATTTCAAATAAAGTAGATTTTTTTAATTAAAAATTTCTGCTTAAATATCTATGTTTTTAATGTAACAATTACATACATAATTGCATATAAAATGGAATAGAAGGAGTGTAAATGTCTCCTGGACCTGTTACTCATTCCTGAAGGCTTAAATAAAAGTTCTACAAATAAAACAAAGATTTTTATTAAATTTTGCCCTTCAACAGACCTACCCACACAGTTGTGACAGTGTACAATATATATTTCAGCCCCTGAAATGTGCTAAAAAATGAAAACATCATTACAAAATTTGCTGGAGATATAGGATTATTTGGAAAAAAATTATTATTGCTCTAGCACATCTAGTTTTAAATAAATTAGGTTAATTCAAATTTGTTTAAGTTTGCTTAATTTTGAACTTAATTTATGCAAAAACTCAGTAAGTTAGAGCAATAAATTTTTCTTTATTATGTTTCCACAGCCATTCTCTACATCTCCAGCAATTTTGGTGATGATACCATGTTCAGGGGTTTTGCAATGAACTCACAAATCAGCTTGTTGAAACATAAAATCTTAAAACAAAAGCACATTTGCAGTGTGTTTCTGTGCCTTAGCTGCTGGATTCCTTCCCCATGGCCTATACATGAGTCATTCAGGTTTTCCAGATTCCTCAGCTTATATTTGGATTGGCTTATGCTCAAGTAAATATGGTACCCCAGTAAAATCCATTCTGCACAAATGTCTCTCTTGCACATGTGCACAGCCCTGGTCGTTTACTTGCCTGAAAATATCAATATTCCCTCGAGTAACCTGGTGGGCATGCCCGGTAGGGTGGGAACCTTATGCACTTTATCCATGTGGCTAACATTGAACTGCTATAGGTGAACTGTGCCAACATAATCAGTAGCGTGAGTATAATTTCTAATGCTATTGTGCATGCCTAACAGGTTACTTGAGGCCATGTTTATAATTACATAGGGTAACACGACCAGCACTAAGCATTGTGAGCACATGCTTCTGTTCAGCCGTGCTCGGGAGCTGTACTCTATACAGTGGAGACTTCAAGGGGCATCAGTGCATAATGGTTTACAGTGGGGGACATTGTTTTAAGTATGTTTGTTGTTTTATTCAATTAATCTATTTACTCTTGTATTTTAAAAACACCCTATTAAACTATAAGGAAAAAAAAATTCAATACTGATGGAAAAAAAATTCTAGGAAACCTCAGAATTGGATAGACAGCATCTAAAGATAGATGAAGACCTCAATATAAGACCTCAAATGTTATTAAACTTTAAAAGTCAACTTTTGAATGCAGCTTGTCTGGTTTCTTAAGAAAAATTTCCCCATTTTCCTTGCTTTTTTATATTAGCTATAGAAACAAGCATCTTTTATAATATATACCATGAGGTAGGTAGGACGAGATACCTACCCATGCCCCTACATATGACCAAACAGTCCAATTCACCTCTATGAGCCTTTGCAAGTTCATGAACATCTGCTTAACCTCCCTAGCGATATGCCCGAAGTCACTTGAAGAACTGACTTCGGGCACATCGTGGGAGCTCACCTGCTCCGCCGCTGCCATCTTCTCCCTTCTTCTCCGTCTTCTTCCGGGTCCCGGAGTGACGTGTGACATCACGGAGGCGGGACCCGGTCTTAAAGAAAAAAAAAATGTTTTTTTATTTTTTTTTATTTTTTTTTTACTTTTGAGCTGGATTATAGAAATGCCATTCTATAATCCAGCTCAAAGTGGATCCCGCTAGCAGAAACGCTCGCGCTGAGCGTTTCTGCTAGATGGATCTTACTTTGGCTGCACATGAGCCGATCCGAAAATAGCCGAGGTCTCCGGCTATCTCCGTGATCTGCGCTCGTGTACAGAATTTTTTTTTTTTCTTAGATTTTTTTTTTCATTTTTTTACATTTGTTTTTATTTTGATTGGATTGGATAAATGTTTTATCCAATCCAAATAAAAAAAAACAAGTGTACCTCTAAAGCCGCTCATAGCGCTTCAATCTCTGGCCGTTTTGCGAATGATCACCATGCGCATTCGAGGTGATCGCTTGGTGATAAATCGCAAAATGAACGCCGCACACCTGGAGCACAAAACTTTGATCAGCCAGAGAACAAACGTTTTTCTCTGGTCGATCGCCAGTACTTTGAATGGGGACAAGGATCCCCATCCAAAGTATTGGTTGTCAAATCGTAAATGGTGTATTTCGAACGATTGACCATGGCATGATGATGTCATCATGCTGCGGCCGATTGTTCGATAAATGCCCGCCAAGCATAGTGTCTATGGCTGGTTTAACCTCCCTAGCTTTACGTCTGAAGCAAGTACTGGCGCAGTCTGATCGTGAATCACACTGCGCCTGTGCCGGAATCAAGCGCAACCGCTGGCTCTCATTTCTACAAAGCTGCAGGCACACAGAGCCTTTCCGCCCCCATTGGTGTCATCGGTGAAGCTGATGGGGGCAGATAGGCAAAACACTGTATCACTTTTGGTACAGAAATCTGCACCTCAGTGAACCGTCAGGGAGGTTAATGTATTAATCTGCTCATATCCACAGACAAATTAGAAAACTGATAGTTTACAAAGAAACACAAATATAGGTGACAGAGATCACTATAACTTTCACTTGGCAATACACATGGCAGTATAGATGTTTGTTTTTTTTGGGGTTACTACATTTGAATACAGAATGTCCGGTACAGCTGAATATAGTAGAGTAGATTTGTAACCTTCCTGCAAAAAACTGTTTTTGCTATTCAACAAATATTCATTGGTGTTTGTATAAAGTATACAGTGAAACACCAGTGCACCCCTTACAGCACAAGGCCCAGTATTATGGCGGGTTTTGCAGTAAACCACAGATAATGCCTCCTTGAGATACCAGTAAAGGTCACTATCACATGGAAACATCAGCAAGTAGGACATTTATTGACAATTTTGTGGCTTTGAAATGTCACAACCTTGTCAAATATGTGCTTGCTGATGATCCAGCATGCTGGTATGGATTATGATCTTTATGAATATCTATTCAAACGCAAATGTTGCCATTATTTAAATGCAAATGTGCATGTTATTCAAACACCAATGTATTTGAATAGCAAAAGCAGTGTTAAAACAAATTCCCAGTGGATACTTATTTCTAGCCTCGTTGCTGATTCTTCAAATATTTCCTTAATTTAAATAGATGATTGTCTGTTTGCAAGCCATGTAAAAATGTTCATAGTATTTACATTGCACATAGAGATTATTACATTGGAGTGTCCATAAGCTGCTACTGCATGGGTGAGAAGAGTAGAGATGGTTGGATTTTTCGACTAGCTGACTTTAGGAGCTGATTGCAAAGCCCCTGAACATAGTATCATAGTATCATCACTAAAAGTGCTGGGGATGTAGAGAAGGGTTGTGTAAATATTTGTAAAAAAAAGAAGTTTGCTCTAGCACCTGTAGTTTTTACATAAATTAGGTTCAAATTCAAAGTCAAATTTTAAATTATCAAAATATTTACTTGACTTTGAACTTAATTTATGCAAAAAATATTTGTGTTAGAGCCATACTTTTTTGTAGTATACCCCCAACCCTTATCTACATCTCTAGCAAGTTTGGGGATGATACCATGCTCTAAAAAAAAATTCTACCATCTCTAGAGAAGAGACAGCTCTTTCAAAGGGTGTTCTATCAAATGTTGGGTTGGGGTGAGGCTATTTGCAACATTTTCAGTGGAATTTGTTCAAGGCATTTGTAGTTGCAACAATAAATGTAGGGGTGCCAATATGTTTGTTCATTACTACAAGAGTATGTTGACTCATCAGAGTTTACAGGAAAACATCCTACACTACAAACAAACCTGGTCAACGAAAACAGGCTTTGTTGCTTTTTTCATATGATGTACTCATATCTTTGTACATATTACACATTGTACAAACTGTCAAGGTTTTTCAGGAAGGGGGGGGGGGGGGGGGGGGGGGGGGGGGGGGGGGGGGTTGTGACCACTGTACATTTCTGCAGAAGATTTAAATTAAGAATGTACCTATTGTGGTCATAATGGATGATCTTATCTAAGCTATGGTTTTATTGGTATGACTTATAATAATAATAGTTATTTTTCAAATGCGTCTGACTTTTTTTGGACAATCTCATTAACCCATAGTAGCCAATCAGCTTTCAGGATTTGCAGGATGAGCTATGTGGGTATTTCAAAGTGGTATGCAGACCCAAAAACTGGAAGAGAGGGTTGGAACTGTCGAGGAGCGGTAAAAACAGTATGAAGTAACTTACTCTTTAGGCTGCTGGCTCTTATACGGGCCCTGGTGTGGGTGTCTGTAAATTGCCAGCAACTTTTAGTGATGAATCCGCTTGTGGAGAACATTTTTCATACACTGTCTCCACGTCTACACACAGGGTTTTGTCATTGGTGGATGGTTGCGCTTAAAACTGCATGTGGGTCACCGGTGGTGGTGGGTCATTGGTCCTTTGTTTTATAAAAAATTGTAGGTTCTTTCTAAGTTTTGGTGGTTTACAGATTGCAAATAAAAAAAACCAACACTATATGAAGAGTTTTGTGATGCCAGGCCACCTTATCAGTATAAATGCAAACAAAAAGGAACATTTGGTCTTAAAATCCCTTGCTGGATGTGTGGGACCAGATAAGCTTTCAGTCTATGGCAGTGTTATGATGGGTTAATGCTCTGTTACCCTTGACATATTCAATATTTGAACATAATAACATTATGAACTATTATGTTGAGAAATACCTACCTTTAAGAAGTATTTTAATATTTAAACTTTGAAATACATTGTTCTTTGATTCAGAATACAAAGTAATACAATTGGTCTCTGGTGGATATAAATGGAGCAGTGTGTTCTACATCTTTTAACAAATGAAAATTTTCAAAGGCTATTGTCATAGGAAAATCTTTCCATTGCTTACTAATGAGCAGAACCCTTGCATCTCCTGTGTATTTATTTAAGACAGTATTTATCTTAACACATAAAAACTTCTTGCATTCATATGAAGAAAGATCATTGGAATTGTGGAAGGACTGTCCTTACATTGAAGGATAAAACTTAAACAGTTGTCTGTAATATATAACCACTTAATTTGTAGATAAAATATTTAATACCGGTACTTTGCAAAGCCATTTTTTATTAGCCTTTGAGACCTTTTTGTCTAATGATTACTGTGCATTACTTTATATGTAGATAAGTCATATGCAAATATTACTGTGAATGCAATATTTATATTTAGGATTTACTCAAAGAACAATACCATTTTCAGTCACTTCTTTTGAATGTTCAATGTTTTCAATAAAAGAAGCTATAATATGTTCGACCCGCCCTGTTCACTGGGAAAAAAGGTGACTATTCTTCCACAGGCCGGATCAGGAGCAGAACAATCCGGCCTGTGGAAGAATACTTACAGGAGAGAAGCTGGTCTCTCTTGTATGAAAACCAGCTCAAACCGGAAATGATGTCACATCTGGGTATCAAAACCAGGAACTGTGCATTCCAGTTACCGGGTATGACGTTAGTGACATCATTTACGTTTTTTAAGATTTAAATTCCCTGCGAACTGGCGGACTTAAAATCTTCCCGCGAACAGGCGGACGTTGGACTTTTTTAAAAGTCCGATCCGCCTGTTTGCGGACGGACCTAGCCCAAGTTTGGCCATCACTACACATCACATTAGTTAACAACATATTATCTAAATGTGTGGGGTTAGAAAGATAGGATGGGTACCACAATTTGAAAGGCACAGTAAGAACTTGATCCAACAGAAAATACTAAGCAAAGATGAATTGTTATTCCTTTTTTGTGTACATGTAAACATGATGAATTAATAAAAAAAAAGCCTGCATCAACAATCCTGGTGTATTCAGTTACATAGAAATATCACAGTGCATTCAGTATACCTTGCTTATTTTGGAGTACAGCTTGCAGACCAGGATAAGTGTTGGGTTCCACAGTGGACATAAGGTTAACTAACCCTCAACAAATTAATTACTTATTGAATACATCAGAAACTAGAGCAAATCTGGCAAAACCAAAGTCATATTCTAAATCAGCATCATAAACTTAATATAATACTGTTCAGACATCATTGGCACCAAAATCACATCAATGTATACCAGTGTTATATGAGTAGACATGTTTGAATTATTTTAATATATAGATTTTGTGGGTTATTACAAACCCCAAGATCATGGTCTCTTAATCAAAATTGGCTGTGATTATTGTGGGAACATTACAAAGAGTATTGCCCTAGTACATGTATTTTTTTGTGTAAATTACGTCTTATTTGCAATACCCTATAACCTCCAGCTATTTTAGCAATGATACCTTTTCAGGGGGTTTGCAACTAACTCTATACTAAAAAGTATAAGCTAAGAACAATCTGAGAAATTCTGTAGTATATGAGATATAAAATAAATTAGATATAATATAACAACAGTGGAAGTGCAGTTACTTAGACATCGGAAATAACTTCCTTGCAAATATTCCCTAAAACTAAGGGTCCCCATACACACATATTTCTCTGTCAGATTTCCTTTAGATCTCCTTTTGTTTTACCAAAACCATGTAAACAATTAAGTCTACCTGTGTTCAATCGCAGAGGACCCTATACTACATAGTTGTTGGTAGATCTAAAGGATATCTGACAGAGAGATCATCTCTCCTCTTATATGTAAATTGATTGTTATGGGTAAGTTAGTGCAAGATTGTAAATTGTGGCCCTCCATTAATTGGCCAGTGGTCAAGTTGGGAATGGCAACTGCTAGTTTATAGACACATGCTAAAGTTTCAGTTCTGCAAACTCAGCTAGAATATTAGACCTTTCTCTTGGCACTGGCCTTTTGGCTTGGCTGAAGGGAGTGGAACAAAATTTGCCTCCTGGCACTTTCTTTTTGGCATTACTGGAGTAATATGGAATGAATACTTAATAGACCAGCCCTACCTTCTTTGTTGGAACATGCTGTATATTCAATTTATGGTTGAATGGTTGTGTCTCTGACTCTTTATTTTTAAAAATGTTCTTAGTGTGGAAAAATACAGTATATTAACAACAAATAGCTGAAATGTATTCTTAAATCCTGATGTTTAGTATAAGAGGTTTGGTCAGCCACTTCTTTTTGGCAGCATCATAACATTCAAGGTGATATAGAAACAACAAGTCTGGCCTGCAGAAAAAGTGCTAGATACAGTAGGATGTGACAGCAGGAAGTCAAAGAAGTAATACAGAATGTAAAAGATAAAAGTGAACTGTAATGTTAGCAATGTGATCTCCAGAAGAAGTAATATAGAAACTAGTTTCTCAGGATACAGTCATGTAGAGATGGTCAAATTTTTTTTCAAAAATTCGACCATTTCGACATTTTCGACTTAATTGCAAAGCCCCTGAACATGGTATCATCACAAAACTTGCTGGAGATGTAGATAAGGGTTGGGGGTACACTACAAAACAGAATTTACAAATTAAATTCAAAGTCAAGTAAAAATTTTCAAAAATCTGAATTTCGACTTTAACTTTGAAGTTTTAGTTTATGCAAAAATTACATGTGCTAGAGAACTTGAGAACTTTATTTTTCAAATGTTCCTCCAACCCTTCTCTACATCTCCAGCAATTGATGAGGTGATGATACTATTTTCAGGGGCTTTGCAATCAACTCACAAAGTTAGCAAGTCGAAAAATTCGACCATCTCTATTCACAAGTCAGATATTAACAAACCCCATGAAAAAGGCT
This sequence comes from Ptychadena robeensis, assembly GCA_036250615.1. NCBI lineage: Eukaryota > Metazoa > Chordata > Amphibia > Anura > Ptychadenidae > Ptychadena > Ptychadena robeensis. The sequence goes on from CM070032.1 coordinate 155,732,023, forward strand.
ATTTCCTTTGTAATTTAAGAGTTTCACAATATGCTTCAGAGTAACAGATCTTAGAAAGGATATGTAACACATAGGTTTATAAAATGAGAATTAAAAAAAAACATTTTTGTAAATTTATGTATAATTATGATAATGAATTCTAGATTAAAACTAGCAGTGGTTTTTGAATTTACAATTTGAATTACACAACATAATTACCATTTAAGATTACACACTGCTGAGAACTGTTTAAAATATGATTTGTCCAACTTAGATTAGCATAGATTTTAGAAGAAAGTAGAACATGTCTAAATCAACAATTTGCATTCTTCATGTTACTAATGAAGTTTATCAATAATTAAATTAGTACTTTATTTTTATGGTAAATGCATTCACATATAAACTGTAATTTTTTTTCTATAAACAGTGAGAACTCATTTGTGAATACTTAGCATTTCATTTAGGCACACTTCCTAGGGCAGGGCTACTCAAATATAAATTTCAACGGTCCACTTACCAAATTTCCATTCAGTCTGAGGTCCGGAGTTTGGAATTTTACCGTGCACTGCCAGCCGGACAGAAACATGACGTAGTCTAGTATATTTATATAAATATTCTCCCTATAGTCTATACAAGACACAGTCTTAAACATATGTAATTAATTACTAGACAAGGGGCACCTCACAGCCCTAAAACAAAACATACTTAACCCTTTCCTGCTACATTCTAGCCTACAATAAACTGCCAGGGAGGCAAGGCACACATTTAAACACATCAAGCCAGGATCTTCCTGGAACCTTGCTACAAGAGCGTGTACCAGGATAGGATAGAGGTTTCAGGAGATAAGAAGGGGCATATCTTGAAGTTGTTGCGCAGATGGAAGTGGGAAGATGTAGCAATGTTCTGCATGTGGGCAGTAAAGGAGAGTGCAGAGTCAAAGGTGACACAAAGGCAGCAAGCTTGTGGAATAGGGGAGGGTGTTTACTGTAAGTTAGATGTTGGGGGGGCTTGGAAGGTGAAGGGGGAAAGATGATGAGTTCTGTTTAACTCATGTTAAGTTTGAGGAATCTGTCAGCCATCCAAGAAATGGGCAAGTGGAGAAAGGAGAAGAGCAAAGCAAGGAGGTAACTTACTACAGAAGTGAGGTGAGGGAAGAGTTTCAAGAGGATGGGATTGGAGTAGTGCAGTTGGCAGAAATATCAATGGGAAAAAAGAGAAAATTTTAATGTTAAATAATTTAATAATGCCAATGCTTTGTGCTATTAGTTGCCAGGATTACAAATAAAATGGCATAATTAGGAATGCTTTATATATTAAAAATTCCACAACATTAGAGAAATTGTAAATTACATTTCCAGGAAGCCATGGAACAATGTAAAAGATCATTTCCAATAAGAAGATCAGTGAGAAAGATAAATGAAAGTGCCTCAAACTAAGTTCACTGTTTGAATTGCCTCCCTGTAAAGAAAATATTCCTTAAGCATGTAGTGTTAGCATTAAATATGTAACAAAGACAGCGTAATAAACATGTGAAATTAAATATATTGCTCCTCTCTGCAAATCTCTACACTGGCTTCCAATTATCCAGAGAATTAAATTCTCTGTGCCTCTGTGCCTTCAAATCACTCCACACCTCCTGTCCTCCTTATATCTCCATCCTGGTACACAAATACACCCCTAACTGCCCCCTCCGCTCCTCCAGTGTGCCTACTAATGAAATCCCCACTCATTAAATCATCACATTCTCAGCTACAGGACTTCTCCAGGGCTGCTCCTATTCTCTGAAACTCTCTCCCTCGCCCCATTAGACTTGCCCCTACTTTCAGCTCTTTTAAAAAGCCCTGAAAACCATCTTCTCACCCCTAATATCACAACCATGCCAGTTCCATCCCCTCCCCCCACACACACACACACTGTATACTCCCCAACCTATTCCACTCTAAGCCAGTCCGGGCAAGGGTCCTCTACTCCTCCTGTGTCATAACCTGTTCCTGTGTGTACTATATTGTGTTTATCTCCACTCTAATGTATTGTACAGTGCTGCGTAATGTTGGTGCTATATAAGTAAATGATTATATGTTATATATAAAAAAAGAGAATGTGGCATTCATTTCTGTAAAAATCTTGCAGGCCACATTATAGACACACAGCAGTAGCTCTACTCCTGCTGGTACTGCATTGCAGCCAGGTCCTGTAGTGTGCCCAGGGCAGCATCATTCCAAGGTGGCGGCATCTGGACATTGGAAATCTCTCTCTCCCCAGAAGTCTAGATGGTTTCCAGGGGGGTGGGGTCTCACCTTACGAGCCCCCCCCCCCCCTGAGTGAGCAGAGAGGTCAGTGGGGGGCTTCCTTCAGACTGGGTGGCCAGGGCGCTGACCTCCCTAGGACCGCCCCTGTCTGTAGTGACATAAATGTACACGGTATTCAGAGATCAACACTTCAACATGTGTTGGTTCCAGTAAATATTATAGAAGACATTTTCCCTTTAATGGTTAGGAATTTGGCAGCAGAAGACCTTTAAAATTCAGTTTGCCTAAAGAGTGAGTTTAATCAGGGAGTAAATATCAAGTGGAAGAAAAGTGACGCACTCCAAAACCAATATCCATGTGTTTGTATTAAATTTAAATTTAAACAAATCCCTGGTACACCGACAATCCACCTGAGCACACCTTGTAAAGCATTTCACTCAATAAGAGCTAAGTCGTAGGCATATGGCAATTCATTAGGAGTGTTGCTATTTTCTTCTGTCTGATATTTGCTGTGCACTGTTGAAGAAAGATAAGATCTGGAACCTGAACTTGAGAGGCTGTGGGAGCGATTATATGAAGCAGAAAATATATCTGCTTTAATTAGTGGTTGGTTTGCAGCAAGTAGCACATTTTTGACACTGCTGTATAGAGATTATCTCAGGAATATCTGGGTTTTATGAACTTCATGCTTTATGTTTCTGAAACGCTATGACTGTCATTTCAAGATTTAAATAAAAAGGAACTGTTCTTATATGCTTTCTCTCTCTTTGTATATCTGTATGCAATCTAAATCTCTAATTCCATCTACCTTCTCTGCAGACTGGCATGTTTCGGTCCAACAGTGGCTACATTCCTCACCTATAGATACTGAAAGAGAATGGACCCCACTAAAACAAGACATGTGTATCTGGCTGGAATAGTTTATTATTAATAAACGAATACAAAAGTCTAAAGAGAATAAAACTAATGCAGACATCACATGAAATCCTTAGTAAATAGTAAAAAAAATTACTAGCTCTTCATAGGCTAAATAGCCTTTAATTTCTCAATTTGAAGCCCTTTTAGTGCAGTAAGTTAAAGGAGTTGTAAACTCAAAATCTGAAAAAAATATATATTTAAAATTTTACTTTTACTTACCTCTTAGCTGGTATGATGGTGGTGTTGAACTTCACAATCCTAAAAAAATGTACTCCTCACAGGTATGTTTTATTGCTTTTTTAACCCCCCTAGCGTTCCTGATGGCCCCATCTCGTCCAGCACTAGTGATGTTCGAACATCGGCCTGGACTGTCCGCGAACGGGCGGGTCGGACTTTTAAAGAAGTCCGCTGTCCGCCTGTTCACGGACACATTCAAATTCCCCGCCTCTAGGCAGGGAATTTGAATCGCTAAAATGGGGGTTGCCAGGTAAAGATCAGAGCCCGGGCAACGCAAATTTACTACTCCGCGCTGGTATGGTGGCTCCATGAGCACAGTGGCACAGTGATAACTGTATCCAATACAATTCAAAAACATAAGTAAAAAACATTTCCAAATTAATGTGTGCAGTAAATGGGATACTCCCCAGAGAAACTCCCCAGACTGAGCAAAGGTACATTGTAGGTTTCAGTGTAAACATGTAATAAAATATATATATATGTATTCATATTATCCCTGTTTTATATAAACATTTGCTAGAAATATGTAAGATTCATTAGCACTTTGAAGAGAAAAATATGTGTGAGCAACACAAAATCTGGTTGCCGCATAATCTTTCTGGGTCCATCAGTTGAGGGTGGTGAGGGTAGGTTATCAATTGTCAGAGTGTTTTTTCATACTACTTGAGTTGATATTTGTAAAATCCCTATAGTGTTGCAGTTTTTAAACACCTTATGTTTTAGCTATTTTCCAAGCTTTCCAGGGATCAGGTGTTTTATGGAAAATGCACAGCAGTGTGATGACGTAATTACGCTGCTATCAGATATCGGAGGAGCTGGACAGACCACTGTTCTCTCTTCAGCTCAGCTTGCGATGCTTTGCATGGCCCGTGGTTTCCATGCAAATCAACGGATATAGGCTATATTTAACGGTCATGTACGATATGGCTGTTTTCGAACGAGATTGATTGGTACCACTCGAAAACAGCAATGGTATATGCAATATGATATGGGCCACGAAGATCTGGCCCATATCTGCATGTCTGTACACTGCTTAAGGGTACCCATAAACTTTAGATTTCTCTGTCAGATTTTTCTTTAGATTATTTAGATTATTTGTTTTTTCCAAAACCATGTTATATGAGGGACTTTCTAAACCATCAAGTTGTTGGTAGACATAAAGAATATCTGACAGAGAGACCTTAAGTTGGATGGCCAGCTTAATGCTGGGAACACACACATGTGCGCTTACAGCCATCTATCTGGCCCATATCTAATGCAGCCATCGCTGTTTTCGAGGGGGATCAATCAATCCTGCTCGAAAATCACAGTCGATGTCCATTTCTTTGCATGGGGACCTCACGGTCTCCATGCAAAGCATCGTTGGAGCTGGAGACACAGCAGTGCTGTGCCTTCAGCTCCTTCAAAGTCGGGAAGAGGTCATCGTGCTGTTGCCGGGAACCTCAAACGGCTCCTATATGGAGCCGTGTGTTCCCGGCTTAAGAGAACCTGGAAAATTGTCCCAGGGTCACCTGAGTGAGTGGCAGTGAAATCTTGAAAGGGCACAACACAAAGAACTATTTCCTTTGAAAAGGCAAAACTGGTGATCGGCAGGGAGAGTTGATACTACTACAGTGTTTGTGAAGTCTTTTGTAAAATCGATATCCTTCTATCATATATAACTTTATCTTTGGTTAGAATTGTGCTTTAAAATGTGTTTAAAAGCTTTACCAAATAAACAGTTTAGCTGTCCTTCCAAAGGAAACATCCAAGATAAAAGCTATAGCTTAAATCAAGAAAGAAAATCAATATAAAATTATCCTTGCTGTCAGCAAAAAGTGTCTCACTTGGAAGTGTTTTGTTCAGGGAATGCAATTAAAGCAAATAAAATAAAATAAAAAAACAGGACATTTAAAAGGAATTAGACATCAAGCATGTTGGTGAAGTTTGCTGTTGTCTATCTCAAATTCCAGGTCAGTTAAGTTTCTATACAGCATCACTATAAACAAGCTGGCTTCATACAACTTTCTCCCAAGGTAAAAGAACCCCATTTCATAATTCAAGTTAAATTAGATCTGTATTTATCATTTATTGTATTGTTTAGTTTTGCATTTTATTGACTTTTAATAGTTTACAACAAAAGTTCATATAACAGAGGAACAGGAATGCCTATAAATAATAAAGAGAAAATCTTGCCAACGGGTAAAAATTATATTTGTCATAAGATAAGTAGTGAAGGATGGCTCAAAGCAAATGTTAGGGGTTAGACAGTTAGTTAGGACACTTAGAAGTAGAGCCAGTCTTCCCATACAACCTCTGTATGTTAGAGATGCAATAAATCAGCAAATCTTGGGGGTGTGCAGTAGATCTTTATATTTGGGCTATCCATACCCTCAGTGGTGGTTTTAGACATGGGCGGCTCCAGTTCTCTCGGCCAGCAGTGACCAGAGATGCTTAAGAGGGTGGGGGTGCTCATGAGGCTTACGGACTCTGGTCAATCCCTCAACCCAGGCGTGCTCTTCGCCGGCAGTGACAAGAGTTGTTTGGGGGGTAGGTGGGTTCTCTCCCAGGGCGCCAATCTCCCTAGGACTGCCCCTGCATACCCTAACACAGTGGTGGTCAACTGAGTTGATACGTAGGGTTACAAGTGCGGCCCTCGGCATCACCAAAGGGGCCGGTCATAACATCAATCCAGACCCTCCCCCTGTCAACATACCTCAGCAGGCAGTGGACTAGATCCTGTCAGGCAGTCAACCCGCCTGCACCCTCTCCCCCTCCTGCCCCTGGGTGCATGACTTATTTGTAGACCAGGTTTCCCTGATCAACACTTCCATTTTTACTGATGTATGGCGGCCAAAGTTGATTAGGAAAGCAGGGCCATCGTGTGACCACTTCACCGGCGATTTGCTATGCCCTATGCATTAACAGTTGGGTTTTGGGGGCCGCGTGTGGAGGACCAAGGGGGGCCACCGCACAAAGCCCAAAGGGCCACATGCAGCCCCCGGGCCACAGGTTGGGCACCTAGGCCCTAACAGCTGTCAAGATATGGGTTAAAAAAAGTTAACGTTTGTTTACTAGAAAGAAAGGGTAGAGTTAGGACTGCACAGGTTGTTTTTTGAATAAAAGTTTAATTTTGTGGTATAGTACAGTATAAAATGCTGTAAAAAATATATAGAGAGAAATGAAATGGCGTCATTTTAATTATATCATTATAATGATAAGAACATTGCTGAATCAGGCTAGTAGCTGAAAGGTGTAACCTTTGGACCACATAAGTGTGAGAACTCAAGCAGTTAAAATAGTTTATTATTTTGAAGGTGGACTTGAAAATATTATTACATAAAGAATTATATTTTGCTGTGGTTGCCTTTAATATATGTTTTACAATTATGGAAATAAGTCCATAACTGTACACATCTGCATACAGTTCTAAACTGAGAGCTATTTGTCCTGAGCTAAACCCCACATTAAAGGGACAATCTGTGACAAATAATGAAAACATGTTATCTGTAATGAGTATATTTTTATTTTGTCCCTTGTCGCTCTCCCCTCTGATTACAGCGGGGAACAAATAGATAGCTAGTATCGGCACTTTGAGAATTGGCGAAGATCTCGAGTATAGTGCTATATCTTGGTAATCGCAATTATACAAGATAATTTACATCAGTACCTAGAACTAATCTGCATTGCAGATTTGCTCAATTAAGGTAAATTAGGAGTTTCTGTGCTTTTTGCCCCATTTTTTCTGCCTCTGGTGATGACAACTTTGCCCAGGTCATCCTGAAGGGGTAGTCAATTTGTTAGCATCTGTGTACACTGTTTATGTATCCTCATGGGACAGGGGAGGAGATGCATATTAAAGATGAATGTAATATGCAAATTGTATGTGGAATACAATGACAAGAAGCAAAGCCAATCCCACTCTGTAGTTGGTGCACTTGGTTGGTTTAGTATTAATTTATTGCTGCATGTCAATGAATGACTTTATGAATGACATGGATCATTTCTAGTTCAAACTTCCTGGCTTAATAGAAGAAGGAACCCAAACACTGATCCCACCACAAGCTCTTTTACCAAGGTCCACTTCCAACGTGGCAGCCATTTTCTAAATGTCACATATATAATTATATTTTACATTTTAGAAAAAATATTTATATACAACGCCACCATTTATTGCTACACCCTCTCATTAGTATCTGTATTTTTCCTTAACAGCATGTTTATATATCTATAAAAGGAAATGCAATGCTGCCACCTTGTGTGCAGTATTCATTTTTATAGGCAAACATTTAGAAACATTTAACCATAACACCACATTAAAAATAGTATGAAATTGTTGCCCCTGTATAGTGAAGGACACCTGTACAGATAGATCTATGATTGTAATAAAAAAAATATATATATATATATTGCTATAGCTTAGCGTCTCTTAGGCTATGTCTCCACTCGCCATGAGAACAGAGCATCGGCCGGGCAGGTAAAGTGTATGGGATCCGTCAGGACCCCTGCCAAGCCATGTGCTTAACGTCGGGGGTCCCGACGGATCACACAACGCAACATGCCCTTAAGCAAAAGCGAAAGAAAGGTAAGACAAACCTTTAATCTCAAAAAAAAAAACACACACTTCTTAACATGATTAGCAGGATGTAGGCCTACTTGGTCTTTACCATCTAAATCTCCACTCTCCACATGTTGACATGGCTGCTAACCAAGGGGGGCTACATTTCTCATGTATGTGTCAAATAATGCAATTCCAAAAACTTGTTTCAATTAATTTTGTAGTTTTCTCATGAATGCTGGAGATCCTGCAATGAGAGACCTTGTTTTGACACTTCCTATTATGTTGATGTCAGAGAGCTCAGCATCAATTCACATCTATCTCTTGTCTCATTCTTCTTCCTGGGGAAGCACTAGAGGATGCTCTCAGCACCTGCCCAGATAGGACCGTTCTTAAAAGTCACTAACATGTTTAGTGGTTCTGTTGGAGACCAGAAGGAAGTTACAAAAAACGTCCGTTTAATCTCATCTGATTGCCTATCCCTGTACCACTTGCTTGGAGGATTACCTACAACAGGCTAACATCACCACCAGGTGGCTGAAGTATATAATAACATCTTGTAAAAGAGATTTTTCAGTTGAATTATCCCACAAAAAAGAAATGATTAAATAAACCCCATAATAATACCTACTTAAACATTGCCTTCCTATTAACAATTATGACAAGTGTTGAGTGGCCTATGGTATATTTTCGCAAATATATTGCAAATTTTATTTGACTGTATTCTAATGCCTTACATCACGTGTAGCCATGCGCAATGCAGGCCAGCTTAACAGCTTCTCTTTTTCATTCTGTGAGTTTAGCCAGTATGAGTATTGCGCGTATCCATTCGCAATG
>CM070032.1:155742845-155759327 GCA_036250615.1 Ptychadena robeensis
AATTATTGTATATTTTAATAATTCGTATTGCATAAAATAAATGACTCTTAAGTCATTTCTTAGTCGCTACCTAGACCTTTGTAATAGTAATCAGAACGGGTTTCCCTTTTCCCGATTTAATTGGGATGGTGGCAGTGATACCAAGATATTGTGTTATTTCTGGTCCTGTAATTTGCACGCTCCCCTTTGTGGTCTGACTGCGGCCCAATTCCGGCGATTCCGGCGCACTGATTGTACCGACCTAGTTGGACTCTCTGTGTGTTGAAATCGATTGGGAGGCCTCTGCGCGGTCCGGCCACTAGGGGGGTGCGTGACAATTAACATTACTAACTGATTATTCAACAGTAAAACAGAATGATTTAAAACATGCCAAATATGTGAAGTGCTTCAGATTTTATCCATTTCAAGCTAAGGGTGGAGTAAACTATTATTTTAAAATTAAACTGGGGACATTATTTGCAGTTGCCTTTTTGCTGGCTTTTCATGTTAGAAAAAAATCTAAAGTCTAAATCTAAATAAGTACATAAATTACCCAAATAATTAAGAACAGATGTAATGTAAGAATAAAAGGTAAAGTGTTCGGGATTAGCCACAAGTTTTAGCCACAACATTCATTTTTATGTAGAAAGGAAATAGTTATACAATACTGCCATCCTATGTGAACACTTTGTACATGCAATCTTGTGATATTCATTATGAATTCATCATAACAATGCAAAAACACATGGACCACCTTTAATTGTCAAGTGAAAATTAAATGCTGCAGTAAAAATACACACAATGTCAATTTAAAATGATTTCATTAACAAATTTGCTTTAGCTTTTAATAGTTATTTGACAGCATTAGACATTTAGTCAATAAGTTTGCCACATATGTTTTTGTTTTAATCTAATTTTAAAGAGGCATACAAAACATGGCATGCTAGAAAAGTACAATGAAAGAACAAGGGTTCAAAATATAAATCAAAATCCAGCCAAAGACTCACCTGAAAATTACCACTAAGGTGATTCTAATCGCCACGCAGAGCTGCAGGAGATCACTAGCACCCAGCAATTAGAATTGCGGCTGTGGATTGCAGCCAGGAAGTGGGGGTGCCCCTCCCCATCTGATCGCACCCATAACCAGTGAATGGACATGGTTGAAATGACACACGGTTTTTAACCGCAACCATAGACCTGATCAGGGGTGAACGGCCACAAGCGCCCAGTGTCCTGCGTTTCCGCATCAGCCCACAACTAAATGGAGCCAATCAGCCACCATCTCAATTGATTAAAATCGTGTCAACTTTGCGGTTGATCGCCTATGTGGAAACAAAGCCTAAAAAGGGGTTATATTGGACTCAGTATGATAATTCTTCTTCATATATGGCTCTCATATAGGATCATTTATAAGGAGAAACTGCAGGAAAAACAAAACCTCTATATTTTCATTACCCATCTCAAAAGTTGAAGATTGTGGGACTTGAATTGAGTTGGTAATCAAGATATTTCTCCTAACCTCCAGAAATGTAAGATTCAGCAATCAGCAAAGTTTTTACCAAAACATATACATTTTTACCACAAGTTTAAAACAGGCAATTTCATTATATTTGATAAGAAAGTTTGACCTACAGCACAAATACCAATGTAAATACCAAGTTAAGATGGTAGTGACTAGTGTTGAGCTAGAATATTCAAATTGCGATTATATTTGATCAATATCTGCTATCTGAGAATTCGCAAATTTCATGAATAATGAAGGTGGACATTTGCAATGTCGAATATTCGCGATATTATGCATTGGGAAGCTTATGGCCATGCTTTCTGATTTTATATTCACAATGCGATGAGACCATTCATTTTGAAGGTAATCGCAGTGCAATATATATTCACAATTTATGGAATTGCAAATATTTGCGAATATCAAATGGAATATTAGTAGAATTATTCACAAAATATTGCCTATGCAGCTCATCACTAGTAGTGACATGAGGGAGGAAGAGGATCCAAAGTCTGATGTTGAGTGCACATGCTCAGTATCATATAAAGAGGTTGTCTTTTAAAAAAAGATATATGATAGCTGTCCACACTGCTGCAAAAGTTGAAGGGGTGATATTAAGAAGAGGCTTCAATAAAGCCCACAAGCAGTTTGCTAAAGGCAAGCAGGCAAAGGACATGGATTACTGCATCCATGTCCTGGGGTCTGATGAAACCAAGATTAAGATGATGTGATTAAGATCATGTCAAGAATGTGTGGCAGCGAATCCTGAATCCTGAAATCAAAGGGTTACCAGTTGGCTATAGTAAAGAAAAGGTATCCTTATATGCAGATGATATGTTTATCTAGCGGTCTATCTAGCAGATCCTCACCACAGAAAGACACTTCTTCAAACGATAAAGTATTTTGGGGGCATGCCCCCAATTGGTCCAAATTTAATGTTTTCTTTTAATCCTACTAATAGAGTCAATGCGAATGTCCCTTTGAATTTTCTATCAATGTCACCCCAAAAGAAAAGACTCTTCCCTTAGCTTCTAACTTGAGTCTCCCATATGGCAAAATTTTCTACTCCCCGAGGATGGGTCTAGATGGGAGGAATGGCAGGTAGTGTGCTTATAACCTTTTTATAAAAACAGGGTATATAAACTGTTTAGGTAGAATCAGGAGTGCCAAATTCCTATGTTTTTTTTTTACTATTTGCAATGAAAGCATGCAATTTGGGAATAATGAGGTTTCCTTACAGGAATCCCGTTTGGAATGGTTATTGAAGGAGGAGGACAAATCGAATCTCTTCTAGTTATGCGTTTATAACAGGTTCTATCCCCAATGTTAGCATACCTAAAAACAAGTGATTTCCGCCTGGGATATATTTGGTACAACTAAAATGTTTCCATATTATATAAATTATACTCCAGCAAGATTATTTAAACTAAACCTAAAGTCGGATTCTAACTGTTTTACATTAGAGATGGTCGAATTTCATTTTGACGGTTTCGACTTAATTGCAAAGCCCCTGAACATAGTATCATCACCAAACTTGCTGGAGATATAAAGAAGGGATGGGGTATATTACAAAAAAAAGTATGTCTCTAACACAAATAGTTTTTCACAAACGAAGTTTAAAGTCAAGTAAAAATTTTTAAAAATCAAAATTTTGACTTCATTTATGCAAAATCTACATGTGCTAGAGCAAAACTCATTTTTTCAAATGTTCCTTTATCCCTTCTCTACATCTCCAGCAATTTTGGTGATGATACAATTTTCATGGGCTTTGCAATAAGCTCACAAAGTTAGCAAGTCGAAAAATGCGACCATCTCTATTTTAGATGCCACTCTGTGGTCATTCATTTCTAGTTTGATTTCCATTCAAATGCTGCATGGTATTCCCATACCATGCACTTACCAAATGTTTGCCTTTTTGGTGATGTAAAGGAATTTATACTCTTAAGTGCGCCAACTCTGCTGGTTCAAATACTGCTATTCTATGCCCCAAAAAAATCATTGTCATTCATTGGAACCATTGTACTCCCCCCCCCCCTTGTCATGCTGAAAAAAGCTGGCAAATAGAATCATCCTGCTATACAAGTTAAACTATTAATCCAGAGGATGTATGAAACAAGGTTTGAGTTGTGTAAAAAAATTCAAATTCCGTTATGTGAGGTATTTTCTTTTTGCTTATTAAAGCTCTATGCTATGCAGAAAGCATATTATAATTTCAATATTGTCTATGTATTTATGGTATGTTACATTCTGCATGACAATGTTTTCTATTGTATAAGATTTCTTCTTTAAGTGTATTTGCATATAATATTTTACACTACTATTGAGTGATTAGGAAGCATTCTGTTTAATTTTATATTTGTGATCAGCACACAGTTTTTTCTATTATGACCTTCAGGGTTTTTTTTTTCGTTTTTTTTTTATGTTCTCCCTTTTTTTACTTTTGTACTGTGTTGAAAAAAAAGTTCTTAATTAAAATTTGCCTAAAAAAAAAAGAGGAATGTGTGGCAGATACTGGATGAGAAATACAGAGACAAATGTGCCTTGCCTACAGTCAACCATGATGGTGGAAATATGAGCTCAGCTTACCAGAAACTATTTATGGGTGCATACCCGTTCAGTTGACCAATTGTGACAAAATAACCCTATTATTTGGTTAACTTTGTCTCTTGTAGTGACAATGCAATGTGCACATGCATATATGTCCTAAAGAAGCGACCTGTATGTCGGGAAAGGGTTGACAAAGTTTTGCATGTATCATTGTTCCACTTTGAATGCTTTAGTTTGCAAAGCGAGCTGAGCTGATTGCACACATATTTGTTTTCTGTTTTGACTTATTTGGTGATAAATAAATTACTATGTATGTTTTTGATGAACCGACTACCAGTACCATTTATGTTTGACTGAAAATCCCCTTGCTGTCAATCCCACCAGCTGTGTGAAAGTTGGTGCAATTTATGTTCTGTGTGTATTCCTTGGAGGCCTACATGTACAGAAACATGACGATGAAGCATTGAACATCCAGATAGCTAAGAAAATTATATACATGTATGGAAGTTAATGGTATGGCAAACAAAAACGACACATATACTATGCTGTGTACCAAACCTCAAATTCTGCACATGCTCTAACAGGATGTGCCCATGCTGAGTACAATACCACCAATCATGGACATCATCAGGCCTTTTTGGGGGGGGGGGGGCTTCAGTCCATGCCCCCTAAAAATATTATTACTTATATTATTATCTTTTATTTATATAGCGCCAATATATTACACAGCGCTGTACAATAAATTAGTATTAGTAATGATATATAGTTATTATGATTATAAATGTGTGGATGATAAATCAGTACAATTGGCATCATTGCTGTATATGAGATAATAAATTTAAAGAAGCCTGTTTGGGTTTGGTCAAATATTTCAGCCCTCAATACGCGTTGATTTCCCTGCCCCCAGCACAAGATTCCATGAGGTTTAATTGTAGGTAAATTTCACGTATAATAGTCTGTTAAAATTAAAAATGATAAAACTCCCTTGTTTGTTTTGGATCAGTAAGAGCAAATAAACTCACATATATTTGGATTAATCAACCCCTATAAATTAGTACAAGGGTGGGCAAACCTTTTGACTCGTGGGCCACATTGGCTTCTAAAATTTGGTAAATGGGCCAGACCAAGAGCCTGTAATGGCCATAGGTGCGCCAATTACATACATCGCCTGCATCATTTATGATGGAGGTGATGTGTAATTTGCGGCATGTCTGTCATGTGATCTTTTTAAATTTCCTGCATGTTAAAAACAAAAAATGCTCATTCATTGCAATGAATGTGACAACCCCAGAAGATCAGCAGTTTCTGAAACACTCAGACCAGCCCAACTGGCACCAACAACCATGTCACGTTCAAAGTCCCTTAACCTACTTGGGGGTTGCGCATGTGGCACGTTTTTTTTTATAACCATGCCACGGGCAATCGCGGCGGAGCACGACATGCTCTGCCGTGATTGCCTGCCCGGCCGAAGGTTCAGAACATAAATCTGGCTTCACTGGAGATGCCGGAGTTATGATGAAAAAAGGCGACGCCCCTCCATTAACATGGAGGTCTGTGGCGCCGCCTACCCCTGCCCTCTTCGCGTCACCGGTGACGGCAGACCCGGAAGCATCGGCATGTATGCCGGGGGAATCCGGCGGACAGGTAAGTATCTTACTACTTAACTTATGAAGCATGAAACTCAGCCCGAGTTAACTCGGGCCAAACACCCACTAGGTTAAATCACCTTTCTTCCCCATTCTGAAGCTCAGTTTGAACTGCAGTTGGACAGGCGTGCCTAATAAAGTTGGCGGTGAGTGTATATATATATATATATATATATATATATATATATAGTGTCTTGCTGCTTGTAAGGACAAGATTCTTTGCATACCATTTTGTATTCTATGTATTAGCATCACTAACTGTCTTTTAGAGCAGTCTATACCAGAGGAGGGCAAACCTTTTGATTTGTGGGCCCCAGTGGGTTCTTAAATTTGACCAAGAACCTGGCATAGAAGTCACACAGTCACAAATCCGCGGGGATGTATGGCAGGGGCATTGTAATCATTTAAAATTTCCTGTACCACTTAACACAAAATAAATCACATTACCTGTGAGTTGAATATATATATGTAGAATCATAATAATTGGGGGAAAAATGACCATTAAAACACTTTAATTTTTTTTGTGCCCAATCACACTTAAATGAATTTACCTGCCATATTTTAGTCAAAATGTGGGGACATTGGTGACACGACGCTCTGGTTTCCCATTGTTTGTTCACTGCAATGAAAGGAGATTATTCCTAGAGGTAGCCCACTGTTGCCAGGAGGACGTGCAGACAGCGTCATTGTAACATCACGGTACTGTTTTTTTTTTACAGTTGTGATTCCACGACAGGATCATGTGACATGTTCCTGTCATTTAAAGCTGTATTTTTTATTTTTTACAATAATGTATAGAAAATCCACATGCTTTTTCCTTTGCTAGGTGTCTCAACATGTGCCCCCTACTTTCCCTTATTCCACAGCCAAAGTTTGCTGTCAACTTAATCTGGCTTAAATTTTTGCCCACCCCGGAGATCATCCAGCAGGAAAAAGGTTCTCAGTTCAGGGGGGGGGGGTTGACTGAAGGTGGGCAGGGTTCCTATTTAAGAGCATTTTTGGTGAACACCAGGTAGTTCCTTAGATTTCACGCCTATTGCCCATTTGAAAACTGTGTAGGTAGGCCACCTGTTGTCCACATTTCTGTATCATTGAGGATCTTCTTATCAATCTTATCACTCTGTCTTTGGTGACAGTGTCTATCTCTAGTGTTGAGCTATTTAAATGTCAAATATTTTTCACTAATATATCGAATATCCCGACGGATATTCGCGATTTAGAATATTCGCGAAATTGCTCTGTATTGCGAAAATAATATTCACATTGCGAAAATATTTTGAAGAAAATTATTTTCACAATTCCGGCGATATTTACTCAATGCATGGTCATACTGCGAATATTCAAATTTACGAATATTGAATTGAATATTTGTTCAATTATTCGCAAAATATTGTGAATTTGAATATTGCCTATGCCGCTCATCATTATATATCACATGGTGCAGCAGACAGCATCATAATACATAAGATTTAAAGCCTCTGGAAGTGGACAGTTTTAAGGTTAGAGCAACAAAAGTGTTATTATGGCATTGTTTGTATGTTGTTGTTATAAAAAAAATTCAATAAAATATTAAATATTATAAAAAAAAATGATTGGAAACATTTTATTGATGCATTCTTACATTTACAGATGTTTCTAGGTGTTGTTTTACAAATAGACCACTAGATGGCAAACATGATCTGTGCATATTCATAAAGATATTCAGAAATAAAAAAGCATGCAAACTGGCTTACAATTATTGTAAAAATATCGAAACCTAAATATTTGAATTGTTTCTTTAAATTACATAAGTTATTTTTAGAGTATAAAAAAGAGAAAGAGAAGCGGTTGTTGCTCACTTTTAAAAAATGTAGGTAGCTCATGATCCATATCCCAATAATAAATATTAATATATAAACCAAGAAAGAAAGTAAATAGTATTTCCAGTAGACCATGACCACATGTAAGATATATTTAAAATATTATATACATTTATTTTATTGAAAATACCATCTTACAAATATAGGCATTACATTGAAAACAGTACAAACGACTACCAATATACATTGAATCATTGAAATTCAGCTCTCCAGATATTAGCCTTGTAGCTTTAGTTTGTCCAGTCCAAATTACCCTCAACGCATTTCACCCGCCTAGGGCTTCATCAGGAGGCACGTAAAATGGAGGATCTGGTTGATGATCATTAAATTATTTCCATATAACAATTTTTCCACAGTAACAATTTTGAGGTTGTTTTGCATGAAAAATCCCCCAACAGAAAAAGATGGTACCGGCAGTCCACTGGGTAGAGGGTGCGTGCATAAAGCACGGCTGGATTCAAAGTATTAATTTTTTGCCATAGATGACATGGAATGTTTTCAATAGCATGGGCATATCAACCACATGGCCTACCTAGTAGTAGGTAGGGAATGTGGTTGATATGCCCATGCTATTTAAAACATATGATGTCATCTATGGCGATACAGCTGACGTGTTCAGCTGAGAGTGTACTGCTGCTAGTGACATCTACTGGCTGAATTGAATATTGCATCCATTAAATTCATTGCATTAACCCAATTGATGTGAAAACTTATTAAATATTTTTTTCTGGTTTTCCTGCCCTAAAAACTGTGTGCGTTTTATGGTCCGGTCTTATAGTCTAAAAAATATGGTACCTTGGATCACTTCCTTTGTTTAGAGCTTCCTCACTTCCTGACAACATTTTGGAGGAAAAGAAAATTTGTGGTGAATCCTCTGCTAATTACACTTTTTGGTATGTTCCTATTTACATTTGACTACAGGCCGGGACTGTGGGAGTCAGCAGTGATATTTTTTTAGCTTCAGGTGCATGTGTTTATGGTGGGTCTTTCTGCATATTGCGGTAAAAGTTCCCAATGTTGATTCGATTTTTTTCTATTTTTTGGATATTTTTCAATGATTAAGGTATTTTGAGATAGATTTTATATTTTGCTATTGATTTGTAGTGACATCAGCCTCGGCCATTTGCGAATCTGCTAATCGAACCTCCCCAAATACCCACCATTCACAGCGAACCGTCATTGACTTCAATGGAGTGTGAAATTCTCAAACCTTCAGGTCATAATTGTAACCACAATACCAATTTTAAAAAGTGTCAAAAGGGTGTAACCACCTGAACAGTGGCATGCTGTCCTAAACTTCCCCAAAATACTACAGATTTTTTTTTTCATTTTTAATCACCCGAGATCACATGTAGATTGCAGACTTTGCCAAAAGTTAACTGAAGTGGGCTGCTAGCCCGACAGTACCTTCTGCAGCACATCGCATACCTTTTTGCCCAGCTCCTGCTTACGTAAACTTTTCTACTTACCCACATTCGGACCCAAGGCTTTTCTACAGATTGTCTCTGCCTAGCTCCTTGGTCCCTCATCTGGTTTTATGTTTGAGTTGCTCTCTGTAGAGCACTCTGGTAAACACTTTCTTATTTCCCATTTGCAAACTGTGTAGGTAGCCCACTTGTCCACTTTCCTGTATCATTGATGACACCACTTCACATGGTGCAGTAGACAGCATTATAGCACAAAAAATTTAAAGTTTCTTGAACCATGGATAACTGAGACCCTGTCCCTAGTACTTAAACCCTACTTACTGTAAAATAATGACAAAAGTACAAATAACTTGGCCACAGCCAATCAACGATATTTATTTACATTTATTTAAATCTTAACTAAATATTATTAAATACTGGAAAGCAGCGACAGTGCCCCCATTCGACCTTCTTCTTTCCAACTGTACCGGCCACCAGCCCTTCAATACCGGTTCGATGGGTACCTCTGAATTTCAACTCCAGAGAGTGACATAACTGGGGGCATAAGCCCCGCTTAACTTTAAACCATATAAGTGGTTGCCCGTTCAGTACCGACACACCACCAGGAATTCTCCAACTTTACCCCTGCGGCACTGCCGAGCTTCCGCCCTGCTGTGACAAAAGAAAAAACAGATATACAGCAAAAAACAACAAGAGTATACAACAAACCAAGCAAACAACAGGGAGGGTGGGTGGGTGACGATCCTAATCCAAAGAGGAAGTACTTCCTGTTTGGCTGGGTTAAGTAGACTTTCGAAACCCCTCCCCCAACCTAAAACACGCCCACTTACCTCATGCTGACGTCACAGGCCAGTCCCCCTGGGTCAAGCTGCCTTCCTCCTAGCTTGCGACACGGCTCCAGGCATTCCAGGAAGTGAACATACATGATCTGCCACACTCTTGTCCTTTCCTGGCCCAGCCCTCGGTTCAGATAAAATACTAACCTCTACTGTTACACTAAGAAATTGCACTCCAAAGTCTGCAAGGTAACTCGTACTCAGGATTGTCAATCTGTTTCCACCAGCTACATCAGGAGTAAGTAGTGTATAGATATTTACAAGAAGAACCTGTGAGAGTTGGAGGGGACCCAGGAGGCCAACTGTCCTAGAAATGTTGGTTTGCTAACAGAGTATGATGGAGAATTCATGAGCAATGATGCAATGTTAATTTGTATAATACTTGGAAAAAATCAATTGATGCTCTCTTACATTTAAAACACATAATCTCTAGTCTAGTCTCTAGGTGTTGTTTTATAAATAGACCACTAGATGGCAAACATGATCTGTGTATATTCAAAAAGATATTCAGAAATAGAAAAGCATGCGACCTGGCTTACAATGATTGTAACAAGCTGGACACCTAACATTGTGTCCAGCTTGATGATTGTAATAACCTGGACAACTATGTAAAAGCATGCAAATATAGTAATATACAGATATTTTACACATACACACACACAAAGCCATTTGCGAATTGGCTAATCAAACACCGGCAAATACCCACCATTCTCAGCAAACCGCCATTAACACCAGTTGTAATCACAATACCAAATAAAAAAGTGTCAAAAGGGTGCAACCACCTGAACAGTGACATGCTGTCCCAAAACTACTACAGATTTTCTGTTTGTTATGCTGTTTTTTTCATGTTAAATAGCCAGAAATCACATCTAGATTACAGACTTTGCCAAAAGTTAACTGAAGTGTGTTGCCAGCCTGACAGTACCTTCTGTAGCACATCACATTTAGTCACATCTCTCTGCAATGTCTGCGAATAGGTGGGGAATTGTAATCTTTCCGTGAACAGGTGGACGTTGGACATGCGGCCCCCCTTCAGGAACTGCTGTGGGGGTGGGCCGGAAAGATGGCCATACCAAGATAAAGTGGACTTGGGCTCGGCAAGAGGCATTTGACTTCCTCAAAGAACGTTTGACCACAGCTCCAGTGGATTTCACTTTGCCATTCCATTTGCAGACAAACTCCAGTAACTAGGGGGCTAGGAGCAGTGCTCTCTCAAGTACAGGATGGTCAGGACCGGGTAACCGCTGATGCCAGCCACAGTCTGCATGAAAGTGAGAAAAACCCAGACAACTACAGTTTGTTTAAATTGGAACTATTGGCACTGGTCTGGGCAGTCACAAAACATTTTGCAGACTACCTAACGAGAGCAAAGTTTGAAGTATGGACAGATAACAATCCGCTAGTACACCTACAGAGGGCCAAGCTAGGAGCCATTGATCAGCGTTGGGCTGTCCGCTTGGCCAAGTTTGATTACACCATCCATTACTTCCCTGGGAAGAGCAATTCGGCCACAGGCGCCTTGTCTCAGTCTACTCGCAATGTAGACGAGGAGTCGGAGGAAGTTGAAAAACTGAATCTCAGTTGTTTGGTGCAGAAAGACAAAACGCAGGTAAATCTCATCCAACTTCTGCAGGAGTATGACTGGGCCGAGCTGCAGCGGGAGGATCCCGTGGTGCGGCCTGTCCATTGGGCAGCATACGATGGCATCTGGCCCTCCAAGCAAGAGTGGGAGTCACTACTAGGAGAGTGGTCTTGGCTGATAATTAAGAGAGTAGGGCTTTATCGTAGGATTTGTTTCCCCCACGAGTCTCAGGTAACCTGGCAGGATGTGTTGTCCCAGGCCTGAGCCGAGAAGGTCCATGCAGATGGCGGACACTGGGGATCCAAAAAACTTACGCGGCCTTGAGAAAGTGGGTCATGTGTCTAAGACTATACCCCCTAGTAGAACAAGTGTGCCAAAGTTGCACTGTATGCAATGTAACTAAAGGGTCAGAGATCAAAGTTCCCCCACAGACCTGGCACACCTCGACTCCTTTGGAAGTGGTGACTATTGACTTCTTAGCATTAGACACCTCGTAGGATCGCTACCACCATGTCTTGGTTATGGTAGACCATTTTTCCATGTTTGCAGTCACCGTGCCCACAAACAGCCTCCACTATGGGTGCCAGCAGCAGATTAATTCTGTGTTCTGGGTACGAGAATGGAAGTGTTACAGTTTGTGAAGAATCGAGTTTGGGTGGATCCCTCTACAATCTATGCTGTGGAGCTAGAGCTCAATCCCGCATACGAGTGCTGATCCGTGGGAAAGGAGCACACCAGCAAGGTAAATTGCAGACGCCCTGGGAAGAGGCCTCAGCAACAGTGCTCCGGCAGCCCATCTCAGGCCGCCTGGTGTACGATGTGCATATTAAAGACGGGACTCAAACTCCTCAAACCAGTGTTGCATTGCACTACTGAATCGGCGGTGCCAGAGGCCACAGCAGCAGGGGGGGACTTCACGGATCTTCCCCTGTGGCTCGCAGCAGTACCCGCTCTCCGCCCCAGAGCAAGAAGTGCCTCCCCCAGGGTGAAGGGGGCAGACGATGCTGGGTCCCCAGAGGCACCTGGGGTTGGCAACTTTAAATGAGGTGAAATGTAGTGTAGTCGAAAAAAATTATATCAGGTTGTGAGACCCAGGCCCTGCGCCAATGCAGGACCCAGGGACTCTCCTAGGAGAAATTTATTGACCATCACTGCATACTGAGCAATCCTGCATGCAGTGTATGGCTCTAGAGTGGAGTTGGTGACACCGGCACGGATTGCATGCAGGCCAGCCTCCTCTTCTCCTCTTCCATCCTATTCAGTCTCTTCCTTGGCTCAGTCCTCATCTGCCATTGTGCACTTCTCTTACATTGTGCCCTCTGACCTCCCCAGAGTCTATTCAAATGTTGTAATGCTGTTTTGCGGATGTTGGGCCTGGCATTGCATCGCAAGTCGTACCGGACCTAAACTGCTGTCACAGGCTGATCAGTGGCTGACCCCACACAAACTGAGCATCAGAAACATGGAAAGTGACAAGTAATGTTTTGTCAGCACTAGTGATGAGGCATAGGCAATATTAGAATTTTATATATTTCACTAATAATTCTACTAATATTCGATATGCGTAAATACGAAATTTGCATATTTTCTTCAAAATATATCATGACATGCTATATTTATTATTACATAGAGCATAATATCTTGAATATTTGAATTGCAAATATCCAATGCTATATTCGCGAAACACAAGTCAGATTGAGTAGATTAACACATGTGCTGTGCATGGCAAACGTTTTAAACATGATTGTGCAGCAATTTGTTGCAAACTACCCTGGATTTTAGAACAAACAAAGGTAGTCCAGGAAATGGTATGGCCATTTAAGACGGCTGTACACGGGCATGGTGCGCCTTGCTTAAATTCACAGGCCACTTAACATGCCAGTGAAGCATTTTTTATATTTACGACAGCCAGACACGATGCAATTCAATATTGCTCAGTTTGTATGGGCTGCTCCTGCAGACAGAATACCTCTGTGAGCTGGCTGGTAGGAAATGCTCTGGGAGGAGCAGTAAGACCGTGAAAGATCTGGCCCTTAATAATGATGATGATAAACAGGAGCTGGGGACTTCTGACTCCAATTTTTGCCTCTCCTGTGTTATGAGGTTCATGTGAGGGGTTCTAGGGGTGAGGGGCTTAAGGTAAGGGGTTCTAGGGGCTAGGGTGTGGAATTCTGCAGGTTAGGAGGTCCATGTAAAACTGCTGTTCACAAATGCTGTCCATTTAATCTGACTGAGCTGGAGCTGTTTTGTAAAGAAGAATGGGCAAGGATTTCAGTCTCTAGATGTGCAAAGCTGGTAGAGACATACCCTAACAGACTGGCAATTGCAGCAAAAGGTGTCTCTACAAAGTATTGACTCAGGGGGCTGAATAATTATGCACACCCCACTTTGCAGTTATTTATTTGTAAAAAATGTTTGGAATCATGTATGATTTCCCTTCCACTTCTCACGTGTACACCAGCTAGTATTGGTCTTTCATGTGGAATTTCAATAAAATTGATTCATGTTTGTGGCTGTAATGTGACAAAATGTGGAAAAGTTCAAGTGGGCCGAATACTTTTGTAAGCCACTGTACACAGCTCCCCCATATAATAGTCATATATACACAGCTCCCCTGTATCATAGTCATATATACACAGCTCCCCATAATATAGTCATATATACACAGCTCCTGTATAATAGTCATATAAACACAGCTCCCCCATATTATAGTAATATATCCACAGCTTCCTGTATCATAGTTATATATACACAGATCCCCATATCATAGTCATATATACACAGCTCCCCCCTATTATAGTCATATACACACAGCTCCCCTTGTATTATAGTCATATATACACAGCTTCCCCATATTATAGTCATGTAAACACAACTGACTGTATCACAGTCATATATACACAGCTCCTCCATATCATAGTCATATATACACAGTCCCCAGCATATTATAGTCATATATACACAGCTCCCCTGTATCATAGTCATATATACACAGCTCCCTTGTATCATAGTCATATATACACAAGTTCCCCATATCATAGTCATATATACACAGCTTCCCCATATAGTAGTCATATATACACAGCTTCCCAATATAATAGTCATATATTTACAGCTCCCCCATATTATAGTCATATATACACAGCTCCCTGTATCATAGTCATATATACACAGCTCCCTGTATCATAGTCATATAGAGGGCTTTTTTCTGGGGGAACGCACCGGAACGGCGTTACCCTACCTATTTCCTAGATCCGACCCGTGCTCACTGCACAGCCAAAAAGGAGAGACTCACATCCCCCTTTGCCCCCCTCTCTCCTCCTCCCCGATGTTAGTGTGACAGGCATCAGATTCTGTGTTCTCTGTCAGATACTGCTTCCTGTAACTCCTCCCGCAGATAGGTCCTCCCCATCCAATCAAAACACTGGACAGGACACACCCTCTCCAGCTCTGCTGTAGAAACTTAGCTGAATAAATCTGTGTGTAACTGTAATTTTGAACATTCATAGCACATATACCATAGTATAATCATGAAACTTTCAGGATCAGTAATGCTCCCCTACTACTACTTACACCCCGAGTTTCACCCCTCTAGCTACAAGACTTATGCATTAAATTTCAGCTAAAAGTCCAGCTATCAGATATTGCTTCCCCATGAGCATAAAGCACTACTCTGCTGCATACACACTTTCAATTATCCTAATTTGAGCACATAGATCTTTGAAAACTCTGCATGGTAGAACCTTGACATTTTGGGGGTTACCAGTTTACCCCTGAGACTACATCCATGCAAATTTTCAGGTCCCTGAGCACAATTCTTTCTACTAAAAAGCCCCCTATCACATATTGCTTGGATGTAGTCTCATTTTTTAGATAACCAATTTTTTTTCAGTTGTTATTGGTAAACGCATACAATTTCTGTCACTTGGATAACCGCAGGGAAACATTAATAGCTATGAAAGGTTGCAGATAGTGGTGCCACATTGTAAATTACTAATCCAAAAAGGGTGTTGGAGCATCTGGGGCTGGGAAGTCAGGGAGTAGGCATATGTAAAGCCCTAGCTCCATGTCCACTAAAATCCCTGTGTTAAACACAGATTTTGTTGCAATGCTTAACGGCGATGGGGCAATGAGGGTGGGTTTCCACTTCCATCGGGACCCCCTCCGCTAAGTGTATTGCTTGGCGGGAGGTCCTGATGGAGCACATTCACTAACCTGCTTGCCACATGCTGTGTTCTCAGAGTCCTTCCGCCTATGCAGGGCTAAACATGGTGGAGTACGTTGAACCTTTGCATCGGAAGATGTCTGAACACAGCATAAGCCGAGCATCCCCCCTATGCAATGCGCTTAGCGGAGGGGGTCCCGACGGATGTGGAAACCCCCTTAACAGGGCTGTGGAGACAGCCCATCAGAGCGCTGGTGCAGGGGCTGGTGGAGGCTTGACGGAAGCCAGCTGATCCAATAGCGTATGTGGAGTTAGATGGCCTAAGAGTAAAATCTGACTACTGAGGTATAAGATCTGGGGGTTCAAACATTCCTGGGGGTTACATTTGACCCAAAGCCAGCTGGTGACCTGTGAGTGGAGACAGCAAATCAGAGGCTCAATTAGGAACAGGGAGGTTCATCTGCAGCAGAATCTACCATGCAGGAGGCTGACGCAGAGGACAGTGAGGGGGACAGTGAGGAAGACCACCCTACATATGGGGTAAGTACCACACACCCTCTCCTCGTACTCAACTTCAGATATGTGCACCCCTAGATAGGCATTCTCTGGAGGCTTCAGGGAGGGGGGAAAGGGAGTGCTAGTGGTAGGGGGCCCGAGGGTTAAGGTTATGGGATTGGGGAGGTTAGATTGATTTTAACCCTTCAAACCCCTAAACTTAACCCCTGATCCACAAAACTTACATCTACTATCAAGAACCATTTGCCCTAACCTGAACCCCAGCACAAACCATTCATAATTGTATCACTTAGATATTTAAGCCTAGTGAATTAATTAGGCTTAAATATAATTATTAGTGATAGTAAGATATAAATCTAAGTGATACTACACAAAGAGCTGTTTGGGAGCCAAAAGAGCCGGCCGGGGTGGGGGGGGGGGGGGG
>CM070032.1:155791347-155844314 GCA_036250615.1 Ptychadena robeensis
GGAATGGTTTAAAACAAAACATATCCATGTGTTAGAATGACCCAGTCAAAGTCCAGATCTTAATCCAATCGAGAATCTGTGGCAAGATCTGAAAACCTCCCTAGCGCACTGCTGAGGTCCAGATTTCTGTACTGAAAGTGCACCATAGACTTAAATGGAATTTTTTTATGTTGTAGGCCTGTAGTTTCCAAAAAAATGTTCCATACAAGGGTCTTATAGACATCTTGAATATAATGATATTTGAAACAAACAATTATGTAAAAAAAATTACATAAAAAATTAATAAATAAAAGGTATCATTTAAATGATAAAATCTCTAAAATACTTATTTTGAATATTTTGTATGAAAGATTTCAAAACAGTATATATTTATATTTTGTTCATAATACATTTTTTATTCAATTGGAAATGTGTTATCACTGTATCCAGTACAATTCCCTTTGGCACCCTCTTTGCTTTAGTGTGAAGAACACACCAGGGGAGAAAGGGTTAACTGCAAAGGGCACATCTGGGGAATCACACTGGGAACAGTCTTCTCCATAGATAACTGCTCTGGTGTGATTTACATTTGAATCTCATCACCTCACCTGGGGGTGGGGGGGGGTGCGCTCTCCTCATACAGCTTGTTCTGAAGATCGCAGCGCAAAATGGTAAAACTGCAATGCCAGGGCTCTGATCTTCGCCAGACGGCTCATCTCCTCCATTGCAGTCAGTGCTGGACGAGATGAAGCCGCCAGGAACGGCAGGGTGTTAAGTCACTAAGCAAATATAATACAGGAGAGGAGCCTGTACTATAATGCAAGCCTGAAGGCAAGGATGGAGGTTTGGGGCTCAGGCTCCATTGTTGCGGCAAGAAAACATATGCAAAAGAAGCATGTGTCTTCTGTGCAGATCTCCTGCAGGGTTTTCACACTTTTCTTGTCAATTTGTTTAGTCTATTAATTTCAATGGGCTTAAAACTGTGCAGGAAGAACGTCCGATCTAGGACGCAGTTTCACCATGCTACAGTTTTGAAAACGCCATAAAACTGGAGACCAACCCAAACCACCCCAGTGGAGCCTCAGCCTAAGGCTAAACCATGGGCCTAGTATGTGACATGCGCAAAACGAAAACACATTGGGCAAGGTTTGCTAAAGGAAAGTATGGGACGCAGTATTGCCGACATGGCGAATAATACTCTCTTGAACAGTGCTCAAACTTCGGGCAAACTGTGGTTGGCCGCTATAGACATGTCACGCTGATGTGTCCAAAACACCACTCACATTTTCTGGGGCTGCTTAGTGTTCCATTGTAAACTGGGCATTGATTTTTCCTTAAGAGGAAGAGACTTCCCTACTTTGAAGTTTAATTAGGGGTTGAAAGCAATATATAACCTTTTTTTCAATTTGATGGCAATTCATTTACAATACTAAATTTACTATATATTTAAGAAAAGACATTTATATTACATTTGCATAGATAGTCATATCAATCTGTAATCTTCCTTCTCAATTAATCCTAATCCTAGTTATCCTTCTCAAGTTCACATTTTTATATTTTTTTGGTTTGTTATGAAGGTATATATATATATATATATATATGTATATAAACTGTATGCTTTACTGTTTCAAGACAATAGCTGTTTCCATACACATGTATGTATATTCTATACATGTTGTATTATATTATGATGATTGAAATGGGTTTGATATACTATAAAAAAAATTAGCCCCCAAACACAATTCCACAGCAATATGTCTGCCCACCCTGTTAACACTATGGCATCTTCATATCGAGCTCCCTCAAGGGCACAGCCAGAGTCCTTTTTGTAAGAGTTAAATGAGAACACACATAGAATGGAGAAAGCACTGTTGTCATGGAGAGGCTTGGGAAGTGGTCTGCACTAGTTTCTAGAGAGAAGAGGTCAAGGATGGGGGGAGGGTAAGCACTGACTTCTGGTCTCTATGGCACTGAATGCACGGCATAATGTCGTGTAGTTCAACACTCAGTATGTATGCAATATATATATATATATTCATGCATTGAGCATTGATCTATCTATCTCTCTATGTTCCATCTCTCTATCTATTCTTAATTAGGAGTTTACAACAACATTTACAATATTTTTCAAATTCAGTTTTTCTTTAGCCAGTATTTAGGATACTCCAATTGTAAATACTTCTTGGCCATGTTGTTGACTTTCCCATGGTAGTAATTTGGAACATCACATTGCTGGTGCCTAAATATGTAATACTCAGACCTGGAGAATATTTTTATACATAGGCTAAGGGTGTCCATACACCTAACGACTGGCGCACAATCGATGACCCGTTTAAGAGCAGCGTCGTGATGTTACATTGACATCACCTCGCAGCTTTCCACTGCCTGTTTTGTCAACTTTGATTTGGAAACTGCCTTGGTTGCAAATAAGATATATCAACTTGTAAAGCTAGGCATACACGGTTCGATTTTAGCACGATCGGTCTCCGATTCGATTTTATATTTTTTCATTAGACAGGTTCAATCATAATATGATCGTAATACAACCAGAACCGCCGATTTTAGTTTAAATCAAAAAACACAGGAAAGAGTCATATATAAATGTGTCATTGAATACAATTGACCCGACCACCTAACAAAATGCTACGGTTTTAGTTACCCTCTGCCGATCGTTTGCCAACCGAACTCGTGAACGTGCGCAGTGATCGAACTGTCAAAAATCTAGTGGAAAATCGACCTGTGTATGGCTACGGTCCTCATATTACATGGTTTTGGTAGAACAAAAGTTGATTGTACAGAAATTGTATGGAAAGATTGTAAGGTCTTTAGGTATAGTTTTGGTAAATAACTTTTGTATAGCAATAGAAATGGAGTAATTTAACATTATTCAGTAGACCAATTTCAAGGTGTACCCAAAATTTAACTCAGAAATTCAATGTGGCATTTAACATGACAGGTCATTTTAATTATTTGTATTTTGACTGTACAGGATAGTGTTACGACATATATTTGTCTGGATAATAGGTCTTACAAGGAATAGAGAATATGTGGAATGATTTAGATTTTCTTTGGACCTTGCATTAAACCTACATGTGAAGGTATGCATAATGGCAGAAACTTACCTAACTTTACTTGACTGCAAATTAACCAAGCATTTGAATTTTTCCACTTATTTAAGAAAGTCTTTTGCCAATGTCTTCATAGTACTAAGCTATAGAACTAGAAGTTAGAAATCAATATAATAATAAAAATGCCTGGAAAAAGGTTTTATGAAAATGGACTTACCAAGGATCATCCAACGAGTCAAAAAGTTACTCTCTTTTATGTTATGTTTTACATCAACACAGACAGCAATAAAAAGCTGGCAGAGGTTCTATCCTCTTCTTGCTCTGATATTAAAAGTGCTGCCATGTTCCTGCTTGAAGATAATGGGAACCTCCCAACGTTAACAGGGGTCCTATCTTATTTTAAAGGAAGTTACACTCCAAATGAGAATTTGCAATTATTTCTTACTAAATTATGTAGTTGCTCTATTACTAATGCTGAGTAATAAGATGAAAGTTGCATGCAGACTGAAGTTGAGCCAATCAAGTACAGCTAAAGAGTTTCACTTGCTTAACTTTAGAGAACCGACAGTACGCTCCTGCAGCCGTGGGAGAAACAACTCTCTGTGGTCGTCTGCAAAATAGTGCAGGCGGTTGTCTAATTAAGGCCCTTATAGAGGTCCTATCAGGTGGCACCCCGAAAACCGACCAGCGGACGCCTAATGTTTGTCTTTCACATTAAAGGTATGTTTACCTGGCGGTTAAAAAAGCCAATGTCAAAAATTGCGGGAGATTTACGGTTCCGGCGCCACATGAGTGGGTAGCGTGTCAGGAGTAATAGCCTGCAGCTACACCATGCCTAAACGGCACCATTTATATACCGGTCACTCCACAACATTCCAGCTGGCCATAGATAAATACATGGGGTCTCCCAAATCGCTGCAGCACACGGGTGAAAGATGAGATGGCGCTAGCAGCCTCTGCAGACAACCTGTCTCTCTCAGATGGAGAGCAAGAAGATGTCCATCAGGCAAGACTGGATAGAGCAGTTGCTAAGCTCCCACAACCAATGATCCAGAAGGCTGTGGATACGCAATAATCTGGACAAATTTTGGCCAACCTAGTTAGGGAGGGCTACTCTCCCACTGTTATGCCAGGTCTACGCAACCATTTGGGACAGGTGCTTACACAACCGGAACAAAAACTTGCATGCTTCTCCTATTTCTACCAGTCCCTACACCTGGATGCCAACCCTAGTCCACAGGGCGGTAAAAAATTTCTTGAGGTTCTTACAGTCTACAGATGGCATTAAGGGTATACCTGTAGTCAATACTGCATTGAAAACCGCCATGTTCGCTGATGATGTCTTGATTTTTTCAGCCAATCACAATCTCCCTTTGATCATGCAAGTTTTACAGTCTTTTGAGCACTATTCAGGGTTAAAAATCAATATGGACAAAAGCGAAATTTTGTCACTCACAAATACCTGTATAGGTACCTGGCTTTCTTCTGTGCCATTTCCGATGGCTACAGCTCATATCACATACTTGGGGCTAAAAATAGGTAAGACTACATTTTCACTTTATAATTTTACATGTCTCCCCTCTCTTCCAAAAGATAGTTGCTAAATTAGGAATGCGGGCAGACCTACCATTGTCTTTAAGTGGTCGTGTCCACTTACTGTAGATGTCCTGCTTTTTGCAGCCACTCTATCCACTACAGACAATTCCTCTTCTCCTTCAGTATGCTTTAATGGGCATTCACCAAATTTATATGGCGAGGAGGTAAACCTTGAATTGCATACAGGAAATTGACCCTTTTGTGGCAGGAAGGTGGAATGGCCATCCCCGATATCCGCCTTTACAACCTTTCCTGTCTGCTGCGTCATGCTGCAGACTGGCATAGAGCAACATACCAGTTCTCTAATTTACACTTGGAAGAGGAGATGGTTGCCCCCTGGTATTTGACAGCCTTGCTTCACCTGCCTCCAGCTCTGCTTCCACCCCCGCTGAAACACAATGTCAGTGGTGGCATGGAGAGAGGTTAGACGGTTACTGCACCTGCAGTATCAAAATTAATAGTTAGAGAGACTTGGAGAGAGATACAATTTAAAATATACCATAAGGCCTAGGTGAGCTTCTACCCCATTGCTTCGTCTGACAAATGACATATCTAGCGGGAAGGTTTTTGCCCAAAATGTAATTTACCCAAAGCTCCACTGCTGCACTGTTTGTGGACCTGCCCGAGCATCTCTGACTACTGGTCGGAGGTGTTGTCCTACATACAGAGAGTCACTGCAGAAATTGTTACTAAAGAACCTCTCCATTTGTTGTTTGCCCACCTGGATCAGGCAGTATAGCCTTAGATCAAATCATCCCTTTGCCTGCTTTCCACCCGCAAATGCATGACAAAGCCCCTCCCAATATTCCAGTTTTACAAACAGTATTGTTATATCTATTCTATACAGAAAAATTTATAGCAGATGATTTGGAGTATAAGAAGGTATCAAAGATTTTTAAAAGCTGGTGCAAATTTTTTCCCATATTTTTTCCACCTCAGGAACTCATAACTCTTATGCTAACATATTGTTACTCCACCTGGTACTCCACTGCAGATCTGCGGAATACATTGGGACCCTGATAGCGCTACAAGTGTTCTTTACATTATGACTAGACCCCCAGTCCCCCCTTTCTGCTGATTACAAAGGTGACCCATTGATGGTGTTTATAGGGTAATGGCACATTTGTTTGTTAATTTGTTAATGTGTTTGGTAAGGGCATGTTGTCCTCGGTTTCTTTGTTTTTTTGTTGTCCCCCCCCCTTTCCCTGGGGTTCTGGCACTATTCGTTATGGAAACACTCTCTTCAGTGTTTGGACCTGATCCCTTACCCTTGCATTGCTACAGGCTAATTGTTTCTTTTCCCTTTAACCATGGGACTTTTATACCAGACATCGTAATATCTACAATCTTAAGTCGCAATTTTCTGTATCCTTGCTTATGTTTTTGACAAAAAAAGATGCAAAATAAAATATGATTTAAAAAAATTATTGCTAAATAATATGTTCCCTTTGTTCTGGGTGGACATTTCATAATTTTGTGAATCAGTTCCAAGTTAGTACAAAAACTCTACATATATATACAGTGTTATTGATATGTTTGGAGAAGGAAACAGGGTTAATTTAACCCAATCATTTAAGCAAAGAGCGATCCTATAGTATGCAGCTTAAAATGAAAGGTTGGCCAACATCCCACAACAAAATATAAAAAGAGTGGGAGGGGGCCGTGGGGGACTGATGAACATAGGACCAAGGTCCCAATCACCAGTGCCTTACTCACAGTCACCTCACAATTTTTTTCCCCCTGTAACAGCAGGGACCTGGGGACTTTAAAGGCCAAAGGTGTAGGGGTCACTAGGGTAAATCACAATCTCAAATCTCACTAGGGAGTCCCTATGTTATTATATCACTTCCACACCTATAGTCCACAGTATAGCAGGGTCCCTATATAGAGACAATGTACAATGATATCAGTAAAAAAAGTCTGTTCAGATTTTAATGTCCATATGAAGCATAAGTTCCATAATGCTAGCGAGTTGTCGCTTCAATCCTGACAGGCGGATAAGCAGGAAATGGGAGACAGGGATAGGGTTCCAGGGATGAAGCAAAAATGCGTAACCCTGACATATGTTTCAAATATTATGTTTTCCTCAGGGGGTCCACATACATCACAAGAGCCCCAAATTAGCACATCCGATGCTCCAGTAAATCCCCCCACATCCGGACGGTCAGCTCAGGCCCAGGATGAAGGAGTGAGGGGCCACCTCCTGGGGCAAAGTGGCTATGGTATATAATGGCATATATTTTTGGTCTAGAAAGTCAGCGTATAAAACCAAAGGGGATGCCACTCAACCCCCGGTTAGTAGGTCAGCTGCGTGTCCTTCGGTTTCCCCAGAGGTGCCTGACTGTCTGACTTAACCCAATCATTATTAGATTCAACAAAAGTTATTTGGAAGAAGCTTCTGGCCTTAATTATAATGAGATATTGTTAGTGATTTGTGGTGTTTGCCCCGTATGACCCCAGGTCTTTCTGGGGTTCAGAACACCTCCTTAGAACTTCACAGGCTGATTCTACCCAACATGGTTAAAGACCGCTTTTAAACATTCAATTTATTTAAAACAAGAATAGTTTGGGCTTTAGAGACACTTTACAATTCTGATATTTCTTGGAATATTGGCCTTGGAATATAGGGGCAGATGTTTTAGTTTTTTTTTCAAGTTTAAAAGGTCCATATAGTGAAGGTGAGGCTTTTGAAATACATTTCAGCTCACTAAGCTACAGTATTTAATTTATCTGTACATTAAAATGATCAGGTCCGTATTCCTCTTTAGTCATTTCATCCTTATTTTAACATAACCACAGTAAGCTAAATTTCTGTTCTCCTCAACAGACACCTCATAGAGTTTCATAGTTGACATTGGCCCAGCAATTGAGTAAAGGGCAGTACAGTCATTTTAGAAAATTGAATTTAGCATACAAAATACCACAAAACTTGTTCAAATAACACACATGTGGTAAATTCAGCCGATCTATGCAATAATTTTAATAGAAAACCAAAAAAGTCATTTTTGATATTACAAAAAAGCCTTACATAGGAATGAAAATATCTTGTGTTATGTTTTACTTAATGGACTTTGGTGTTTTGATTGACTAAAAGTTGTGGCAGATACGTTTTTCGCTTTAGCAAGAAAAAATGTAAGAAGCATAGTAATCATATCACCAAATCAAAGCTTTTCAGACACCTTTGGTAAAGATTTATTAAAAATTAAGACGACAAGATTTTCACTATAAGGGCTTGTGTATCCACTGTTTTGTGGGGATTTCAGCATGAACATAACCTGTCCCATTCATTAAAATTCTGTGCCAAAAAGATGGCATGCTTTGTCAATGAAGCATCAGAAGACACATTTATTCTATGAAAATGACTAGGACATGTTAGGATCAATGCAGGGGTAACACGTTTTTAAAACACAGGCAATTCATGTGCAATCCCCGGGATGGGTGTCACACAGCCGTGTCCATGACACCCAGTGGACACAACAAGACCTTAATCTGCTCCAACAGCATTAGTAGTTGGATTAGCAATATTATATTCTAAAGCGGATCTATCAAATCAAACTTCCTGTAAGTGGAAGAACCAACATCTGGGAAAGTGGCTCTGGCTCTATATCGAAAACTGCAAAGAAAATGTTTTCATTGGCGCAATATTACACTGGATTAACCTCCAGAAGCCTGGAAGATAATTATGAAATCACACATGTGATTGCAGAGCATGGCAGGTTAGTATATTTTTTAGTATTGAAGCGCTACACCATCATCATACCAACTGCAAGGTGGGTCAAACTTTAAGGTATATCCACCATACAAGTGTTTTTTTTTAGGGCTCCTGTCCATATTTATTAGCAACAGTCTAAAACTTGCAGGGATTAATATCCAAAAGAAGCAAAAGTAAATTGAAAATGCCAAGCATCCTGGCTTTTAAACATTCAACATAAATATTTGTCCTTGGTTTGGCTTCCCAGCAGCAACAGGTCTGGGCCTCCTTCAGCCTTCCTATCTCAGAGTCCAGGGGCCCTTTAAGAAAAACAACAGAACACTCAGCAAACTAATGTTACTGTGCAAAGAATTCCCAGACTACTTCCAGGTCAACCACCACCTTTACATTTACACCATGAAAAACAAAAGCATTTTGGGGGTTGTGTGAGCACCCCAATCAGGCCACAGTGAAGCGGAAGGGACCTCCATGTTAATGGAGGGGCAATGGATTTCCATGCCACATAGCTGGCGTCATTAATGAAGGGAGCGGGAGGAGGGAGGGAATTTAATGCAGTGTAAAAACAGTGCGGTACAGGCAGTACACTAGGGAGGTTTTATGGGCCTTTGTCTTCCTGTTAGAGTGATATCCTTTATTCCCCACCTTCATGGTGCCACATGTAACAATAAAATGTAGTTGGGTTAATAAAAAATAACCTTTTTCATTATATACATATCTTAAAAAGCTATTTGGAAGAACTTAGAAAGTTGAACGGATAATAATCTTGCTCTTTCTGCTCAACCTAAGGTGTTTGCCAGGCAGTTTTTGGTTTTTTTTTTCTCCCAATAGAGATTTGATGGGGACCCACCTCAGTAGGTAAGTACTTCCTGCCTGTAGGTCGGTACTTCTTTTGTATGCATCCCATTCGTTTTTAATGTTCAGTAACCGTGATGTGGGCATATCTCTTCATGGAAGGTTAGCTGCAATATTGGCAGAACATAGTGGTGACTCAGCCTTACCCATTATATAATCCCCATTCAGCTGTTGGCTTTTGCACTCATTGTCATAACTGGCACCGAAGCACCCTCAAACCGAACACTGCATGGCAAGGAGCACACTGAGCGCAAACACAGCACACTGAGAGCACATGGCGCACATTGTCAGCAAATTCTTCACCTTGAGTGCAAATGCCAGACACTGAATACAAATGGTGCACATTAAACTAATACTAATAAAACATAAAACTAATACAAATACTGCCCACTGAGGGCAAATGGTGCACACTGTGAGCTAATTCTTTACCTTGATTATAAATGCCTCACACTAAAGGTGGCCATACACAGTTTGATTTGATGTGGAAATTTTTATTTCACCATATGGTCAACTGCAAAGACAACCTGATACTCAATACATTTCCATGTGTATTGCCTCAGTGCTTTACTCTAAGTTTCTTGAGGGAGACAGAACCTGTTTGGCAAGGTCTACCCTACCCTTCCAAAACATATGCATGTATATGAGATGAGGTTTCAGAGTCTAACCTTAACCAATCACTTCATACCATAACCTGTTTCTCCATTGGTCAAATTGTAAGACTGTCTTCTGTCTTTGTGTGTATAAATAAATGAGGCCTACCATTTAAAGGCAGGCAGCATACTGGACCTGACTTAAGAACAACTCCTGTGACTGCGCATCATCGCTGCACACTACACAGAGGTTTTCCCGATCGATTGTCTGGAGCGCGTCACCGGCCGTAAAGACGAGAGATCGTGTAAACTGCGATATCAGATTATTTTGCGATTCGATCATCTATACGATTTTCTTTCAATCGTCTATACGATTTTCTTTCAAACATCTATACGATTTTATTTCAATAGTCGATCCGATTTAAAATTGATCGATTCATTTGAAGGAATTCATTGACATGAATTGATCGACCAAAATTTATTAACATGTCCAATCACTTTTTGAATAATTTTATTTTTGAGTTCGAACACTTTTGGACAATCTCACCAGGTGGGCAGGAATCAATTTCCATTTGATCGTCTTTTTCTTATGCAAACAAGTTGTATTTTGTGTTTCCTGCAAATTAAGGTGTGTATATGCGTTAACGCATCCTTTTAAAAAATTAATATAGAGTGGGAATGGTCCCTAAACCCTTTGATGCTCTGTGCTCTTTGATGATTTGATAATCTTTGTTACACTTTCAGGCTCATCGTGTCATGTTCTGCATTTGAAAATAAGGGAAGTTTTCCCGGAGATGACGTCACACGGTGTAAACAATGCTCCATGAATGTGTAAAAATGAACATAAATGACTATTTGCAGTCTTTATCAGAATCCTTTGTGGCCGGGTGACAAAGGGGGAGAATAACAAGGAAACAGAGACAGAGTGTCGTCACCCTATGAACCATGTTATTTCATTGTTTCTTCAGGATTATAGATACACAAATATAAATACAGACTGTTCTCCATCTAAGATAGCTTGTAGTTGTAACTCTGGGTTATTGCAATGGGTTCAGTTGTTGTTCATTGGGGATCATGGCAGTTACAGGCTTCTTGTACTACAGATTCCAGCATGCATATGCAACTGCAAGCATTCCCTTCTGCCAGTTGCTAAAGAACTACACTGCCCAGCATGTCCTGCTGCCTTTTTTTAGTCCCCTCTCTCTGGCTTTGTTGACTGACTCCAGCCCAGCAGCTGCGGACAATCTGCCATGAACGGAATAGCATCAAGAAAGTTGAGCTATGGGAGTAGTGGAGCTTGGGGGTCCCTGGTGGTTGAAAGGGGCCCTATGCGCATGCAACGCCTGCATAGTCCAAGAAATGGCACCAGTCTACAGGCGTGGTGGCTTAATAATTTGTTTAAAAGAAAACCCCAGATGAAATTGCTTTCAATGGTTAAAAAAAACAGAATGATTGGGGAGCTAACCGGAAGGAAGCAGGGATGACGTGAGGCGCGCACGTGCACGTGCAGCCTTGCGGGACCGCGCCAGCACGTATGTCAGCTTGTCCCACAAGATGACTCCAGGCACAGCTGATACGTGTAGCTGACTGAGAAGGGAGTGAGTGGCATGGGGAGACGCCGGAGGGAGCTGCCTACCCCCACTACAACACCTCGAGGAGGTAAATCTCCTACCACGCCCCGAGTACAGACTAGGGGGCTAATGGAGAAACCCAACTTAGGCTACATCACAGCCTACCTCAGCGCCGGAAGGAACCAGGCCACACATCAGCACAAATCGGGAGATCAGGAGGTGAGCCCAGCTGAACTGACTGTTATGAATGGAGGTGGGGAAGGAAGCAGGGAGGCTGGATGGGGTTCCACAGACTGACGTCGGGCGGTTGGTGCAGGACGAGACTCAAAGCAGGGAGGCAGAGACAAAAGACATCAGTACCAGCCCCGCCATAGTCTCGGTCCAAGCCCAAGAGAAAAATCCCTTACCCCTCCAACAAACACAGAGTACCCCTCCCCACCCCCCATCAAGCAGGAGAAACTGCATGGAACTAGCCTTACAAGCTGCCACAGACCAGGGAGAGCCTGACAAAGACATATTAATCCCCCCCCCCCCGACACACAATTATACAGCAATATGGATAATTCTAGCACGTCAATGGACTCTTCAGCAACATCAGTGGCAGGGATGGACGCAATATGGAATCAATACTCACACACCATTCCAACTAAACAGGACTTCCAGATATTGATCAGAGAAGTGAAGGAGGAGTGTAGGGGGGAAATTAACGCTATTCGTGATGATATTCACCAGCTTTTCTCTCGGGTGAACCAAGTAGAGAGTAATTAACAGGTACTCATGCATACGGTAGAAACTCTACAACATGAGATCGCTCAACACGCGTCAATTATTAGAGAACTCCAACGCCAAAATGAGGATCTAGAAAACCGTGGTAGAAGAAATAATATCAGGCTCAGAGGCCTACCTGAGCAGGTGCAGGACGTTTATTTGAGAGAAACAGTCAGACAGATTTTTAATAAAATCCTGCAAAGACCAGACTCAGCTGAGATAGGACTGGGCAGAGTCCATCGGGCATTGAGGATGGGAAAGATGAGAATGTCATATACTTACCAGCTTAAGTTTATCCCTGTGTACCTCAACAATACGTCTTACATGTGCCTTCTTGTGTTTCACTGTCTTCCATCTCTGATTGAACTCCTCACCCTACCCCTCTAAAAAATTCAAATAGCACCTTAACACATGATGATCGGCAGGCCCCATCAGAGGCCTACCTATATATCTTCACTCTACACTTTGTCTATCTCTCTAATGTAGACGTATGATAACCTTTGAGTTCCCCCTCTGTGCTTTCTTCTCTAAACGGTCCTCTTTATGATGGAGTACTTTTTGGTTTAATAATACTTAAATATAACTGCAATATAAATGTAGTGAAAGACACCTTGGGGAATAAGAGCATCAGAGAAGCGGTCTGAGAGGACACCACCCTGTTACAGATGGGTAACCTCCCCAAGATGGTCACCCTCTCCCCTAAGTGGCAAGGAGAGAGTGGAGACGGTGCCCATCCAGGGGAAATTAAACGCTGCTATAGCAGCGGAAATATTTGTATTATGTTTTATGAGACGAAAAACAGTGATGTATGTATGTGTATTGTGTGTAGTAAGAATGGATTTAATGCCCTGTTTTTTATCGTCATTGACGAATTGGCACAAGCTGGGAATCAAGGAGGACTGCCCGGACCCCCCTGTGGAGGTATGGATGAGCAATCTGGAGGTAGAATCTCATCAGAGTGGTATGTAGACGTCAGTTAAATAATCGTTTTCTTGTTGCGGGAAACATGGAATACAAGTTAGTATCTTTGAATAATAATAATAATAAATATAAGAACAAAATTGAAACAAATAGCCATAGGCAAGGTGGAACAAGCACTACTATATACTAAACAAATATACTACAATAAGGGAAACAAAGCAGACCGCCTTTTGGCAAGTAAATTAAAAGCAAGGAAGTCAGAGGGGACACCCCAAAAAATCTGCAAAAAAAAATAACAAAGAAGAGATAGTAATGGCCTTACATACATTTACTTTAAGAGGAGGGGGAGGAGGCTGTGGTTAACTCTGTGCTCAAAGGGTTAGATCGCCCATCCCCTTTTAAGTGATAGTTGAAAAATAAGAAGCGGAGGGGAGTTTTACCCTCGGTGGGGACTTTTAGTTGGCGAGTCTACCCTATAATTGTCGTTAATAGTAATCACATAGATACATTTATTTAGGGTTTTATTTTGAAACATCAACATATAGACATATACATGTAAAATCAAAACACCAAAAAATACAGGTAGTCAGAGATGGCTCCGATTTTGCGGTGATAGTGTGCAAGATGTTGAGCATCACTCAAATACATGAATTCTGATGTGTAGACTGTAAATAATGGTCAACATGTTTCGTCCCTATATAGTGGGCTTCCTCAGGACATTTACAGCCATCTGTTAATTCAAAATCCCAAAAGGGGAAATAGACAAGGAAATATATGAGTATATGTAAATTACAAATAGGCAAAATAGCTATGGCAAATTCTAAACGATCTTAGTCTAAGGTAGGAACAGATTTCAATTCAATTCTTGCAATCACACATATTGTATTAATCAACATTGTATGGCCTTATTGGTCTACTCTAGTCACAGTATCAAGATTATTAAAAAGCAAGGAAAGGTATCCCAGATATGTATACAGGGTTAATCAATACCATCTAGTAAGAGAAATGTGTCAAATGTATATATAACACATCTGAATTATACAATATAAATATTAGATACAATATAGAAAAAGCATAATTAGATATATATAACCTTATATTGATAGGTAAATAGGCCAAATTTGTAAAGAAACAAAATATCGTTGTTGCACTGTATTTATACACCTGGACTGCGGGAGTTCTATGGGCTCATCGATGGAAGTGCTACCCAAGAGCAGGGGATTGGTGAGATACAGCGGGCCAGGGACCAGCGCGATGATTTTAGCACATCCCCACAGAAAGGTGGGGGAAAGGAGGATAAACTGCTAGCCCAAACAGAGCGGCTCCAAAGCAACCCAAAGGAGTAGAGGCAGAGGGGGGCCGAGGTGCACGCACTCAAGCCAACCTCACCAAGGGTATGGGTCCGGGTTTCTGAAAATACATTTATATGATTTTGTCAGGGGAAGTTCTCCTCCATTGAGCTTATAAAGGTCAGTCAAAAGGTTTGTAAACAAACAAAACAAAGTATAAAGCGTGGGTGGCGGACGTTGCTCAGTTAATCTATTTTGTGGTCCTGTATATCCATATCACATAAATGTAAACAATAATAGGACAAGTAAGAAAAAGTATATGTGATTTGCTTTGGATGTAGGACAGACACTATTGTAGTAGACGTAATACAAAATACATTTATTTATTCAACATCACAGTCAAAACAATGTTAAAATACATCAAAAAGGAGTGAGAATTTATTGACCTCACAGGTCAGACCTTCGAATTACAGTTGATCCGAACAGAAAGGAGTTCACATGCATATTGATCCCTTCCAAGAAGTAACCTCAACGTTTCGCCCATATGGGCTTCCTCAGGAGGTATAGAGAGGGGATCAGTGTCTTTGCCTGATTTGTTGGGGAACCCCATTCATTGAAGTGTCAAGGTGAGTAAAACCAAATGAATCAAAAAGGACCTCCTCTAGTAAAGGGGGGGAGGGAGGAGAGATCGCGACAGTCCACTGGGCAAGAGGATAAAGACAGATGTACTGGATAGGTATCTTGTTAACTGGAAACTGACATTCCTTTGGGTTGAAAAAGTCTAACACAGCAACAGGATGACCAGAGCCTCCATTGTCCAAACAAAACGAAGCTTATAAACAAGCGAGTGAGAGCACTCTGTTAAAAACGAAAATTAAGTTTGTAGTGGAGGTACCTGGAGTATCAGTGTGGATGTTCCCTCTGAGCGGCAGGAGTGATAGCCCGAGACACAGCTGTATAGGATCGGCACGAGCTGGATATGCGCTCCCCACTGGCTTTACACCACAGTCCAGCCCCTCGGGTTATGAGCCGTCCTGGGCGGCCCACGTGGAACGCCGAGGGGATGAGGGGAAGGACGCCGGTGCGGGGGGAGGGACCAAGAATGGGACCGACCTATCACACACCAGAAGCAAGACGCCGTAATCGGGGGCCCACCCAAGGATGGGCGTACCCAATCGTCCGGCTTCTAAATGTGTACGGGAGGTCCCCGCTCACTGGAACCGTCTCCGCCCGGACGTGCCCACCAACCGCCCCGAAGTGACCCAACGTGGGGCACCAATGCGGGCCGGGACTCAGCCAGTGCCCGAACCGGTTCCCCAAGTCCGAGTTGGCGAGGGGAAAAAAGGGGCTTGACAGGGGCGCCCCCCTATATACAAACAGGAGCAGCCCCCCTGCAGCCAACGGTGGGACAGCGGCCGACACACACGGGGGACATAGTACATTTACTTTAAGGAATTTGGGGAAATACTAGGCCCGTACCTAACTAAACTATATAATGGTTTTTTAAAAGGCGAGATAATCCCACAACAGATAAACCATTCATTCATATCCGTCTTTTTAAAACCAGGGAAAGACCCGGCTGACTGCTCCAGTTACAGGTCCATAGCCTTTCTAAATTCTGACATAAAAATATATTCAAAGATATTGGCAAACAGATTGTTGAAATACATCCCAGAAATAATAGATCCGGACCAAATGGGCTTTGTCCCAAATAGACATGCAGGGGACAACACTCGGAGAACGATCTACTTGATTGATATTATTAATAAGAGAAACACGAGTGCGGTGTTGCTGAGCCTTAATGCGGAGAAGGCGTTCGACAGACTGAGCTGGCCCTTTTTAATGAGAACTCTAGGGGCCTTCGGTCTGGAGGGTGACTTCGTTACCGCAATCAGAGGGTTTTATACGGCACCAACCGCATCCGTGAAGATGACAACAGGACGCTCAGAGACGTTCCCGATCAATAACGGAACCCGGCAGGGATGCCCTCTCTACCCCATTTTCTTCGCCATGGCAATAGAGCCATGGCGGCACTAATAAGAGAAAATAAAGATATAAAGGGAGTAGAGGTAGGGGGAGAGAGGTATAAAAAAGCCCTATACGCCAATGACGTGCTCCTAACGCTTACCCAACCCATGACTACTCTCCCCAACCTTCAAAAGGCGTTAACAACATACGGGGAAGTATCAGGGTATAAAAATAATACCGGGAAGACAGAAGCAATGGCTTTAAATCAAAGTAGCCAGGAGCTAGAAGTTCTTAAAAAACATTTCAATTGGAGATGGATGGAGGATGGAATAAGGTACTTGGGGGTGAACATCGCACCTAGGTATGAATCGATATATGGCAATAATTACCCTAACCTATTTAAAGAAATAGAAGACACTTTAAAAAGCTGGAAGAAACATACTATATCTCTAATGGGCAGAATAGAAACGGTTAAGATGATGATACTACCCAAACTCATATATCTATTTAATACATTACCCGTGAAAATCCCATACAATAAAATACACAACAAAAAATTATGGAATTTATTTGGGCATATAAGAATCTTTGAATATCCATGAAGTTAATGTGCAGATCTAGGGAAAAAGGAGGAATGGGTGTCCCGGACCTCCATAAATATTACCTGGTGGCCCAACTTAAAATAATAAAAGAGTGGACAGATCCCACAATAAAAAGTAAATAGGTACAAATTGGAAAAAAAAGCCCTTGATATTAAGGACATGAGAATGCTGATTTGGGGTAATCATCGGAACGCACTGGATACACAAATTGGCCCAATCAGACACACTAAGAAAATATGGGAATATAATAAATTAAAATACAGATTAACGAATAAAATCGCAAGAATGGAACCAATAATAGGGAACACCTGTATCCCGGTGGGGTGGAGCAGGGGGGAGATAGACATTTGGGGTATGGCTGGGCTAC
Source organism: Ptychadena robeensis (assembly GCA_036250615.1). NCBI lineage: Eukaryota > Metazoa > Chordata > Amphibia > Anura > Ptychadenidae > Ptychadena > Ptychadena robeensis. The sequence continues at coordinate 155,808,631 of CM070032.1, forward strand.
AATTGATCGTCGATTTAATAGATCAACAAGGGGATTTAGAAACATTAGAGAATATTAAACAAAAGACCAATCTACCAGAAAGCGACCTCCAGATTGCTCACTACATCCGCGGAGGGGCCGGTCCAGAAAGAATCCAGGAACTTACAATGTTTGAAAAAATGTGCGGGTATGACAGGATACAGAAAGGCCTTATCTCCATGATATATAAATTGTTACAGGAGGACAAGGGGTGGAAGCTCCAATATATGGATAGATGGGAGAGAGTGGTGGAGGGGGGGATCTCTGATAAGGAATGGATGGAAATATGGGAGAATGCAAAGAGAGTTTCAATATGTATGTCCCACCGTGAGAATCTCTATAAAATTATCTTCTAGTGGTACTATACCCCGGACAGACTCCATAGGATATATCCGCAGGCCACGGATGTATGCTGCAGATGCTCGAGGGATAGAGGCACAATAGACCATATATTTTGGTCATGCCCGGAATTAGAGGCATATTGGATGAGTGTTAACGATATCTTGAAGGGATCAGTGGAAGCCGACATCCAACTAGACATTAAAACGCATGTATTGGGATCCCCGATTAAAGCCTTAGATAAAAAACGGAGACGACTGACCCAACACATTCTGATGGCAGCTAGGTGCGCAATCTCAAATAAATGGAAATCCCAATTCCCCCCCTCAATTAAGGAGCTTTATGACAGAATCATGGAGATTAGAACTATGGAATACCTCACGGCGTGTATAAAAGATAGAACGAGAAACTTCTATAAAATCTGGAAATACTGGGACATGTATATAGAACGAGACCGATAACAATTATGGTATATAAGTACCAGCGAAGATACGAAGGGCAGTGTGAATGGGAATGAATCACAGGAGTAAGAGTGGGAAGAATGAGTGATAGGAGGAAGGTGTGATTGACAATAAAACAATAGGAAATGTTAATTTAATTAATTAAATTTTATTATGGAATGTGAAGATGTACCATGATCAATTGTGAATGTTAAAAACCAATAAAGATATTAAAATAAAAAAAAAGAAAACTGCAGTGGACATGTAACCCCCTTGCCACTAACATGCCACACCAATATAAGGTGTCAGGAGTACAAAAACAACTCACTAAGACTCTCAGTAAGAACATTATGTTTACTTATTTCCAGGGGTGGTTTTCACTTTTTAACAAGATTATAGTATGAGTCAAATACTTAAACTTAAACTTGCTTCATTTAAAGGTACAGTGGCTAAGGTAAAAATGAAAACAGGAAAATAAAACATTCACAGTGCTGTTACACAAAAACACAGGAAATACGCAATCCAAGCTGCCATTTATAGAAAAAGTAACAACCACAAAGGTGATAAAAGACAATGGAAAATCAAAAGGTTACCAGCAGTTTATAATGACAGCGATCCCCTTATGGGTTTTCTTGGGCCCAGAAGGATTGCCTGGTGTTCTGCTAAAGCAGGCTGCTAAGATCAGTCAAGTCTTGTGACAGTCATATAGTCCCTCAGCTTCACTTAGCAGAAAGCAGGACACACATACTAACATGGTTAAGCCAGGCTATATATGCTGTTGAAAATGATCGCTGGGAGCAATCAGGACAGCTCCTGCACAATTCTTAGTACTCAAAGCTGAGTTATTGTAAGTCCACAGAGAATGTCCAGGCATTACCAAAATGTACCCCTCAAACGAACACTTCTTTACCTTGTTTTTTTAGTTTAAAAAACCCTCTCTTGGACATTACAAGCCAGGGGTGTGGACTTAAATACACAAAGAGATAAGATTACAAATTTCGACAAATTTGAAGCACAATATCATGCTATGCAATAGGCTTGTACACATGGACACATCAGCATTGCTTTGCTGGGTGTCAATGTTGCATCAACAAAGTTGGCATGTGCAGATACATGGTAATGTGTTCTTGAATAAGGATTGGATGCGTCAGAAAAGACAGGCCTGGAGCAATGGAATAACAGGGACTAGGAGTAAGGCCTACATGACTGGGATGTAAGGGGTCCATAGCTGGGTGGGGTCAGGTATAAGTTAAGGGTATATGGTGCTAAATGTTAGGCGGAGACTTACCGGATTGGTGGAGGATGATTATCTGGGGGGGGGGTCACATGTTTAAGCTGGGAGGCTGGTTCTGGACCAGTTGTGAGGTGAGCAGCAAATTGAAAGCTCCCACCCACCCTCCCCTGTTTTGTTTTGTGTCCTATTGTTTTTCGGGTTTGGAAGCTGGGGATTTCCTGGAACACTGGTTCTGTTCCGGATGGTATTGATCGCCTGCTGTTTTGTCTTTTGTATCATTTCTTTAGTTTCAGATAGTGCCTATGGCTGGTTCCGGGTCTTTGAAGTTATGCAGTTCGAAGACAAGGTTATTGGGGAATCATCTGATGGTGTATCCCCTGGCTGTAGTCTGCTAAGCGGTCTAAGTGGGCTTGCGGGCAGCCTTAGTTGTCCTTAAGGTGGCGGCTGAGAAATAAGGGCCTATACGTCAGGCACTGGTGACCTGTTTTGGATCTGATTGGTGGATTGTGACGGAATCGGAACCAAGATGTTTAAGAGAATCTGATATGTTTATTGTTGTTTATGTCATGGGTAACATTTATGTTATGGTTGGCCATTTAAATCCACCTTCAGTGTACAGTGTATTATTTTATTACTAAGTATGTTAAAATGTTCATGTGTCCTTAAGGTCTTTATAGGTATTGGCGAAGGTCCTTAGGACCGATCAAAGTCATGCATCTGGTTTTTTTGGACACAATAGGCATCTATATACTCAGGAGTGGGGCACACATATGTTGTACATAACACTGTGGCTGAGTCACTCTCTGGGCACTCACTGTGATGTCACTAGAGCACGCCACTGAGAAGCCGGGACTCTTAGTTCTCTACTCAGAGATGGAGAGTACAGAAGCTTAGTGAGTGTAGCATGCAGAGGGAGATATAATAGATCTGCCATATCTGCCGCAGGCCAGAGTTTGACACCTATGTTCTAAGAACTCACTTCCTGCTGACCTGTCATGCCCCCAACTGCACCTTCCAACACTTTTTGCTAAATAATCAATATTTTTTGTTATAAGTCCTGAGCCCAGTTAAGTGCTCACTGACCTTATATGATTGCCTGGTACATTACAATACTGTTAGTTTTGTTAATGAAAAGAAAAACATAGTTTATTACTGAGACATGCAGAAGAAAGAGGACTCATTAACTGGCTGTCTAAGCAGCAACTGTATTACATTGCATTACCTGTTACAGTGTTTTTTTTGTTGTAGCTTTGTGTAGGGCAAAAGTGGTTTAAGTCGCTTTAAAGTTATTGTATGCTGTTTTTCAACAGGAAATGAGAACACGTTTCTAAACAGTTATTGCAATTCCCATTTCAAAGGATCTTCATTACGTGTTTCTCATTTTATCCTTACTTTTTGTGATGACAACTTCATGTTTTTGGATTTACTATTATTTTCTGTCTTTGTAACAATGTATTTCAGAAAAAATAACCTCAATGGAATCAGATGCTGGTATAGCATGCAAGGGTATCCACATCCAAGGGTAACAAGGAAGTAATATAGCCTCTAGATTTTCTAAGAGTTGTGAGGGTATAGGAGTAAGATCAAGATGCCAGTACCCACCAAAAAAAAAAAATAGCTTTGGGTGAATGTGCACAGTTTGCTTTTATAGAGGTGGCAGGCTTAATTATTAAAATGTGTAAGTGAAAGACTATAGTGATAGTGTGTGAGTCAATAACTTTTTCCTTCTTTTATTCATTTGAAAATTCATACATGAAGAGCGAAAAACACAAATGCATTGATGAGTAGGCCTTTAAGTTAACCATACACTACACTTCATTAAACAATTGTTTAAAGTCGAGTAGTGATTGGATATGTTGGTGAATTTGGGTTGATTGTACAAGTATCTGCCGAGTTTTCTAGGTTTTTGATAGATTGGTATCCGATGGTACTATAGAGAATGCACACAGGCCTTTGGTAAGGAATCAATCAGTTTGGAATCAATCACATTATAGGATGGTAAAAAACAATCTTTTTAAAAACAACTTAAAACTATTGTTTTTTTAAGTCATCTGAGCGGAAAAATCAAACCATGTATAATTGGAAACCCTACTGGCCAGATACAATTTTTTTTGGGATACAATGAATATTGTTGGAAACATCAAATTACACATGATTTACTGTCCTTTATTATTACTTTACTGCACACACACTGTAGATACAAAGTAAATATGAGACACATTCAAAATTAAAATTGAAAAATTTGGTTAGCACAAAGAAAACACAATAAACACACAGGCTGGCCATTGTCTATCCCCAAACCGTAATTAATTTACCAATTTTCTTTTCTTTTTCCTTGGCAGCCGGTAAAAAATGTAAAGGCTAATTTGACGCAGCAAAGTCACACATGTAAAATGGAACAAACAGTAAACAATAGGGCTAGGCGAGAGGCAGAAGTGCGATGTCTGGGCATTGCCTGAGATAAACTGTGTGCACATTGACACTGTCACGCTCTCCGCAGCCCCGAGTGTGCTGGTAGCTCGGTGGAGACAGACAGCTTGAATTAATCCCAGGAGGAGTGCATGACAGGCGAGTGAAGCAGACAATTAGAATGGAGGAGGAAATTGGAAATGGCAAAGGTGTGAACATATGTCAAATTACGACTAAATGATAAATTACAATTCTGTCATTGAAATAAATGGTAATTAAGAAAGATTTCAGCTATCTCTCTTAAATAAAGACAATAATAAAATGCAGGGGTATGCGGTAATTTCTGTATTTATTTTGTAGCGGTCTCTGGTTAAACTGTCCTCATTTACCACCCTCCTTTCCTCCCTCCCTTCCTCCCTCTCGGTGGCCACAAGATTGCCGCACGTCCTGTAGAACGGTTGTTTGTGTACATTAAAGCTAATCCGTCTCCGAGTCTTTTCCCTTATTCTTCTTGTGTATTCCTCATATAGCCAGGATGGTGTTGTCAAAAAAAAAAACAGGAAGCTGATAGTATCTAATAAAGCCTGAGCAGAGGTAAAAAATGGTCTGCTGGAGCTGCTAAACCCTAATTATTTTAAACAAGCACAGTCCAGCTGACAATTAGGAAATTCTTCTTTATGGCTTGGGGGATTCATATGAAACCTCATAATCACTGTATACACGTCCTTTCATTTAGACAGTAATGAATGTGAGAGAGCAGAAGGGGACAGAGAGGAGGGGCTGTTACTGTTAGACCACTCCAACACATTTTCCAAACAGCTGCGTAATTACCATGACTTTTGAATTCATAAACCAGCCCCAATTTAGGGGACCATTTGTGAAGGTCCTGCAAACAAGCAGCACACTAATGGCTACAAAGGGGTAGAGGCTGCTATTAGTGGCCATGCAGCCGATGCTGCTCCAGAACTCATTTATTGCTAAATAAGAGATACAGTCAGACGGCTTCCAATAAAATAATGAGCACTGTGTATTTCTATAATCTGCTGATGAATTATATTTCTTTAATTTACACGTCCAATTAAAACCAAATCTAATACTATCTGGCAGCCATTCGTTACAAAGTTCCACAAAAAATGGCTAAAATTAAGAAAGTTGTTCTTTGCCTTTGCCAGGAAACTACTGGGTATTTAGGACATGTTAACTATCCGTCCTTTAACAGAGTCTTTTACTTTTACCTGCAATGTTATTGTGAATATTCTATCTATAAAATATAGTATGGGAACCATACAAATGTGGTAAAGCTACCATTTTATATTGTGTATATTGTTATTGGTTCTTTTTTTGTTTTGCTAAAACACCATTGGAGGCATTTTCTCCAAGGTGCTAAAATACCTGTTGATTATTTCAATTTCATTAGAACTGATAACTTCATGCTTAAGCAGAAGTTATGGATACAAATTTACTGTTCATTGTTTTGCATTGTACATGAGACAGGACTATGGAATCCAAGACTGGAAATAAATTATAGAGGAAAGTACACAATTTGTCTTCTCATGGCATGTTTAAAGATAGAATTTGGGAAAATGTGACAGTATTACCAAAATGAAAAAAAAAAATGAAATAGGTTTAACCTACCATGCTAAACCGTAGGCATGAAAAATATGACCAGCCACCAGTCAAGCACCTATAATGTGCAGCCTATGTTCAAATGTGGCTGATTTCCTATTTAGTCTCCACCAGTCATCATAAATGTTGCAGATAGTTTGTCAAATGCACCTTCCTTTGTATTCAACCCCTGAAAGCTTCCAAAAATTGGCGCATACCGATACTTAGACTTCACATATTTATTTTCATATTCAAGCTCTATCATCTAATGTTTAGCCATCATCAACTTAATTAAATTCAAAATCTCAATATATTTATTGCCCAGGAGTTCAACCTTTTATATTTATGTATAAATGCACAGAGTTTCCCTAATTTATCTACTTACATGTGGCTTTATCTACTTAATGTGGTTTAGAGGTTTTCTTACCATTGTGGTGAATTGAATAGGCTACCTAACACATTAAAATACAGTAGTATTATAGGTATTTAAGGAGAAGATGCTTCAGTGCCAGGCTGGGACAATGTCTATGTGCTGTTTTATGGGTTTCCTCCAGGTATTCCAATGTTTGTTTCCATCAAAGCAAAAATATCGTCTGAATCTGCTAAATTTGTGAAAGTGCACAAAGTGCTTTGGTACACATGGGTATTCTGTGACCTCTTTAAAAAGCTTATCATAGAATGCCAAGCCATTGGTGTAAAATAAATTATTAAAATAATTTAATCATCATATCATCTCTTTCATTATTACTAGGAAAGGTCCTTTTGCTCTGATATACCTGCAGCATGGAAAGAAGTTATTGGAAATATTGAAATTGTCCTACACTTGGATTTTCAGGGGGGCAGCTTCTTTAATCAGGACCATGCTTCAAATTGCCATAGGCTTTTGTTCAAATGTGCTCTATATCTCTAGAAGTCCTGATTAATCTTCATGCGTAGATATATATATGCACTGGTTTACTTTGTATGGCATTGTAGCTGCTTTATAGCCAGAAGGACAAAACGTATAAGAAGCTGAGTCTAGCAGTAAATTCTATTTTTTGTATTTGTATTCTTGTAGTCAATAATTAAAACCTAAACTGGGGTATTTGAACAAAAATAAAAACAATCTCTTCTTTCAGAATTTCCAAATGTAGAGGCTGATAGAGTAACATTACATTCCACAATGAAACATGCAGGGGGTTCTTTTGTTTATGTTAATTTCAATTTATGCAGTATGTCTGTTTAAGGCTAATGCCTGAAATGTAAGCTTAAATTTATAAAATTTAGGATTCTAACACTATAAATAATTTTTTTTAATTCATTCAATTAATTTGCTCTTGAGGGTTTCAAGTGCAAGTGAACATAATACTTGCTGCACTAGAGTATAGTGTCAAAAAGGAAAAAGTGAATCCTCAAATAATAAAAATTTTGATTATAATGAAGAACTCGAAATACCATTCAACACCTTGTGCTTCTTGTCATGGTGGACATGGGGTCCTCCTCTGGTCACACCCACTCATGCTCCCACTGCATCTTCTCTGGGCTGTTACTCCATCACTAGCCAATTGTTCTACCTATCATTCTTTTTCACCCACAACCCCTTAATTTGTCCCCTGAAGCTGCAATTCTATCACTTACTACACAATTTAGGGATCCTGTCTTGATAAGTTGTGGGTGACTTTTGGGTGGTATTACTTTAAATATTATTCTCTCCTCTTTATTATAACTCAAATGTATTAAACTTCCAAAATAGCTGGGGTAACCCCTACTTACCGTATATACAATACATGCATAGCTCATTCAGGGATAGTAAATATGCAGCCTTACTATTTTAGTGTCACAAACATTAAAAATGCGTTACGTGGAACAAGACTCTAGAAATCATTTCTTCTAAAAAGAGACATTTCAATGTTTCAGTGGAGTTTTATAAAACATGACTTTTGTGAATTGAGACGATCTACTGAAATCAGCTTGTACTACAGTTCTATCTGCGTGCATGAACTTCATTTTATTAAAATCTACCATAGCTTCAATATATCCCAAGGAGATTTCAAAGATCACAGATGATCCTAGTTGGAAAATGTTAACTCAAACTGAAGGAAAATTTTTCTAATATTATTATTACTACTACTACTTTCATTTAGTAAAGTAATCTCATTGGATTAATTTTAGTAAAACTCATTAAATCACCTTTAATTGAGCTCTTGAGATTTCGCTGTGGACAGAAGATTGTGAATTCTTGCCAGTACAATATAGTTATAGGTGTGCTTTGGAAACTTAATGTAAAAAGTTTTCTACATAAACAGATTATTTTTTGTTTTATTGAAACACTACAGCATTGGATACTTTATTTAGCTTTATAGCTAAGCTGAATTTTGACTGCTGTGATTGTAATTGGCACTGATTACATTTCATGAATGCTACTCAAATTTGAAAAGTGCTCCTTTTCCTTAATAGTGTTGAGCTTGAATATTCAAATTGCGAATATAGTCAACGAATATCGGCTTTTCAAAAATTCGAAATTTTGCGAATATGGTGGCAGATATTAGCAATTTTAAATGTTTGAGATATTATGCATTGGGAAGCTTATAGACATGCATTTCAATTTTATATTCGTAATGAGAAAAAAAATACCATGTGACCATTCATTTTGAAGGTAAATATATAGGTCAAATATACCTATAGGTAAAATATTTATTTTCGCAATGTATGGTCATACACTGGAATTGCGAATATCGAATCGAATATTAGTAGAATTATGTGCTAAATATCGCAAATTCGAATAATGTCTATGCCGTCCATTACTATTCCTTAAAAGTCAATTTGGCTTTTTACTTTTTTTTGTGATTAAAACAATATTTAATGTGTGCCCTACAATGCTAGTAACCTGTGTTAAAGGTCTAACATATTGTGCAAAGGCAGTACAATATCCAATTCTCAGTAAGCATTGTGGAAACGTTTTAAACTAAATTTTAATTGAATTTCATGACACAGTTTTAAAGACGTTTTCACTTTTTTATTACTTCAGAAACTTGGTATGCTGTTGGTCATGTAATGTTAATACATCACAAGTGTTTTCAGTAGTTAGAAACCAATTGCTTGTTAATATTTAAGGATGTTTGCCCTTCAGCTGATCGGCGAACACCCTTTGTGTGCAAAGTAATGGGATCAGTTGGGAATTTACCAACATGTCGGATCACTGTGTGATACTACATGCAGGAGATTCCAGGTCAATCCATCCAGGTGGGCCCACCCGATTTGCAGCCGAGCGACCACCAGGGTCGATTAAATGAAAAATCGGGTGAAAATCGGCCCATTTATGGCTACCTTAAGAATGAAGAGCTAGCTTCACATTGAAAGGATCTGATGAGCTAAAGGATGGCTTGTTTTCAAAATCATACTTCTCATTTTGATAATGGTAATGGTCCATAATGTGGGCACAAGTGCCTTCAATATAGTTTAAAACCTGACCTTAATTAGATTTATTTTGGAAAAGCACTGTGTATTAAAAACCCAAACATTATCCAATCTTAAATTACTTATTTTCCATCCCACCCCTTTTGTACTGTTTTCAGTCTACAGTATTTTTGCAGTTATTCCTTTTATATATGCATGTACTTCATGCATGGCATTTCTAAAGCCGCTTGATTGGCGTGTGCGTTTGTGGCAATCAATCAGCTGCAAAATCTCTTGCAGATCGCAGCTGCCCAACTGGAGCGACCCATCCATCTGTCATCTGTCTTCTGGTCCCCTTTACTGTGTGTTCTCTAACATTTGACTTAATTGACCTTTTCCATTGAAATTTCAGTAGAGATCTGAAGAATAATTTGGTAAACATTTTTGCTAAAAAATTTACAGATTTCTCATAAGCTCATAATTCATTATGCCAATCAGTAGTGATAAGTGGCATAGGCATTATTAAAATTTGCTATATTTTGCTAATAATTCTACTAATATTTGATTTGAAATCCTGTTTCTCATAAACTTCTAATTCATTATGCTAACCAGTAGAGATGTGTATGGATTGCATGCATTGCGATTATATATTCGCAATGCAGGGCCATAAGCTTTCCAGTGCATAATATCGCAAATATTCAAAATTGCAAATATCCGCTGCCATATTCGCCAAATTTGCGAATTTCTAATAGCCGATATTCATCAAATATATTCACAATTCGAATATTCTAGCTCAACACTACTGATAGATGAAGTCCTAAACAATACGGTCACATTTTTATAGAATATAATCAACATTTACGATGGCTCTTAGGAAAATAATAATAAAATAAAATATATATTTTGGACTAAAAATACAAAACTATTCAATATAAGGTACAGAATAACATTTTAGCAATGTTTAGTGATCAGCAGTATTCAGCGACCTTTCACACTATACATGCTGTGTTGCATTGGCGTTAAAGCAAGGTACATAGGCTTCCATAGAAAACATGCTGTATGCTTTTATAGCTGGTTTTACTTTGCAAGATTTAGACCTCAGCTTTACAACATAATTTATCACTGTATTTTGAGGGCACAGAGGTGCGTGCTGTAAATAGCTGGTACTACTACAAAAGGAAGTTATTGCTAAGCAGCCAGCAGAAATGTGCTGGCTGCTCACAATAATTTCCTTCAAGTCTGGGTGGGAATGCGACTAGCTTGGCCAGTGGCTGGTAGCCACCTTTGGTCACACCTTTGATCTATAAGATGCATATATATTTCCCCTGAATTTGGGAGGTTTGCAGCTTTTAGAGTAAAAAATACAGTAACTTTTTTTTCTATATCACTGTAATCAGTTACAGTTACACTCTTCTATTAGTTATGTAATGGTCTACTCACCTGTCTGTTAATTCCAGCTATTGTTTTTAACTACTATTCTACTCATATATTCATAATTCTAAATACTAAGAATGCAATTAAGAATGCAAGTAAATACAATTCTTAATCCACCCCCTTAATGCCAGTTTCCTTAAAAGGTGTCTTCACTTGCCGTTTTTATCTGCAAAATTCCAGTTTAAAAATGTCATCCTATCAGACATACTACAGTACTGAATTCTAAATTTCCTTTATAGAAATGTATGTAATCGATTTTTAGCTAAACACGTTTTTGCAAAACACGTTTGGTTTGGTAAGATACATTACAATCACTTGATTTTTAATAATTTAAGTAACATATTAAGGGTAAAGTCGGCTATAGACGCATAGATCTGCGTCTGTGGCCGGGCGGGAGTTCGACCATGCGTGATGGCGTCATAAGGCCAATCAAGCGTCTGATTCTTATACAATATTTCGGATGGGGACCCTAGTCCCTATCCAAAGTTTTGGCAATCAGCCAAAGAAAAACAGACATATCCATTCATGCACACACGGCGGTCGTCCGTGGATCTATGCCTGCATGGGGGGATAAAAAGAGCAGACATAAAGTATGCTGTTGTATAATATAAGCGAATGACACACATAGGAAAGCCATCTTCACATTACCACTGATACACAAAACCCTTGTGACATTCTGTTGTCTAGTTTTTATATTGCAAATGTTCCAATCTTTAAATAAGTGCAAACAATGTAGGACCATTCCTAATTCACCTTATTGTCTAAAACAATACTACTGTTCCTGCTGCCCATACTGTACAAGTTCTTGTATTGAAACACACTGGTCACATCCCAACTGAACTAAAAGATTATTTCTTTTCTTGTCTTCACAGCAAGGAGTTTTATTTCTTAAAGTATTGCATTGAATGTCAATTGTTGGAACTCTTCTTTTTACTGTTCATATGGAAAATGTGAGTATGTTGCAGTGCTCACATTGTAGAATGCCTGAACAGAAAAAAGAAATGTAAACAAACCTATAGACCAAACAATATAAACATAAAAAATAATTACAATTGTGAAAAAACAAGACCGACTTGTATTTTTCTACATTTTGACACACACACCAAAATGTTACTGATGTATAAAATCAAGCATTAATGTATCTGAAATTTTAGAAAGGCAATTTTTTCTTTTTTTTTTTGGGGGGGGGGGGGGAATTGCCATAAGGTCACATAAGCAATGGGCTAGGGTGTTGCTTTGCCACACATACTTTCAGACAATGTTACCGAATGCTTACAATGTTCAGTCCATTCTTAGAAACTGCCAAGAAACTGAATGCACCAGCATGTTAAACCCAGGGAATTATTTAAACAATTAAATGTGGTTTAAACACACAAATATCATTATTTAAACCTTGGTCCCAGAAGCAATGATCATCTCTATTAAAGGAGAGCATGGACACAGACAGAATTAAAACCCAGTAGCACTGGGCAAATGTGTACTTACAAGTCACGCTAAACTACCGTATTTTCCGGCTTTTAAGACGATTAGGCGTATAAGACGACCCCCAACTTTTCCAGTTAAAATATAGAGTTTGGGATATTCTCGCCGTATAAGACTAGCCCTCTTCCAACGCACACCAAATAAAAAATGTTATGTCTACTTTGACTTTCAAGCTACAGATCTCCAACACCCTTAGAAGTCCAATTCTTTTTTTGGATTAGTAATTTACATTCCCAATTTGACACCCTTCTGCAACCTTTCATAGTTATTAATGTTATCCAAGAGACATAAATTGTATACATTTTACAATAAAATAGCTTTAATCTCAATCTCCCTGCAATACCAATGTCAGCCACAATAATGCTAGTGAGCACACTTGCTGTAAGTAGCAGCCAGCTACTTTCACGCACATCTTTACAGACATAGGGAAGGAGGAGGAGGGGGATGAAGAAAATCTCACCCTCTGCTTCTTTCGGCCAGCGTGCAGTGGGGGGAGCACAGATCCAGGGAGCAGACTCCCCTAAAACAGGAGTGCCCCCTGCCCCCCCTGATGGCGGCACCCGGTATATAAAACGACCCCCGACTTTTGCACACATGTTCCTGTGTTCAAAAGTCGTCTTATACGCCGGAAAAAATGGATAATAAATTTGTTCTGGCAAACAATATACCCATTTTTTTAGCAAATGCATTATATAAGTTAATGAGTAATAATGTTCCAATAAATTATGTGGAGTACAATTTACCATGTTCACCAATTAAACTTTAGTTTTATTTTCTTAAGCATAAAATGAACTGCAAAAATACCAGTTCATATAGTTTGAGGTTTTTTTTTACACCTTACAAACAAAGGTTTTCAAAGGGATGATTCCAAAAGGTGCATGCTTGTGGGCATAGTGACTGTAACTGCCATAGCTTTACAATGTATGGCTTTTAGTGTGCCACCCTTTCCCTTGTGTGGCTCTTATTTAGAAATATAGGACCTGAAAGTGCACTGAAGAGACACATGAAGGCTAAAATTTTCAGCGGTCACATACTCATGATGTGCGCTCGTCCCATCGTGTTTTTCGTTTTTAGAACGCAGATCCCCACATTACCAAACTAGGCCTGGCAAAATATACCCCAGCAGGAGTGAGGGTAAGCAATGAAACCCCTCCCACAAGTGCCAAGGTCTGCAATTACCACTAGCAATTGTCAGCAGTAAATGTAAGGGCCAGCAATTATCTCCAGCAAGTCTCAGACCCAGCATCATTATGAGCTACTACCTTCACTGGAGCTGACGCTGCACGTCTTACTTTTTCATAACTGAACTACATAACTTGTCCTATAAAAATCCATCAGCTTCCAAAATATCAAGTGAATTTTAATTGAACACAGCATACAAAACACAATAACTTCACCTGCGATAAGCTCCAAATTGTGCAAAATAATTAACCAAGCCATTAAGAGAAACAATTGTATTACACAGCATGTCATTTAAACATTTGGAGTATAAGAGGAAAATAAATGTGAAGACCCGAGCAATATCATTAATTCACAATATGAACAACAGATGCCATTCTTAGGAAGTGTTGATATCAATGAGTTTATGTTTGCAGTTTAGCTAAACCTTATTATGCTGTTATTTTGTCAGAGCTGGATTTGATCTGACTCCTTCTGACTTGCAAACGTGTGATAGCCTTGTGTATTAAAATGCCAGATTTCCCAGTTTTAACTTTGCATAAAATGATTTGCTGAAGGGCCAGACATATTAATAAAGCATTCTAGGCCACTTCATCATCTCAAGTCAGCTGCAGGGTTCCTCTAGGACAGGCAAGTGCTGCTACAGCTACTTTAACCTAAACAAATATAATCATTCCTGACATTTCTATGTAGATGTTGCTGATCCAGAGCCCCACCCTTTCTCATAATGCCACTCCCATTTTCCCTGCAACTCCCATTTTCCCTGATTTCCATGATGGGTTAGGCATTACTGATTCACAACTGTACAGTTAGGCCCATAAATATTTGGTAGAAAACTTTTTTTTCCTATTTCTTTCTTTCTTAATCCAGCTACAGTGGGTTGGACAAAAAGATTGCAAGAAAATGTGAGGAACTAAAGCTTTTTTAACAATTACTTCATTTTGAGTGCTTAAAGGTTATTGGATAAAATTTATGAGAATGATAAGATGTTGAGTTTTGATGCTTTTGCTTGTAATGATAGCCTTAAGCCTAGATGCCCAACCTGTGGCCCTTTGGGGGTTGTTTGGCAGCCCCCCTTGGTCCTCCACATGCGGCCCCCAAAGCCTAACTATTAATGCATAGGGCATACTTACCTGTGTAGTGGTCACACACTTTCCTAATCAACTTTGGCGGTCCTATATCAGTAAAATTGTGAATGTTGATTGGGGAAACCAGGTCTACATATGACCACTGAACCCAGGGGCAGGGGGGGGGGTGCTGTCAGCTTTTGACTGCCTGTCGGGAGCTGGTCCACTGCCTGCTGAGATATGTGGACGGGTGTAGGGTCTAGATCAATGTTATGTGCGGCCCTTTATCAACTCAGTTGCTCACCACTGGCCTAAAGTCTTAAATTCGTGGACATCACCAGATACTGGGTTTTACCCTTTTCAATTCTCTGCCAGGCAGTTACTACAACAGCTTTCAATTGCTGTTAGTTTGTGGACCTATCTGTCTGAAGTTTCGTTTTCAATAAGTGAAATGAAGCTTAATTGGGTTCAGATCAGGTGACTGCCCATTCAGGAATATCCTACTTCTTTTCTTTAAGAAACTACAAGATGGCTTTGGTTGTATGTTTATCTTTTAGATTATGGTGATGTCTTTGCATTAATAACATTCTTGTATGACCATATTGTGCCTTGTTTGTTTTCTAGTTTAGATATCAGTGAAGGTCAACAGGATAGTGCAGCTGAAAGCAACAAACTTCATAGACTACTACTAGGGTGTCAGATTATACAGATGTTCAACCTTGAAAGGATTCCAAAACGCCAGAGACCAACAAAACACTTTTATAAATCTAGATGGAGTTTTTTTGTAGACCTAGTGGATAATGTTATTTGCCCATGCTTTCTGTTTCCCTTTTATTATTTTATACTCATTAATCAGAATTTAATAAAAAAATGTATTAATCAGAATACATTTAGAAGGTTTGCAATATTTTGAACAACCTTTACAATGCAGATAAAAAACATATTTTTTTTAATTTGAAAAAGTAACAACAGAACAAACATTACTGCCATCATATTTCCTATAGTAGATTAGTATCAGTAGATGAAGAATTTTAACATTCAACAAACAATAGAATTTTGGATGTTTTGCTGCTGAAACAATACATTTATTTCACAACTAGAAAAATAGTTCATATTGCTACCTATGTTCTGGTTCGCTGCAGGCTCACAGAGCTTTTCCGACCCCAAATCTTTGGTGTCTTCGGTGACACTGAAGGGGGCGGGGGCAGCACCATAGGCTTTCCCCCGCATGCAGCACCGGTGTGTAGTGAGCCAGCAGGATAACGGGGAATCACAGTGTTTTCTGCCTCGATTGTCCGGGCAGCAGTTTTTTGCACCATGAAAAATGTTGGGAAATGCCCATAACGCCCAGGAGGTTAAGATGACCTACTACCTGTTCTGTCGAGCACCCTTCAATTAGGAATTTAGGAAATATTCTTTATTTTATATAAAATACAAACACTGTTGATGGTTTGTTTCCAATTGTGTCAAAGATAAGATGGTAAAAGGCAAAAAAAAGAGAAATAGAGCAACATTCAGTATTGCATGACTCCTTCATAAGGCATAGTTAAAACTTTTGCAGTTTGATGGTTGATGGCTGCCCAGAGATCATCAATAATTGATATCAGCAGTGGAGGTTTTGCATTTGGACAGTTTGGGTAGTTGCCCAGGGTGGCATCATGGGGGGGGGGGGGGGGGGGGCGCATCCATGCCCACCCATCTCCTTTGTATGGCTGACTCCAGCACAAAGATGATCCTCAGCCTGGGGGAGGGCTTGATGGAGTGTGATGGCTGCTTGATTGAGTCAAAATTCCCAGCTTCGCGGTGAGGAAAAAAGTTCCTTGAGGGGCTATATTGTAATACTCATAATAAATATAATAAATTAAATAAATAAATTGTAATTTTCATGTTACCCTTCTGGGTTATGAGGGTGGGGGGCACCAGAGGGGTACTAGTGTACTATATTGAAAAAGGATGGAACCCATTTGGTTATTTTATTTACTAACAAACCGTTTGCTTTTAAATCAGCTATGATGGCAAGAACATGTCCACCTTCAGGTGTAAGTTAAAATTTACAGAAGATGAATATAGCTCTCACTAAAAGGAGAGAAAAGTGGTACATACAAGTGGGCAAGTGGTACATAAAATAAAGAACACTAGCTATACCTAATTTACTACTATAAATAGTATAACAAAAGTTATAGACAAATAGCGATGTGGCAATGGAACCAATTTAAATGTCATAACGTTACTCATTTATTAGCCTGTGGATGGCACTGCAGAAAAGGCAGAAACAACAGAGAACAATTTGGCAGGGGCCAGCTTTCTTCAGTTCTGTTTAAATATAACACCACTCATGCATATCATGATTACTTAGAAGAGACAGCCAGCAAGTAATTGTTGATTAGAAGCATGAACTATAAGCTCCAATTTCATGTGGCAGACATGTTATAAACTTCCTTGGACATGGTCATGTTAGAAAGCCACATGCCAAATATTACTGAGATGCAACACATTCCTTTAATATGAGAAAAAAAACAGCGATTTATAAATTTGGAATCTATCATAGAACAGCATATAGGATACCAAAGTTGAAACCTAATTTCTAGAAGACTTGATCAGAATCTATATAGAAAGGGCCATAGTTGAGTGGTTTTATTGGTGTGGACTTGGGTTGCCATCTCATTATCTAAATTTTCACTGATACTGAACTAGCATGCAACCAGTGTTGTGCCCCTAGATATCAATTTGGTAAGATAAGTACCCCACTAAATAGGAACAAAAGAGAAAAAATAACCTAAAAACACAAGTTCCATCGTGCACTGTAATGTAGTCTGCTTAAATGCCCAAATTATACCACACATTAAGTGAAGAATAGACAAAGTGAGCTTCCTACTGTAGTCAGAAGGGGAAAGTCTGAAACGGACAACATTTTTTTATTTTATTGGGACATTGATGTATTCCCTTCATCATGACAGAATTGAGAACTAGTTGTCTCTCACAGAATGTGAGCTATATCAGCTCAACTGACCTAACAATCATTCCCCAATCTCTACACTGCCAGGTAAGGTTTTTTTCTTCTTTATTGTAGATTATCTAAGAAGATATTATCACAACTGTGGATCTGTACTTCTGTCTTTCAATTAGTCCTACAGTGCACTTGACACAATTTTTTTAATTGTATTCATAAAGGAACAGATTGTATACTCATGAATAATTGACATGTAGGCTTGGTTTGTGTTTATAGAAATATATGTATTTATAATAGTTGTGATTTAATGTAAAAAACAAATGTGGATTTATAATCATATTTGGATTTCATATAAAGTTTATCTCTTTCAAGTATTGATTGCCTCTCATAGAGAATATTCCCCCATTGTGCCATATTTGTAAAGCTTATGAGCTATAGCCACATCAAAGCTATGATGTTGATGCAGATGTATTGAAATAAAGTGGTACCAGGCTCTTCGGTGTCATTAGATGGCCATTGTACATATGTTTGTTGACGATTTTGTATTGAAGGAGTTGATTGATTGTCAAAGTTTTTAACTTTTAATTTTGTCAATAAAATGCAATTTTTATCATTATTATCTTGCTTGGAATCTTAGTCCTATTTAAAGTTTAAGGGACTAGCCACCCTATCCCCAAGAATTAGCTCACTATTAATTCTTGTTTTCCTGTTTTTTCCCAGGAGTAATATTATTTACATTCTTATAATGGGGAAACATATATCTTCGTATAACAGATGTGGATAAGGTAGACTAATTTGCACAAATGTTTTTTATAACTTTTGTAACAGTGCATAGCTATTCATATAGGTACTTTATTCTGGTAATGTGTTTAATAAAAACACACTTTCATATTTTTATATATACCATTGTTAATGCTTTTATCAAATTTGCTTTATTGCAATACTTTATCATCCATAGATAGCACTTTGCAATGGTATAGCATACATCATACACAACAGTGAAAAACACCTAGCCATTAAAGTGAATATGATGAGGAATAATTTTTGAAATGCAGTCAATGCTCAGTGCTCTAGTAAGTATGATCAAATTATGTTTGAACATCATGTTAAATTCTGCTTACAGTAAGTTCAATTTATTTGTTAGGCAAAGCTGTATATTTGCCTTTCCGTGAACATCTCTTCTGTACACTGTAAAAATGACCAATTATCATTTTCTATACATCTGTAATCACTTTAAGCTGGCTTGGTTCGATAAAGGCCTGTAGACTTTCAAGAACATTCAGTGCCTACCTAACAGAGCACTGTGACCTGTCAACTGATAATTTTATGCCACAATATTTTAGAATTTCTTGACTGTAATTTTGTCTTGGGAAAACACTAGTCAGATCTTTACAGTAAATCATTGACTGAGTGTTAAGTTCTTCAGGGTCTAATTCTATGCTGAGAGACAATGTCTGTGCGTCAAAATGGCACCATGACCTGAAACAAGATACAAATTATGCATTATCTCTGTGCTGATATTTGTCAAGGTGATAAAGTGCGGAGATGGAGATAGCTGACTCCAGTGATCTGTTTCAAACTAGACACTGATATCAACTCTTATTATTAAGAAACTTTGCTAATTGATTACTGCGTTTTTTACATTTATTCTTATGTTCTTTATTAATAATTGTTTTAATGCCAATGTTGTAGGTAACATCTTAAATATGAGTGCTATAGATTAAAGCAACAGTAATGTTCATGAGTAATTAGAACAGGGACATAGGTTGTTTTTTTGATAAAAGACCAGACCTGGCAAAAATTAATCCATCCAGGGTTGTTTCTTGCGGTATGCAGAGTATGCGGGCACATAGGGCCCCTTTGACCACCCGGGGCCCCAATCTCTGTCGAAATGTGCTTCCCCCTGTAAAATGACCACAGATTTGGAACCCAATGGGCTTGAGTTGCATGGTTGTAGTTGAAGACTGTACCTACAATCCTACCAAATTGTGGGTGTCTAGCCCCCTTGGTTCTTGGTTGGGCTAGAGACCCCAAGTTTGGCATGGTTGTAGCCAAAGACTACAATCCTTCAAAATTTGGGGTCCTTAGTGCCCTTGGTTCTGGAGAACCGTGACCAAACTGGATCACTTTTTTTCATAGAGATGAATGGGGAAGGGAGTCAAAAATACAGAATTTGCTGTTACACAACTTTGAGTTAAAAGATGAAAACATTCAGGGAGAATTTAAGTCATCCCTTCCCTCCAGAACCACCTTGGAACATGGTTCTTGCACTTCATGAATCTGGCGTGAGGTTCTCCCAAAGTCAAGCACATTTTGCTCCAGAACTTTTAGTGTGTGTAGTTTTTTTTATCATGCAAAATGTTAGTCCCAAGCCCTTTTGGATAAGGAGCCACACCAGTTAAAACGTGCTGGAGCACCTTTTTCCTGCCCCTTTGGGTTTGAAGAACCCAAAACTTTTCAGGTGTAGAGTTGAAAAGACCGTTAATCTTATTTTGGGCCCTTGTAACTCCCAATCCTGATGGGACTAGGACCACCAAACTTGGTGGGTGTCTAGTACAATATGAGGGATACATGCATGCCAAATTTTGCATTTCTAGCCCCAAAGGGGCCGGAATGATGCCCGGTCAAACTCGCCTACTTTACCCATAAGCTTTAAAGGGAACTAGGGCCAGGGGCAGACCTTGTGCACCTTGTGTCTTTGGCGACTTTGAGCTGTTACACTAAGGGGTTCCTGTGAAAGGATTTGCCCTAATCTTGGCCCACATTTAAGTTAAGGCCTTTCCTTACGCAGGAAGCATGACTAAGAGGAACATGGAAGAAGCTTTGGATAGTAAGATAGTATTTAATTATTTTGTGTTTGTGTGTATAGAAGGCAGAATGCGTATATGTAATGTGTGTAAGGCAGAATGTGTGTGTGTGTGTGTGTGTGTGTGTGTGTGTGTGTGTGTGTGTGTGTGTGTGTGTGTGTGAGGCAGAAAAGGTTGCAGGGCATGCTGGGCAGTGAAGTTCTTCACCAACTGGCAGAAGGCAATGCTTGCAGTTGCAGCTTCTTAGCACAGCAAGTTGGGACTTTGTCATTTATGTTAGAGTCTGAGAGAGGAATCTGTAAGTATTGTTTTGTGGTGAAGGAATTGCTAAGCTAATGCTGAAGATGGGCCAGTACCCGCCAATCACATTCATGTCCTTCTCCCTGATGCCATACCTGGTACAGATTCAGAAAAGACCCAGTCATTGGATAACCAATACAAGTGACATGGATAAAAAAAATTCAAACTAAAAATGTGTAAACTGAAGAAGAAAGAAGACTTAGAACTGGAGGTGACCTTAATTTTAAGCACATAATAATAAATGTCAGTATTTTCTATTAGTTTTTTTCATTTGAATTTCATATTGGGGATGATAGGAGGTCCAGTGTTTGCCAGATTATCCTAATCTTCACTGTCTGATTTAGATTTCTTTCTTTGTGTTTTATTATTACAATTCAGTTTATACATGGTACATCTTTGCCTTTCCAAAGTATAAGCTTTTTGTATTAACATAGTACATCACAGATCTTATCACTGATAACATTCTCCACTTTACCAACATATTCATACAGATTTGTTTAGACTTTAAGTATGCTTAAACTTAATTACTAAACCTTTGTTAAAATCCTGTATAGTTTCGAGGGTAATTTCTTTTTTAATCTGTAGTTTTTATTAATATAATTACTGGACATCCACCCTTAAGGTTTCCTGTTCATGCACTTCCTGTACTGAATGATAGTCCTTTATCCCTGTCTCTCTCTTCTTTTTCACTTGTCTTAGGTTCTTGATTGTTGCAATGGACTTCTATTGTAAAGCATTCGTTCTAATTATTCTTTTATTAGTCATGTTATCCTATTGTTCATTGGCCATAGACATTTCGATTTCCCAGAGATCAGTTTTTTAAATGAGCGTGGAATGCGATTAAGTACACCATTTTTGGGATCTGATCAATCGCTGATTGATTGGTAATTAATAGAGATGGTCGAATTTTTCGACTAGCTGACTTTGTGAGCGGATTGCAAAGCCTCTGAAAATGATATCAGCACCAAAATTTCTGAATATGTAGAAAAGAGTTGTGGGAACATGCTCTAGCAGGTGTTGATTTTGACTTGATTTAAACTTAATTTATGCAAAAACTATTTGTGTTAGAGCAATACATTTTTGTAGTGTACACCCAACCCTTCTCTACCTCTCCAGCAAGTTTGGTAATAATACCATGCTCAGGGGCTTTGCTATTAACTCGTCTAAAATTGTCTAGAAGGTTGAATTTTTGAAAAATTGAAAAATTTACCATCTCTAGTAACTAAAGATCAGCTACACAAAACAATACTATCGGAAATGATGGAAGTGGGATATGGCCTCCATGGGTCGTCTCTAACAATGTCCTTTGATTCACAATAAATTTTTCATCTGACATCCCTGCATGATAATTTTTTCATGTGATTTTTCGCCATTACGCTCACTTTATGCAGGCATCGATTTGTGAACACTTTATGCATGCATGGATTCAGCTGCACCTTTGCACTGGAGAGGCTTCGCAAAAATCACAAACCTATGCCCAAGTCTGCTCATAGAGGTCTTGATTTTTCCTTTCAAGATCGCAACGGTCGACCTGTCAGAAATTGCAGGAGAAATCGAGACGTCTATGGCCAGCTAAGTTTGGGTTTGTGACTTTTGCAAAGCCACTCTAGTGCAAAGGTGATACTGAAACATTTGCATGTAGACAGGAAATTGTTTTAAACATTGCAACGAATTAGAAGATTTTTTTTAAACTTTGGTTTAAGTGTGTATGGGTTACCAAATGTCAGGCATGTTTGTCTACTCTTCTTAGAACAGTCTATAAATGTAGTTTCTCGAAATGTAGCATACCACCGGAATGGAAATGGTAAATACTCTATCTCTAAAATTATTTGTTTTGCAGGTCAATAAAAGAATAACCATATGAGTGAATTGGTGTTAAAGGAAGCTAGTAAAACAGTGAAAGCTGTACCTTCAATATTTTCTCTATGATAGCCTTTAACAAGCAGATTTCCTTGCAGTACCCACTAGTGGTAAAATTTAGTTCATCAGACCTTTGATGTCTGCAGCCCACCAAGAATCCAATATATTACTATGCATGTACTATGCAAAGCAACCCTAATCAAATTAGGGAAGTTGGAAATCATTAAAAAATCTCTGAGAACACCACCCTATTATTAAAATTCTAATGGTAAAGGTAGATTAAAAAGCATTTCTGGGACACCAGTCATTTGCATACCAAAAAGATTTTTTTTTTAATTTTTGTGGTCTCATTTAAACTGGTATAAAATTGTAAACTAGGAAGCAACTAATTTGCATTTAGAACCTTTTAACTGTTTTTCTCAGATGCAATGCTGGTTGTTTACTTCAGAAGGTGCACATACTAAATCAAGGATCAATAATATCTAATAATATGTCTATGAGGAGTTTTATCAGGGAACAGTTCTGCAGATCTCTGGAGACTCAGAAATTCCTTCATGTCTTGCTGATTTAGGAAGCAATCACGCTACCTTCCGAGAAGGGAAAAATATATAACAACAAACTGCTTAGCAGATTGCCAGGGGAGAAGCACATCTCCTTCCACAATGATCATTGCAACGTCTGGAGCTCACCAAATGTATTTATAACAGAAAAGCTGCTAAATTATATTATGCAAACCGGGCAATGTGTGCTAGGGGGGGAATAGAACATTTTAAAGCACATAAACTTGTTTTATGCATATATGATATTTAAAGGAGAAGACCAGCAAGAGGAGACAGTGGACAGGGTAAAATGTTAAAATGTAAATGAGCTTTGTGCTACTGTTCCAGAAAATGGTTTACCAAAAGCTCTCCATTCTTAAGATTTATCTCTTAAGATCCTGAAGAATTCACAACATCGTATCCCAGCCAAGAACAGGCCTATAACATAAGATGTATGTGAAATCTTTAGAAACACAGTGCATGGCTCTTAAGGCCACCATACACGTAGCAAGCCACAGACAATTTTGCCAACGACCGATGTGTGCCCGTGTTTGTGGCCGTAGGTTGTCAGCAAAATTGGCTGCGGATCACGGTTGCCCACATGCCTGTTGCTCCAAAGCTCGCTTGGCCAGAGAACAGACATATGCGTAAACTCTGGCCAATGCCATTAGTTTGAATGGGAACCAGTGTCCCCGATAAAACTAACGGCCGGCACACAAAGAGTGTCCGCAGATACTCTGAGCGACCGAATGCAGCATGATGACAATTTTGGTGATGATACCATTTTCAGAGTCTTTGCAATCAGCTCACAAAGTTAGCAATTGAAAAATTCAACCATCTCTATGACAATAAGCTTTGTTTTTGAGGATGTCTTTCAAAGTCAGGTTATATTCTTAGAAAATATAAACTAAAGTATTTATGAAGCATAGTTTATCTTGCTTAAACCTAAATAAAAATCTTATAACCCACTAATTACAACTGAATAATTCCTTTTCATTTTGGATGTTTTAAAAAGTTAATTAACAAGTTGAAAATGAAAAATATATGAAAAATATAATATACATTTTTGAATATTGATACAAGTAAAATACTGCATAATTGTTCTGTGGACTTCACAACTTTAAAAATAAATACCGTATATACTTGAGTATAAGCCGAGCACAGTATAAGTTGAGGTACCTAATTTTAGAAAAAAATTCTGGAAAAACTGAATGACTCGAATATAAGCCGAGGGGGGAAATGCATCAGCTAAGTCTCCGAAACACATAGCAAATGTGCTGTTGTTAGTAGATGTTATTATTGAATTCAGCAGATTTGTAAGTCAATTACAAAGCCCCTGAACATATATCACCAAAATAGCTGGAGGTGTAGAGAAGGGACGTGGGAATATAGTACAGAGTATTGCTCTAGCATATTTTTTGCATAAAATTAGTTCAAATTAAGTTAACTTTAAAAACTATGACTTGACTTTGAACCTAATTTATGCTAGAGCAATAATCCTTTTTAATTTTCCCACAACCCTTACCAACATCTCCAGCAAATTTAGTAATGGCAGTACGTTCAGGGGCTTTGCAATTCACTCATGTATTTCACCTACAAAATGCAGTGATTTTCATTTCTTGACCCGAATATAAGCCGAATTTTATTTTTTGAGCACATTTCAGGTTCAGCTTTTTTCGAATATATACAGTACTAAAGAACTATTTTGCTGTGAAATTATCATTTTTATTGCACTTCTTGTAAGCTACAGGGGTCCTAATGCAATTTGAAACATAAAGGTGTTACCGTGTTTTAGGCTCCATAAGATATATTTTTCCCCCCTCAATTACAGGGAAACTAAGCTCTGCCTTCTGGCCCTGGCCTTTTGGTTTGGCACGAGGAATATAGACTCAATAGTGCATAGTTCAGCCCTGCCCAATTTGCTGGAACATGCTGTATATTATTTTTATGTGTGAATGGCTGTGTCCCTTTGTCTGTTTTTTTCTTCTATTTTTCTCTTCAACACTTTGGGGTATGGAATAAATTACGCTCTCTTGATTAATCTGTTTTCACTAAGACAGTATTGCTCATAATACCAGATGACTAGTCTGATATGAATATGTAGCATTGTCTGGGGTAACTGCGCCAGAGCAACCAGGTTCTTTTCGGATTCGGATGCCTATGCTCAGAATAATGCTGTCACACAGTTATCAATTGTGCACGCAAGCTGGTATGGGTTTTCAGTTTACTTTTTACTAAAGTATTATTTACAGTCACAATACACCATCGCCCATAAATTTCAAACTAAGGGTCTACGTTGCAAGCAGAAACTACCAGCTGCTTAGTGGTGTAGGGAAGCTGAGGTTCTTACCCAGAAATGTTAAACAGGCATTCCAGTTGGAGGCGTGAGGAGTTACGTTTCTTCTCACCCTGGCCAGGTATGGCACCTCCATTGGGGAAAAAAAAAACATATATATATATTTACAGGATGTCATGGTCTTAACAAGCTAAGAAAGATAATGGGTGGTTCAGCAAGCCTTTTATGCAGTATTACCAGCTCATAGTGTTATTTAGCTTGGCCAGAAAGGCCCTCAGTAGGTGTGATGGGGCCTGAGCAAGGATCACAGAGCAAAATGGAGTCAGTATGAGGATGATGTTTAAGTTTGGGTGTATGTGTGCAGCTCCAAATGGAGGAGTGTGGGCCCCACTACAGACAAATAGAACAAGGACGAGGCGCACACCTAGTACAAAACAGATGTTAAAGATGTAGAAAGTATAAGGTAAAACAAATGGAACAAAATGAGACAAAACAACAGAACAAAGAACTCACATTGAGAGAGGGTTTACAAGGCTGGCTCTCTCAGGGCCATGTGCTATCCGAGGACCCATCAATTCCTGGTGGGGGAGAAGAGAATTCACTCTTTCCTGCTTACAGATACTGGGGGGCTCATAGGACAATGGGACGCGTTTCGAGAAGAACACTTTTGCCCCATGGATTGAAAAGGTTTTCTTCTCGAAACGCGTCCCATTGGTTGCCTTTGAGCCCCCCATGTATCGGTAGCAGGAAGTGATCTCTTCTCCCCCCACCAGGAAGTGAGTCCCCTCCTGTATAGCACATGGCCCTGATGAGAGCCAGCCTTGTAAACCTCTTCCATGAGAGTAAATCTTTGGTCTGATAATTGTTTTTGTCTCATATTTTGTTCCATTTGGTTTTTAACCCTTATACTTTTTCCACATCTTTGGTGTTTTTAAACCATCCTGTTGTACTAGGTTGTGCGCCTCTGTCCTTGTTCTTATTTGTCATGGTCTTAACCCTCTGGGCTGTTTGAGCTTTTCGCGTAATTTTTTATGGTACGAAAAGCCGTTTTACCCGCAATCGCGGCGGAGTACACTGTATGCCGCCATGCTTGCCGGCTCTCCGCCCAGCCCTCTACACACCTCCGACGTCAAATAGACGCTGGCGGTGTGTGGAGAGGCGCCCCCTCCATTAACATGGAGGTCTATGGCGCCGCCCCCTTTGGCGTCACAGATGAAAATGAAAATCCAAAAAATAACCCTGATAAGGCACCCCTGTGAAGTGAAAACCATTTCAGGTGACTACCTGTTGAAGTTCAGAGAAGTTAAGAGAATGCCAAGAGTGTGCCAAGCAGTAATCTGAGCAAATGGTGGCTATTTTGAAGAATCTAGAATTTCACCTTTTTTTGTTAAGTACATAACTCCACATATGTTCATTCATAGTTGTGATGCAAACACTCATTTTGTAGGTCACAGCCTATATAACCTGGCTAATAATACTAATATTACAGTGACATCATATACATTACATACCTAAATACAAACACACAACAAGAGGAAAGAGAACTTCAATACACAAAACAATACTGCAAATAAGCAAAGTTACCCTCAGAGCCCTGCAGGTCCCTGCACACACTTAACCATACTTAAAGGCAGAAAAAGGCCAGCCCGGGCCTGGCATCAAGGCATACTTATAGCTCTGAACAGTGAAACATATTAACATTTCAGCATAAATGGCACATTTTAGGTTTAGAACCAGGGATCAGGCACCATCTGATGCTCGTCTACAATCCATCCAGCAGCATACAAAATTGAGTAGTTCCGGACTGTTCCGGACCGGCCACAGGTGCACAAGCTGGCGGTGGCTAGTGTTGAGCTCGAATATTAGATTTTCGCATATTTAGTTCGAATATCGCTATTTCGCCATTTTGCGAATATTCGCGAATATATCATCGGATATCCGACGCGATCGCGATTTTTCGCGATTTTATTGCGATCTTAGAATCGCAATTTTATAATCGCGATCCATTGCAATGAATGGGATCGCGATTATATAATCGCAATGCGATTTTTTAAAACGGAAATGATGGATATTCTCCCAGTCAAATATCCGAGCTCCATTGACTTGCATGCATTGCGCATATTTGATCGCAAGTGCGATTTTAAGATCGCAATTCATGTCGTAAGTGCGGATATTCGAGATTACGAATATGGAATCTATTATTATGGCGGATATTCACGAAATTATGCGAATTCGAATATTGCCTAGTTGCTCATCACTAGCGGTGGCAGCATTCTCTTTCATGGCGGGGCACTGAGGGGAAGCTCCACATTGGGAAATGATGTCGACGACTTTCTCGGGAGAAGCTCCAGTGTGGGAATCGGCTCTTCCGCAGGGTTCCGCAACTCACTCAAAGAGGGTGGAGAAGATGGGTGCTGGAACAGAGGGGACCGGGGATACGGATTGGATGGAATCATGTCCACACTGGGAAGGCGGGTGATGGCTTCCTCCCAGCAGGTAGAGTCCGCTGCCGACGAGCTGCTATGGGTTGGCATTTATGGATCACTCCGTCCAGGCAGGCGTTTATATATCCTTCGCCACTGCGGGCCACTTCCTCTTCCTATTTGTGCTTCCAGTCCTCATCTCTTCCATGATGTAAACATGTTAGCCCTGGGTTCATGAATCTGAGAGGTTTTTTTGCAGTTCAGTAGACTTTTTTTGTAAGTAATGACACAGTTACTAATAACACAGTTACCTTTTCTCTGAATACATATATTTCAACCCAAATAGCCAGAGCTACAAATAGAAGCAGACATAAAATAGTTAAAAAATGCATTCATTGCTTATTTATGCTTTCTTGAAATCATCTCTGCCTTCCTTGCTGTGTGGTTACTCCCATACCCAGAAAACCATAAACACATGCAAGACATCACCTAACCAGTGACAGCTCCTGATATGTGTGTCTATGCCGGCTCCTGTCTTCATGGTCACAAGGGAATGGATGTGTAATGCTGAGCAGATACCAGCCAAGTAATATAATGTGGTGCCGTTAAGGACATTATTCATACTTGATGAACACGTAGCTTTTCCAGTGAAACACATACATTGCGGAAACAAATGCATACATCATTTGGTAAAGCACATTTATTATAGGTAAATCTGTACCCCAACTAATGAAACGCATAGATCATATTGTAAAATGATCAGTGAAGATGGAGAAAGATTTAACCATTTACACATTACCTGCAACCACTGCAAACTCTTGCTTTTAAAAGTCTAAAACATCAAGAAATAAAATAAGTGGACATTGACCTGCGAAGGTTTGCTTTCGGTAGAGGTTATACTGTGGGAATAAACTGACACACAGGAGTAGAAGTATATGGCCAGCTGTGGACATTACAGAAAAGGCAAACATGCCAAGACACCTGATGTGCAGCTCAGCAGACAGCCAACTGTTGACAAGGAATGGATGTAATTCTTCTAGCCCACACATGTTCCACAGATGCAGTTGTAACTTGTATTAACAGCTGCTGAGGATCACTGTGGCTGTGCATATTTTTCAGGATGCCATGCTGCTCTTTCCAAAGGAATTAGCTGTGCCACCTACAGAGTGATATGCCACACACTTCACATCCCTGCTGCCACAGACATATCGTTGTATAATGCTGCACGTCTGTTCTGACCTCTTGTCTTCATTTACGTGAATATAATAAAATAGCTTATTTCAGAACATTGCTAACACGGCAAGCAGCAAGCATCAATATATCCCTTAAATATAAAGATAGATAGACAGACAGACAGACAGACAGACAGACAGACAGACAGACAGACAGACAGACAGACAGACAGACAGACAGATAGACAGATAGACAGATAGATAGATAGATAGATAGATAGATAGATAGATAGATAGATAGATAGATAGATAGATAGATAGATAGATAGATAGATAGATAGATAGATAGATAGATAGATAGATAGATAGATAGATAGATAGATAGATAGATAGATAGATAGATAGATAGATAGATAGATAGATAGATAGATATGAAAAATATTGATAGATACAGTGGCTTGCAAAAGTATTCAAACTTTTCCACATTTTGTCACATTACAGCCACAAACATGAATCAATTTTATTGGAATTCCACGTGAAAGACCAATACAAAGAGGTGTACACGTGAGAAGTGGAACAAAAAGCATACATGATGCCAAATTTTTTTTTACAAATAAATAACTGCAAAGTGGGGTCAGTTGCCTATAGACATTGCCTGATGAGTGCTAATGACTAAATAGAGTGCACCTGTGTGTAATCTGATGTCAATACAAATACAGCTACTCTGTGATGGCCTCAGAGATTGTCTAAGAGAGTATTGGGAGCAACGACACCATGAAGTCCAAAGAACACACCAGACAGGTCAGGGATAAAGTTATTGAGAAATGTAAAGCAGGCTTAGGCTACCAAAAGATTTCCAAAGCCTTGAACATCCCACAGAGCACAACTGTAAACCTACCAAGACAAGGCCGTCCACCTAAACTCACAGACCGAGCAAGGAGAGCGCTGATCAGAAATGCAGTCAAGAGGCCCATGGTGACTCTGGATGAGCTGCAGAGATCTACAGCTCAGGTGGGGGAACAATTATAGGACATAGGACCATAGGACAACTATTAGTCGTGCACTGCACAAAGTTGGCCTTCATGGAAGAGTGGCAAGAAAGCCATTGTTAACAGAAAAGCATAAGAAGTCCTGTTTGCAGTTTGCCACATGTGTAATGTGACAAAATGTGGAAAAGTTCAAAGAATACTTTTGCAAGCCACTGTAGATATGTAGTGTAGTCACTCTACCAAACCAGGACACTCTAATGCAGAGTCTCATCAGCCCCCACAGTTCCTGGAGTATATATGCGGTCCCCCGGACGAGGAGGGGGAGTCCAGAGGCGCGACTCCTGATAAGACAGCAGCAGCTGGGCACACTAGCTGTCTTCAGGAAAACAGCCCTCCACCGTCTATACCGGCATGCAGGCATCAGGTGGACCTAATAGCCTGTGCTTCTTCGCTCTGACCCAGCTGCAGTACGTGTGTCAACTTTTGGGGGCATCCCCCATATGCTGCTCAAGTGGGGTGGGGAGTTTCCTTCTATCCGTTCCCCGTCTGATGGCGAACACGCGTCCCTTGGGCGATACCAGCGGGACTACAAGAAGGACTAGAACTGTCCTGGCCAGGAGGACTCGTTGTTGCAGTCGGCTGAGTGACTTGCCTAAACAAAAGTTAAACAGAACTTGATTGCCCCATTGGGATTCCGACCCATTTACCAGGTGTTCGTGAGTTGTTTCTGTGAAGTTATAACTAAAGTAGATTAAGCAGCACATCTGCCTCTTGTGGTTGATCCTGAATCCTGATCCTTAAGGCAGGAATACCATAAAAAATTTAATATATAAGTTTTCACATCAATTGGGTTAATGCAATGCATTAAATTGATGCAATATCAAATTCAACCATTAGATGTTACTAGCAGCATTACTAGCACAGCACATCGCTTCATTTTCCAAACTGACCGGGAGGAGGGGGGCCGTAATGCACACTCTCCTCTCCCCCTCCTCTTTGGCTGTGTCTGTGTCCGTGGAAGCTGCAAAGTAAATGAAGTTTCCACGGACGGAGAGAGGTATAAATGGCAGTTCATCTATCTCTCTCTTTGTTTCTTACACCTGCAGGGCTCTGCTTGCATAAGCAATACAGTTCAGATAGGATATCCAGACACCAGTGGGCATCTCTCATCTGACAGCTCCTCCAGCTCCCCAACTAATCTCCTTGCCAGGAGAGAGCAATGCCACCCGCGGCAGAGTGGCCGTGGGAGTCTCGCATTCTGACCATAGGACACAGACACTCCCCCCCCCCATATTTTGGGGGAAATAGGTGTAGAAATAAGATAGATATAGATAGATAGATAGATAGATAGATAGATAGATAGATAGATAGATAGATAGATAGATAGATAGATAGATAGATAGATAGATAGATAGATAGATAGATAGATAGATAGATAGATAGATAGATAGATAGATAGATAGATAGATAGATAGATAGATAGATAGATAGATAGATAGATAGATAGATAGATAGATAGATAGATAGATAGATAGATAGATAGATAGTCTTTTAGTTACATTGACTATGATCCAAGTCAGCGACTTAAAAAGAGCTAAATCCAGAGTATAACTGCATGGTTTTCAGCAGATGGCAGATTGTATATCTGTAAAGGATGCTTTGATGTGTAGTGGAAGGTCCTACTTACTGGCTAAATATGGCAGATAAATAGTGCATTAGTGGCTCCTGTGGGTTATAGGAGATCCTAAGAAATCATCTGGACAGCAGTGGGTAAAGCTGTTATTCACAATTACCTTCAAGCTGTCCTTCTTCAAGTACAGATCTATGAAAACTGTACAGAGTGCATGCCTTACATAACAATATCTTTGCCACAGACCTCCATTGAAGCAATTACTGTAACTCTATAAAATGGGTGTGTTCTCTTATTCATCAATATCATAACTGTGGTACAAACATTATGCTTTATTAGGACCCGTAGTGTCCATGCAACATTAAAAAACGACATAAATACAGTAATACAAATTGTATATAAACAATTTTGTTTTCCTTATCCAAGCATTTGTAGTCGCAAACAGGTACAAAGTTAAAATTGATAATAAATAAAAATAGCGTGTGCTACATTATTATTAGCGACATGTTTCGCCACAGATCGTGGCTTCTTCGGGCTCGCACGCGCTAAATCCTGAATTCTGTTTGTCTGGAGAGTGGAGACGCGTGGGTCTTCATAGACGCACCTGGGCACCTTTGAGACTGCTTGGGCAGCTCTACATTCAACCCTGTTTCTGAAGTGCTACACATTTACTTCCTTTTTCTTCATCTAAGATCTGAATTGTTGCTCAAGGAGTCACACTCAGGTGGTACAACCACATTACCAACGTTATCCCCCTGAGGGAGGATCATGGTCAAGTGCCCATAGGGGGGGCTCACCACGGACTGACTCTGGACAGATGTATCCAACCTCCTTTACCTAGAACAAAATTCCTTGTCAGGGATATTTGATGCAAATTCAGCGTGTGCGAGCCCGAAGAAGCCACGATCTGTGGCGAAACATGTCGCTTATAACAATGTAGCACACGCTATTATTATTTATTATCAATTTTAACTTTGTACCTGTTTGCGACTACAAATGCTTGGATAAGGAAAACAAAATTGTTTATATACAATTTGTATATGTTTACTGTATGTCGTTTTTTATTGTTGCACGGACACTACGGGTCCTAATAAAGCATAATGTTTGTACCACAGTTATGATATTGATGAATAAGAGAACACCCTAAAATGTCTTGATAGTTTGTGTGGTCTCAGTGAATGCCCCACTTACACATTTATTTGAATATATTTTTGACCATATTTGATGAGCTACAGGTTTTTATGGCTCCCAAGGCTGACACACACAGCAGAGCAGATCTTAATTCTGACAGCTTCCCAGTCTCCTGTAACTAGGTAGCTTGGTTGCAAGGGCAAGCCAGAAAAGTCAGAGTTATAGAAGGCGGAGAAGCAAAGGGAGGAAAAATCCACGCAGACTTTCTTTTTTATAGCTTTATTGCTTCTGCCTTCACCAGCCACGGTAAGTGCTTGGCCTGCTGGCAGGTGGATTGCCTTTGCTCTATGAGAAGCACACATATACAGTTATTGTATATCAGTTTTATAATAATACAACGGCCTATTACTATCTTGGAAATCCTATAGGGATTTAAAAAGTAAAGATTAGGATTCCAAAAATAAACCAAAAACTAAATGCCAATGTCAGTCTTAGATTGCCATGCTTTAAACTTCTTAGTGTTCATGACGAGCCCATCTCGTCCAGAGTTTGTGTGAAGAAAAACTCTGGATGAGCTGGGCTCCCATGAAAGCTGCATATCCCCTACGGCTACGGCGATGCTGCTTCCAGCCGCAGCATTTCCGGGGTTCTGCGGCTTCATTGATCGCGTCGCGGTGACGCGGAAGGGGGCGAGGGTAAGCAGTGCCATAGACCTCCATGTTAATGGAGTGGCTTCTGCTCTCCAGACCTCACTGCCAGTGTCATGAATGACACTGGCTGTATGGAGAGGGGAGGGGGGAGGGAGGAAATGGCAGGCAGTGTACCTCGTACACTGCTGCCATTGCCTGTACCACACTGTTAAAAACGGTGCGGTACAGGCATTGCGCTAGGGAGGTTAAAAAGGGGTCCTAGGGATTAAAATTAAGATGCTTGTGAAACATGGTTTTACTTTTCAGACATAACAAATGAGCAGTAAATATTAGGGGAAGGATTTCCAATATGGATTACACCAAATGGTCTGAATAAATGTATAATAAATTATCTAGAATTTAATAAATAAATAACCGTGTGAAGCGACACACACATGGAACCTTACTTTTTGTACATGGTCTTTCACAGTGTCAACATTTCAGCCAATAAAGCTAATTTTCAATTTAGATCAATGAGCTGAAAAGAATATTTTTTTTCATCAGATAGCACATTTTAAATACCTTCTGTTTAAAAAAGGCTTGATTGTGCTACGCACTGCTCGAGTTGAGGGCTTTTTGATTCCTTTCATCTCTTCCCACCATAACCTTCATGGTTACTTTTCTTTATTCATCAGATAAAAAGGCAAATTTTAGGTATTTTGTGCTGTCCATGGTGCTGATAGATAACGAGAAAAGTACATGTGTGCACTTTCATATTAAAGCTTTCTGTTGTGTTTCGTTTCTCTAACCCAATGCCCCATACCTGCTATTATCACAATAAAAGAAGGGCAGCCAGCCTACAGGCCTAATGCACCATTACTGGTCATGTTCTTTCCAAAGTATCCCCCCAAAAAACCTTTCACACCTTTTAAAAGAATTACCGTATATATACTCGAGTATAAGCCGACCCAAGTATAAGCCGAGGTACCTAATTTTATCTACAAAAACTGGAAAAACGTATTGACTCGGGTATAAACCGAGGGTGGGAAATGAAGTCAGATAGTGAAGTTTTCTAAATTCGAAAATATAGAGAAAGCACCATTGCCCCTAGGAATGAATCAAACAGGATTAATCTTAGTGCCACATCATCAATAAATTTAAGAGAACACAGGATTATTATAATTACAGGATGGGTTGTGAAAGGCAATTCTTATTTTGGAACACTATGGAGTTGTATCTGTACTAGTAACTGGCCACTAGATGTCAGTGTGGAGTTTGTTATTGTTCAGCTGATTGTGAAGCACACGGAAGCATGGAGCTGAGAGGAATTTTATACCCTACATAGTATAAAGTATCTGTTTCCACAGTTCTGGCGATGGTTGTTTCAGATATATATTAGACACTTGAATTCTACTTTATTTGACAGATTGTTCATTGAATAGTGATTTTGACTGGGATGGACATGAAAGAACATTAGGTGAGTTTAGGTGCACTTTAATAACTACAAATTGGAGACATGGGTGAAAACTAATGAAATAATATGCCAAAAATGCTTTTTGAGTAAGAAAATGATAATAATGTTCTGGTTTGAAGACCACATTACTTAAGCCCCCTATACATGTTGAGATTCCCATTTCACAGCAGATCGACCATGCGTGATGGCGTCATCGCGATCGGCCGGAACTTTGTGTGCCGGCACAGAATAATCTTAACATTACGGACATGTCCGTAATGTATTAGATCGACTTGGGGGCTGATTTATGGCCTAATTGAAAGTTCAATATGCGGCCAATTTTGTGGACGCAAGTCGAAGCGTGTATGGGGGTTTTACTAATAATTGTGCGGGTAGTTATTTTCTCTCTCCTCAGACTCCTGTAGCCCTATAGTTAAGCATTTTCTAATACTTCTACCTTCAATTCATTTTTAGTGATGAGCAGCATAGGTAATATTCAAATTAATACCATGGATTTACACTATGAAGATATAGCACTATATTTAAGATTTCTCAAAGTGCCGATATTCGCAATAAAATTTGAATATTTGTGCTCAACACTATTATTTTATTATCTTTTATAAACAAAGCACCAAAAGTACACAGAGCTATACAATAAATAAGGGGTGTGATAAAAAAGACATACAAGTGTAAACTGAAAGTTGAGCCTCTACCTGGTGTGAGTCTGGGATAATAGATCAGTAGTGATGCCGCGAACCCGGAATTTGATGTTCGCGAATGGCGGATGCGAACATTCGCAAAAGTTTGCGAACCAGGCGAACAGGTCTAACACCTGGACAATGACATGACAGAGGGGAATCCATGCAAAACTCCCAAGAAATTTTTTTTTCACGCAATAAATCCGCACGAAGGATTTCTACAAT
>CM070032.1:155865860-155885064 GCA_036250615.1 Ptychadena robeensis
TAATCAGCAGGAGTATTGTGATATATGCAATGGTGGGAAAGCAGCACTCACACATGACAGCTTTCTCAAACACACACAGCTGTGAGGGGGAACATGAACGAAGGATTCCACCCCACCCCCCACACCCTCTCTGTGTGTGAGAAAATGACAATGTACCGTGAAGTATTCTCTCTTATTGACACCAGAAACCACCAAATTGGTACTGCATGGGATTCTCTCCAATTGATTGGAACACTTCAATATTTTTTTTTGGTTTTCCGTTGCTAAAAACTGGGTGTGTCTTATTGTGAGGTGCTTCTATTAGTACCAAAAAATTGATGGTAACTCACAAATTCAGTAGTTGAAATTTACAGTGGTCCACTAGTAAAAGTAAAGGTTATGAAGAATTTTTGCTTTAAATTGGTTATTTTTTTTATATATATATAATGATGGAAGCAGGAACTTTGCAATTACAATCACAGCTAGTCCAAACTAAAATAAGAATTCAACCATCTAACTCTAACACAGTGTATACAGGTCCTTTCCTGTATTGAATCTCTTTTCATTATAGAGCCGTTCCTATCTTTGACACACCACTCATCATTCCATACGAATTTCGGTTACAATCAAATTTTGTTACTACCAAAACCAAGGTAAGTATGAGGATCTTTCTATCCTTCCAATCACTATGTATTCTATCAGGGAGGACCCGCACTACATAGCAGTGATATATACCTTTCCAATCACTATGTATGTCTATGCAGGGAGGACCTGGCACTACATAGCAGTGATATATACCTTCAATACTATATATTCTATCAGGGAGGACTGGACTACATAGCAGTTGTATATACCTTCCAATCACTATGTATTCATCAGGGAGGAATGGCACTACATAGCAGTGATATTGATACCTTCCAATCACTATGTATTCTATTCAGGGAGGGAACCGGCACTAATAGGCAGTGATATATACCTGTCCAATGACTATATATTCTAAAGGGAGGACCGGCAGCTACATAGCAGTGATATCCTTCACACTATGTATTTATCAGGGAGGAACCTGGCACTACATAGCAGTGATATATACCTTCCAATGACTATATATTGTATCAGGGAGGACCCGGCACTACGTAGCAGTGACATATACCTTCCAATCACTATGTATTCCATTAGGGGAACCCGGCACGACATAGCAATGATATATACCTTCCAATCACTATTATTCTATCAGGGAGAACCCGGCACTACCATAGCAGTGACATATGAACCTTCAATCACTATGTATTCCATCAGGGAGGACCCGGGATACTAGCAGTGATATATACCTTCCAATCACTATGTATTCTATCAGGGGGGACTCGGCATTACATAGCCATGATATATGCCTCCAATCACTATGTATTCTATCAGGGAGGACCTGGCCACTACATAGCAGTGATATATACCGTTCCAATGACTATAATTCTATATGAGGGAGACCCGGCACTACATAGCCGTGAAATATACCTTCTAATCACTATGTATTCCATCAGGGAGGACCCGGCACTACATAGCAGTGATTATACCTTCCAATCACTATATATTCTATCAGGGAGAACCCGGCCATACATAGCAGTGATATTAAACTTCCAATCACTATGTATTCTATCAGGAGGACCCGGTGTACTACATAGCAGTGTGATAGTATACCTTCCACCACTTATGTATTTATCAGGGGAGGCCACGGTTACTACAAAGGTTTGTTGGTAGATCTAAAACGGAGATTGTAGATTGATCTTAAGGTGTATGGGGGGCTTTAGTGATAGGGAAGCTTTTGGACACAGCATGCCCAAAGTGAAACTGCATTTTGACATGGCAATTTAATCACACACACAACTCATACTGACGCAGATACATGAATCCCATACACACATGAATCATACCTACCGACAAAGCATAGCAAAGCAAAGACACATGAATCATATTCATAAACACACAATTACACAGAAATCATGCAAAGACAACAATATATTATACACACACATGTATCATATACACATGTACCAATTATGCAGAGACATGCAATATACACACATCAGTCATGCATAAAGATGCATCATATATACACACACACACAGCAGTCATGGAGAGAGATGCTTCATTCACACACACAAAATGCACTTAACGCACTTAATTTCTGAATCTAGTTCCCCACATGGCCCTCTAAAGGCCCCCATACACGTTTCAATTTCCCTAAACTTGATATCAGATTGATCAAAAGCATAATCAAAGAGTCTGCCAACGGATGTATAAGTATGCTTATTATATAAATAGAATATATAAATAGAACCAAAATAGGTCGGGCACAACAAAATAACATTTGATTATACTCGATCAATCAAAAATTTCCGACATGTCCGATCACTTTTCAAAAAATTTTTTTGTCAAATTAGATTGATCTAGGTCGATTAAAGCATAAGGACAGGCATCAATTCCAGGTGATCGGTTTAGGGCGATTAAATGGGAACAGTGAAACGTGTATGAGGATCTTAAGTCAGCTTTCTACATGTCCCTCCCCCAGCCTTCTCATATGCTGCCAGTGTTAGGGGAGGGTGGGGCACTGTGTGCATATGGCAGTGGGAGAAACAAAAGACAATCTGGAGCCAATAGGCTGTATTTCTCTCCTCTCCCTGGTTCGGGGCTGGCTGGCAGCCAATGCCCACTGAGAGCCATCTCTGTTATTGGATTCATAGGTTGGCCACCACTGATCTAGCCTTTTCATTCCATGCTTACTATCAGTGGGCATTCTCTTCTATTTGTTGGGTTTAAATCCTTCATCACTAAGGCTCAGCATTGCATGAATGTGTTATCAGGTGCTATAAACAGTCCACTGTAGAAAAGAGATACAATGACGCCTTGATGGCATCAAGGGTGGTCTATGATGAAAATTTAAATGTAAAAAATTATGAGGAGGTAGAAACTGCGGGGGGGGATTTATATAAAACTTTGCTTTAAGGAACAGTAAATGGCTTGCTGCAAAATGAGAGCATTACGTCCTGGGCAGGATACAAAGAGTGAAAATTGGTTCATTGGTGTCCTTATATTTGGAAAGGAAACGTTCGAAGAATAATTGAACCAATTCAGGCTTTGGCTCTCTATGTTCTGGACCAATCAACGTATCACACAAATCATATGCTGGATGCTATAAACCTGCTGCTAGCTGAAATAATTGTGACCTCCTCTGAAAGTGCATGAGTGTCTAAAATATCTTTTGAGGACTAGGCCCTTCACCATGGCAACCTACCAAACTCTCTCTCACACTTCATGAGAAATTTAAGAAGAAATTCTGGGTGCTATAAGCAGCCCTAACAGCCCTTTTATCTGATAGTATAACACATTAGGCAAGCTGCAGAAAATTACAATCAAAATTCTTCATGACCATGAAAAAAATCAGTATCAACCACACAGATGAAACAATGATCATTTTATTTCACGGTACTGGTTGCTGAAAGCTAAAGGAAAGCTAAAGGATGATTCCTATGTGAATACTTATTGTGCTGGCTCAGGCTTTAAGGATGATTGCTTGGTCCTTTACCCCCCTGGCTTTTCTGACGGAAACATCTTGTCCAGCCTTGTCCTATCAGTGCTGCTCTGGAGGAGATGGTGCTGTCCAATGAAGATCAGAGCCCCGGGATACTCACCGTTCTGTGCTGTCCTGTTGGCTCCGATAATCTGAACTTGCATTCTTCACTAATGGCGATGAATCGGCCAAATCGATCGGCCAAATGATTTTTAGGTCGATCTCATTACTTTGGATTGGGGCGGCAAATTGCCAACGGCATGGATTCCAGACGTCTAGGCCCAGCTTAAGATATTGAAACACTGGTATAGATTTCCATGGCTCGTACATAGAATAAATCCAAATGCAAACACCTCTTGCTGGTAAAAAAAAGTGTATAGGCTGTGATGTATATTTACTTGATGATGGTAATCATGGGTATAGTTTATTTTTATTTATTAAGTGATGAAAAATAGGAAGAAGGAATTTGTAGGATCTGAACAGGATAATGAATTTATGGTTAACAAGTGACACTGATTAAAATGATGGTGTAACTGATCCATAAATCTCTGTCACTCCAGCAGTTTAGTTTTATTATACTGGAAAAAAATTACCAATGGTGCCCCTCCTGACAATGACTGATGATGGCCAAACAACCTCAAAAAGGGAAATTCTCCTCCACAGAACACTTCAAATCAAAAAAGCCTTACAACTTTTACAAGAAAGAGATGTAAAAAAAATTCAGTCTATAAAGACCTCCATATGCCTTAAGGCCCCCATACACGTTTCAATTTCCCTATGATTGATGTGAGATTTGATCAATGTGGTTCGAAAGATCGAACTACGATCGAACTACCTCCCACATGCAGAAACTGATATTTGATCGATGTTGGTTCGATCGATCAAAAGCATAATCGAAGGAAGACGATCATAAACACACCAAAATGTCTTCCACTGGATGTATAAGTATGCTGATTATTTAAAATGAACCAAAATCGGTCGGGCACAACAAAATAACATTTGATGTAACATTTGATTTTTTGGTACATTTTGATTGATTTAGGTAGATCGAATCATGGGACAGGCATAGAAAATTGAAATGTGTATGGGGGCCTTTACAATCTTACCATACAATTTCTGTACAATCAACCTTAATTTCTACCTTTCTAAACCTTCCAATCACTATGTATTCTATCAGGGAGAATGGAAATTGTATGGAGTGATCGAAAGGTGTATGGGGGGCTAAAACACTGCTAGATTAAATTTGCAGATGAAGAATGTCTCAGAGTTTTGTATTTCTGTCTATCTGTGCCTGAGGTTTGCACAGCTTTGTCTGACAGTTCTGGATGAGGAGATGGAGGCGTAATCATTTACTTTATGACCATCCCTCTGTGACTAGACAGTGAAAGGAGAACCAGCACATTGATCTTTCTCTTTCACTGTTCCCATCATAGCTTTTTACACTCTAGTACACATGATACTGCTGTACTGATTGTTTAGTAGTGATGAGCGACTAGGCAATATTCGAATTCGCGTAATTTCGCGAATATCCGCCATAATATTTGATTCCATATTCGTAATCTCGAATATCCGCACTTACGACATGAATTGCGATCTAAACATCGCAATTGCGATCCACTATGCGCAATGCAAGTCAATGGTGCTCGGATATTCGACTGGGAGAATATCCGTCATTTCTGTTTTAAAAAATCGCATTGCGATTATATAATCGCGATCCCATTCATTGCAATGGATCGCGATTATAAAAGCGCGATAAATCGCAAAAAATCCCGATCGCCTCGGATATCCGATGATATCTTCGCGAATATTCGCGAAATGGCGAAATAGCGATATTCGAGCTAAATATAAAATGAAATGCATTGGTGGTTTCAGAACTACTTTATTTTGTATATTGTATAAATGGCTTGAATTAAGGTTTGCCTAATTTTCACATTACAATCCTAGCTTTGTCCACACGATCTTCTAACACACGATCTTCATTCAAACATTTCCCACTAATGTATCTATTGCCGTAAAGTCCATGAGAGTGGATACCAAAGACGATAGAAATGTTGCAGGAGACTGAGGACTGAGAAGGGGTGATTGGCTTTATACAGAACAGGAAGAATCATATCTTCGGTTTAGGTAAATGTACCATGGAATGGTGTTGACTGCTGGCCAACATGAAAGGATTTGGTTAATAAGAACACGCCACCTTACATATTTCAACACCTGCTTCCTTTGCAACTCTTAAGCAGGGAGCACACGGCTCGATATAGGAGCGCTCGAGGTTCCCTGCAGCAGCGTGATGACGTAATCATGCTGCTGCCCGATATTGGAGGAGCTGGAGACACAAGGATACGGTCATGTCCGATATCCTTGTTGGCCGCATTAGATATGGGCCAGAAAGATGGCTGTGAGTGTGCACAGCACTCAAATCGGCCATCAAACTGGCCCATATCTACACGTGTGTTCCCAGCTTTAGTATTTAGTCACATGGCATCTTATAGACTGTAAGAAAGCCCATGCTGAAAAACAATCAGAAGCTATCTGGAAGTTTAAACAGAAGCATATAGCTATGTAATGCAAGAATATGCATAATCCCATCATATATGATATCTTAATTAAAAAAGGTGGGCAGACAGGATTCGATTTTTCCGTTCAATCAATTAAACCTCCCAAGCAGTCATGACGAATCCAGTTCATCCATCAAACTCAGGACGAGCTGGGATCGCATGACCACTCCATATTTTTGGGAAGCTTTTATGGGTCCAGGAGGGGTGCGCCATAGACCTCCATGTTAATGGAGGGACGTCAGTCTCCCAGCCCACGTAGACAATGGCGGTTTGGGCAGACCACTTGGGGATTATAAAAAAAAACCACACATACATTAAATAGACATAATACTCACCTGTCAGCAGCTCACATCCTGGAAAACTGCTACACAAAAAAGAAACAAACTTAGGGTTTCCACTCCGTTGTGTGCTTGGTGGGGGTTCAGACGGATCACATAAACTTTAGCTAGCCGGCGGATGTCTGAACAGAGCATACTTTACTACGTTAACCCCTGTATCGGCGGAACGGCTCAGCACCGTGAGAACACAGCATCCACTGAGCAGGTAAAGTGTATGTGCTCTGTCGGTCCCAATGGATGTGGAAATATACCCTTACCTTCCTCAAGTTTTCATTCTTGGCGCCTAACATCTTAACTACTAACGAACCAAAGCCACTTCTGGACAGCTCTCATCATTGCAGCCGATACCATGCCCACACCCAACCACCCCACCCCCGAACTTCTACAGAGACGAGCCTCGCTCTCTGCTGGAGAGCTCTGGTAGGGGGGTGGGATGGCGGCTACAGTGATGAGAGGATTGCACCCAGGGGAGAGAGATGCTCCTCTCCTCTCATCACCCATCACAAAGTCTTGCAGATGTGACACTGACATCACAATCCTGCAGGACTTGTCAGGCAAGACTTCCTACAGCCACAAGGGTATTTGGGACAGATGTCTGTCTGATGTCACACCATGTGATTAGTATATTTGACTGACAGTCAATATTTAAATTGCACAAATAATTGTAAACAAAGATCGCTTGAGCAAAAGTTGATGTGTTTGGCTATCTTAATGCTAGCCATACACATGCCGATAAGCGGCTGATTTTTAACCTGACCGACCGGCGTGCGCGCTTGCGCCGTCGGTCAGGTTAAAAATCGGCCGCTTATCGGCATGTGCCCACATGGAACGACAGATCCCTGTCGCCCCACTGCTCGGCCGGCCAGAGAACGGACATGTCCGATAATCTGTGGCCGGCGCAAGCCGATGGAAGCTGATGCCATAAGCTTCAATGAAGACGGTTGCAGCTTATGGCCGGCACACAAAGGGTGCCGCCGACTGAAGGGGCCCCATAATGCACCGGGATGCTAACGTGATGACGTCATCACGTTAGCATCCTGGAACATATCGGGACAGGTCTGCCTGCACACCATCGGGGTGTGTATGGCAGGCATTAGTCTACTTAGCCTGGTATATGCTATTTGTACTGTCACTGTGTCCCCCAGCTCATTCCTCCCCTTAAAAACTTTTTTTTCCCTACACAACAGGTTCATAAATGCATGTGTTTGTTTTGCCTTGAACTATAAAGTATCAAATTACAATCAACAGTCCCATCCCCCCCACCTATTGTATACTTTGTTCCCCAACCTATTCGATTGTAAGCCCGACCGGGCAGGGTCCTCTACTCCTCCTGTGTCATAACCTGTACCTGTGTGTAATCTTGTGTTGCATCACAGCCCTGATGTATGGTACAGCTGC
Organism: Ptychadena robeensis; assembly: GCA_036250615.1. Taxonomy (NCBI): domain Eukaryota; kingdom Metazoa; phylum Chordata; class Amphibia; order Anura; family Ptychadenidae; genus Ptychadena; species Ptychadena robeensis. The sequence continues at coordinate 155,873,693 of CM070032.1, forward strand.
TTAATATTCTGGCGCAATATAAATAAATGATAATAATAATAACCATTTTAATACCCTACCAAAAAAGAAGGAATAGCGAATGCCACATTGCAAAGCTGAATTCTAAAAGATTTGATATAATGTATATACATTAAATAGATATAATACTTACCTGTCAGCAGTTCACATCCTGGAAAACTGCTACACAAAAAACAAACAAACTTACCTTCCTCAAGTTTTCATTCTTGGTGCCAACATCTAAACTACTGGTGAACCGAAGCCACTTCCGGATGCACAGCTCTCATCATTGCAGCTGACACCAAGCCCACACCCGACCACCCCAAACTTCTACAGAGATGACCCTCTCTTTCTGCTAGAGAGCTCCGTGGGGGGATGGGGAAGACAGCTACAGTGATGAGAGGTTTGCATCCAGGGGAGAGAGAGATGCTCCTCACCTCTCATCACCCATCACATCACATTAAATAAAGCATAAAAACATATTCTGTGTATATAGCGTGTTCTTAATACACATAGTATTAAGCTGCAGGAGTTGTGTTGAATGTAAATAAACGTAATAAAGCATAATTTCTTTTATAGGTAAAAAAATTTACAAGCAAGGAAACTGTTAAACGGCAGGCAGCTATGTACAACACAGCTCTCTTTACATGAGACTTGGGAGGTATTTTACTGAACTGTCTGTGAAAGAACCATGTAAAGCCTAGGGACTCAGGGAGTAGAAGTGAGAAGGCACAAAATTGTAATGCTTCCCAGAGTGGCCCATCTCGCTGCCATCCCCACACAAGTACTTTACCCCTCCTTTTTCCTTCACCTCCTCCCTTGCCGCTCTCTGTTTCCACCCCGCCCCCATTGTTCGCTAATGAGAACACATTAAGCTTTTCCTCAATGCCCTGATGTGCTCTTACACGGCTGAATCCTTGCATTGCAATGCACGACGCAGTCCAAGGATTTTTTTTTATAGTATTATAAAGAGAGAAAATGCTTTCTAGACAGCACATCTCTCTCTTCCCCACTGCTCAGCGGGGATTTAAATGTGTCTGCTTCCACTGAAAATAAATGCATGTTTTTGCCCCCAACTAAAAGGGACTAGGCTCACAAAAAATACCTGCAGCATTAAAAATAGCAAATACTTAACTGTACGGATTTTTTTTTTGTTATTTTCACATTAGCAGACCTCCTATCCTGGCGATGCAGCAAGGCGATGTTCTTCAGCTCAGGGACATCAGGCTTCAGCTGACTGTATTGCAGAGGGAGTATGTGATAGTGACAGGATGTTATCTCCATCTGATGCAGGTCACGCCTGATGAAAACTGACCTTGTTCTGCACAAATTAAACAGGGATCCTTGAGAAAAACTAGTTTGATTGCATGCGTCCACTAATCAATCTTTGCCTCCATTATAGAAGAGCTATAGACCAAATTCAGTAATGAAAAACGTGTTAAAATGCCTTTTTAGCCAACTATTTATTTTCTGTATTTTAATGTGATATTTGCCAGAAAAAAATACATCGTCTATGAAGGTTATAGGCCTTGTACTGCAACAAAAGCCTCTCTACGACACAGCCTTGTTGACCTTTCAATATAACTAACCACTGCCTTATTTGGTTCAACAATGATCAAGCTAGCTGTGTATTGTCTGTTTTGTCTGTGTATAGACAATTGGCTTCTTTTTTTATAGAATCCTTTTGTACACATTTTTTATTCTATGTTGTATTTCAGTGTTGATAATCTCCTGCAGCCTCTCACAACCACGTCTTGTCTACATACATGCACTCCAGTGATGGCTGAATGGCAGTGGGTTTTGCTGATGGTGACAATGGTTGGTGTAAAAATACAAGCAGTCTTCATTTGAAAAGCTGGGCATAGACGTTTTTGTCATGAAATTGGGTGCAAATCTAAAGCTTAAATGTTAAATTTGCCCATAAATCATCTGGGAAATTAATCTAAAAAATTACAGACATGTCTGATTCCATTACTTTGAATGGGGGCAAGTGCCCCTATCCAAAATAACTGCCAGCACACAATGGGGCCTGGCCGATTCTTGGCACGACCAGCCGCTTGTGATGACATCATCACGTGGGGTCGATCTGCCGGGACATCGGCAGTTTTTCCAAACATCTATCCCCAGCTAAACTCATATAACAGGGTAAATATGCAGAAGTACAAGCTATAACAGGAAGGACCTTTGGGTTCACATCACTAGTTATGATTCTATTGGAAGCTGTAAGGAAGAGTAAAAACATTTAGATGATATGTCTTTCTGAAGCAGTCACGGGCTGAGCAGAAATGTCTGACCCCTGCCAGTGCCTGCAGAATGGGATGGTTGCTGTTTGGGGGAATCAGTGACCTCACCGCATTACATACCCTCCAATATGCCATCCTGACATTTGGCAGATTAAGGCCTAAACATGAAAGAGGCGATCCTGGACTGTCTGGCATCCTGGGAGATCACCTCCTCTTCCCCTGCCCAGTGTCGGGGGGGGGGGGGGGAATCGGACTGGGGGGTGGAAGCAGTGTCTGAAGGGGGGTAATAGCAATGTCAGACCCTTGGGGGTGGTAGCTGTGTCTGACTGGGGATGGGGTGTGGCTGAGGTGGGTGTGTTTGTGGGGTTTGGCCATGGTTCTGCAGCAGCTAAAGACGCTGGTTAAACTTTGAGAGGCAGTAAGTCTGCCAGGCAGTGCCCAAGCAACCCTGCCCCTCTGCAGTCACCAGCCCCCGAGTTCCTCTTCCCCACTTGATGTCTAGGATGGGAGCATGGGTGGGTGAATACATTTGTTTTGGAACATAGTATCATCAAGTCAAAATTTCAACTACAGTAAATGTTTGACATACTTTAAGTTAGAACAATACTTTTTTTTGTAAAAAACACAAACCGTCTCTAGACCGTAATTTTGTGGACAATAGCCTTGCACTTTACTCTTAAAATGTTGTGTGACCTTTACTACGATCCCCTCACATCCAGTGATGTGCATTTTATTATGTGTACAAGTCACTTGGATAAAATTTGCAATTTTTGAACATGCTGAACATGCATTGCCCAACACAAGTAAAATGGATTGGTGGAAACCAGGCCTAATGTTTAGTTAAGCTGCTATAAACACACTAGTACCTGAGACAAATATCATCAGAGGCTTTAGATAATTCACAATTGGAATTTCCTTTGGGTTTTAGTAACAGTAATAAGAGTTGCTGAATTAGACAAAAATTATAGTGACTTTTTTTACTCATGTTCTTCTAATTACTATCTTTGTTAAAGGTAGTGAGGGTAAATCTCTCCAGCAAAACTTAAAACCAGTTGTAGAGTTTGCCAAATTGAATTGGTGTTTGCCGGAGAGATTTCAGCATTATTTCTGTTCAGATTTGAAACCAAACTTGATGTGATAGTTTTCGGACTTGGTTGTACATGACCATACCCCTGTTTGACAATGTTATAGCTTAAGCTGGGCATAGATGTCTCGATTTTCCATACAATTTCTGTGAGCTCGACCACCGCGATCGATCGATCGATCGATCACAAATCGATGCATGAATAAAGTGATGAATCGATCTATTTGACCATAAATCGCAATGTAATATCGATCAAACAGGAATCAGACCTATACACAATCTGAAAATGTTAGTAGAACGGTTGGGAATCGAGTGATGTTATTGGAGCCCTGTGATCATATCCAGTGATCAATCCATTAACGCCACAACCCACTTCCCTTTTCTGTGGCGTCCAACGCCTATTACATAATTTTCGATGAGAAAAGCTACTGATCCGTGATGAATCAGCCAGGAATCGAAGTCCAGATATGGTGCACTGTGCGAGCAAGCATTGCATGGCACGATCGTTTAAAAGATTGATCGCAGGGAAAGTCTATGCCGAGCTTTGATGTAAAATCTCTTGCATATATGTAACAATGAAGAATCTGCAGCAATAGTAATCTGAACTAATGACCCAATCATCAATGACAGTATACCTAGTACAGCTGGTCATACATTGGTCATACCCTTACCCTCTGCATGCCTAACTATGCCAAAGCTTTCCTATATCGTAAACAGCAGCTGTAGTTTACAGATAACTAATACTTAGTATTCACAACAAATAATAAATATTGTGTCACACGCTAACACCTTTTGAATTAAGCAAAATAAAAAGGTGTTGCGTGCTCACTCTTTTGTTTGGTGCTGCAAGGGTGACACTCTAAACTAAGGCCAACAACCTTCAGCATATGCAAAAGAAAGATATTATCTATTATGTTTGTTTATATATATTTTTAAGATGTTTCAATATGTAAGTGAGCAATGTCCTATTAAAGGGTTAAAAGCTAAGCAATTTGATTTCCATTTCTAAATATAAATTCATTTGTAAATAACAAATACAATATGTTAAAGATATACCTTGTACAGTCATTTATAGTTACTTTTTTCTGTAGTGGTGTGTTTTATAAAAACTTGATCTATACCAAATTAGTTGTTGCTTATGTGTGTTTTTGTGACATTGACTCCTTGAAAAAGAAAGATTTCTTAAGGACAGAAAATGGACCCAAATGAACCAGGCCATGGATATCCACATTTTGGCCATTACCACAGCACCGTACTTGAAATGGCATGAGTGTACTAATCTTTCTTATCACTAGCAAAAACCTTTTCCATGCTTCTTTTCCCAGGAATTAAGCTAAGACTCTTATAATTAAACATCCATATGTGATCACTAACATAATAGTACACACCACTTCTAGCTTAGCATCATGGCATACAATGCCAAGTTCCAAAAAGGTCCAAATTAGTTCTGCCTAAAAATTCAATCTAATCAAAAGTAAAATAAAAATCACTTTTTTAATGTTGAGTTTTTATTCACGGAGTGTAAAATATTGTCTATATATTTTTTGACCTTCAGTAGCTTATTGAAGTACTTACGATCCTTTGTAATGGCATCATGGCTAAAGCATTTCTACTTGCTCTGGCATAGGGACCCATTCTGCCCAAACTACTTCTTGCCAGAGACTATATGGATGTGTTCAACACAAAACATGCCTGCCCATTCTGGTGGAGAGATCAGTTCTGGCTGAACCACTGTCTCTAGAGACCATATGAATCTTGTTAACAGAAAACAGTCCAGGTGGACATTTTCAGTTTAAATCATAAATGTGTCCTGACTTTGGATTGCTCCTGACCACGCCTCCTGCCTTAACCATCAATACCTTCCTTCTTTGGACTAACAGCATTCGATAAGTATAACATTCTTTTATGAATTCAAGCTGAAAATCACGAGTACATGGAGCATACCTTTGACAGTTTTCACAGAAGAGCTTAATCAAAGTCATTACCTGGGTACCTGTGTTTGTATTGTAATCGTCAATGTTTGTTGTGGTAAGTTTGGCCATTGATCAAGGTTGCCATTTGTAGTTGCTCAGTGCAAGTCTGAGGGGCCAGAACCTTTAGGGGTTGGAGTTAACCTTGAGTAATGGAGAAGGAAAGAAAGTGTCCTTAAGTCACACCTTTAACACTATATTGTTTGGTAAATAAGCTATTACCATGCACTCCCCGTTCCCTGGTGAGATTTTTTCCCCCCACTTGACCCAGGTGGTCACCGTATGGCCTTCTACGATTTTACCATAATGGGGCTTAAATTGGCTCCGCAAAATGTTTTTGACCCCTTGAAGAAGTTGTTAATAACGAAAGTACATTGGGGTTGGAATTACATCTTTCCACAATTTTTTTTATGATATTGCGACTGTGATTGTTGGCTGGGATAATTTCCTTTATTATTTGGCCCTGTGCCACTATACTCTTTTTATTGTTTGTAAATAAAAATATTGCTGTTTAAAGTACTTTTACATATTGTAACATGATATGTTGATTTGAAACCCTTAAAGTCCCCTTGCCCCTGAACCCTCAGGGGGAATGTTTTGATCTGAGTTAGTGGGCCTAGACTCACTTCCCCAGTGATACTGCTTTTTTGTTAATATTGCTTTCTAGTATATTGAATAAGAATTCATTCAAAGTACCGTATTTTTTCAGACCATAAGACGCACTTTTTAACCATTAAACGCAATGGGAAAGTGTCCCTGCGTCTTATAGTCCGAATATGTAAAAAAAGGGCTTTTTTAGTCCCAACCACCTTGGAAGCAATAGCTATGCATCATAAGAGGCAGAAATGTGTTCCATTCCCTCCAGCCAAGCCAAAAAGTAACTGCCAAAAAGAGATCCTATCTGCATTAGCACTAGCAGTACCTATTCTCTGAACCCACTGACCAACTTATGGAGAGAGACATTTTACAATTAGATAGCATGAGTTGTGTATTTACATTAACATGCTGCATTGCAAGAAATACATTTTGTGACAAAGACTTATATCTCCTCCCATATGTAAATAGCTGCTCATGGGTAAGTTGTGCCAGATTGTAAATGTGTCTCTTCATAAGTTGGTCAATGGGTTCAGAGAATGGGCACAGAGTGGGAAGACACATGCTAAAGTTTTAGCCCTGCACGATCTGCTGCAGCACTTGCCGTTTGGCTAGAGGAATATAGAGTAAATACTGCATGGTCCAGTCATGCCTACTTTGCTGGAACATACTGTATATTCACTTGATAGCGGAATAGCTTTCTCTGCTTTTTTTTCTCTTCAAAACATTGGGTGCGTCTTATGGTCCGGTGTGTCTTATAGTCTAAAAAAAAAAAAAAAAAATACGGTACATTCACCTAAATAAGAGAACCAGGTTCCATTTTATTTTAATCTCACCAATGAATTATGATTATGATTTCAGATTTCACTTTGGGTTACTGCCCTTTCAAATCCTCAACACTCTTTGAAATACCACTCCTAAAAGTTTTAAGATATTTAAATATGTACAATCTACATACTAAATATGGTCAGTATGGGTATCTGTTACAATAGACTAGGCAATAAAGACGCTGGACATTGCACAAAGATGGTACAAGGGAATGCTAGATCTCTGCATGACCTTTCTATATGCCAGTGTAGTTTGAGCATCTTTGTATGCAAAGTGTATACTTCTAGGTCCCTCAGAAGGAACCAATGAATTCTACTACTTTGCTCATGAGATCTCTAAACATTTGTGCTAATGTCATCCACATACACAGTAATCGATGTGAAAAATAAAATCCTTCTTAAAGGATGAGTTCAAGGTATGCTTCAGGAATTATTGAAGTGGGGTTAAAACATCTGACTTTTCAACCCTAGCTATGAAGGGCAATCATTATAATTGGCCTCCCTTTTGCCACTTTGCCACTTCATGACATCTTGTATCTTAATCACTTTGGTCAGTCATTTAAATGAACAAATTACATATTGATCATATGTCATATGAAGTAGATGGGTTCATCAATGGTTGGCTCTCTTAAGGTGTCTTCAATTAGCACACCCAGTGGAGTTTAGTTATAGAGTTGGCTGAAGGGTTTTTGTTTTTTTTCTAGCTTGCTGTTTGTGTTTTGTTTATTCTATGGTAAGCAAGTATTTGTGGGGCAGATTGTATCAAACTAACCTTCTATATGTCTGATTATATTGTTGAACTGTTTCTAATTTGATAGACTGTTTGTATATAAGAAACCTACTTATTACATTTTGGGTCTCTACTTTACCATTTTCAGGTTTATAGAAAGGTAATATCTATCTTGTACAGGTAATTTCAGGAGATAATGGTAAGTAGGTGGGGCTCCACTTCCCCAAATGAGATCGCCGCCTGCTTCCTACCAGGACCTCAAAACATGTATAACCGAGCATGGGAGGGGTGTGTAGATATGTCACAGCAATGAGATTGTGGTATGGAGAAGGAACACGTGGTCTAGTCCAGCACCTTCAACAAGAGTAATGGAATATATCCAGAGATATGTCAATTAACAAACCTTTTATAGTAAAATATATAGGTAAGAGGTATGCATGGCAAATGTAATGTCAAAATGAGGAGGATCAAGAAGACATACGAAAGAAGAAAAACAAGGAAAGAAAAAAGGAAGAAAAGAAAGGAAATAGATTGAATACAAAACCAAAGTCTGTGATGGTGTAGGTGAATCCGGTATTTAGAATACATATCTAACAAACTGTGTATGTAAGTCTTAAAAAGTGTATAAAAACCATGTATGGAAATGGTCGACCCGATAAGATATGAACCCCTCTGTGTAAACCTGCAATAGTGTGATAGGTTAGCATGTAAGAAACCTATATGTGATTATAAATGTCCCTAAACCTACTGAGTATGTGAGAAACTAGTTACATGGTAGTCGACCTATAGTGATAATGTGAGGTGATCTGTGTGTATGGGGTATTCATGTGACAATGAAGTATGTGTCGAGGGATGTGATATGTTAAACAAAAAATTAGTGAACCAGGGAGTGATATAATCCATGTGAAACTGAAGACATTGAGGTGTTTTGTTTGACCTATGTGTGACCAAAGTATCCTAATGTGAATCTGCCCACACTATGTTCCACAAAAACAAATAAATAGTATACGTTATAGCAATATATCTAGTTCCCAAGTTCCCGATAAGTATAAGTTGGTGCCTCATCCCATAAATATATATGTTTGGAAGGTTTAGGGACTGTTGGGTCCGCATGTCAAGCAACATGGGGGCCCACATTTCCCAATGTGGAGACTAGGGGCTTCGTTGGGGACTTTAACGGCACAGAGTAAATCATGAAGTATAAATTTTAAACATGTTTTATTTGTAAAGATACCAGATGGTCAATCTAGTGATCATATCATCAAAGAGGACGTTACAATGGATACAGTGTTCAAAAAAACATATTACATAATCAGAGTAAGAACAGTTTTAGTTACATAGTAATTCTGACCACATAATGGATGTATGTAGAAACCATATGGGTACAAATAAATAGTATACCCAAGTGTCGTCAACATGTGTGTTTGTGAATTGAGGTGTATGGTGATAAAAGTGCAAGTAAATGAAAGACAGCCAGTACACCCAGAACCAACAGCACTCCCTGTTTACTTTAAAATCTTTAAAAATGCCTTTAAAAGCTGCTGGAGGTCCTTACCAATAGGACATGGCAGAACTATATGTTTTTTCACTATATATTTTAGTTGGGATGTGGCGTCTGATGTTAGAGGATGATAAAGAGTTCCCTTAGATGCATGCTTTAATTTACTGATCTCCACAGAAAGACATATTTGAAGGCATGACTACATGCTTGATTTTTATGCCTGTGACAATGGTTCTGAATTTATAAAACCTGAATTCAGTGATTAGGAGATATCATATAGTTAAGTTATCATAAGAGCCTTTAAATTAGATACAATACACGATAAAGAGAAGAGTGCTTTGCACCTTATTTTGTAGATCGGGGGTACCCAAAACTTGGATCGCGATATACCAACAAATCGCATCAGGAGTTAATCACAGAGACTTGCCTTTTTTCTCGTCTTTAATAACAATGTACAGTTGTAGTGGTAATGTACAGAATCGTATTGTGCTATACATGTTCATGCTGTTCTGCAAGGTAAACAGTATCTTTCAAAAATAAGTATACTTGGTTGTAGGGGATCTAAGGGATGGATCCTGGATGCCAGGTATATCTCCTTGTATTATAGGCTATGATTTGAAATGTATTCCAGGTGAGGGGTCCAGGGATAGATGGGAACAACATGGGCTGCCATTTGTTTAGTTTTATTAGGGTCCCGGACTCTGGAGTGGGAGGGAAGGAACGGGACAGCCTTCCCACTCCACCCTGGGCACACGTCAGGATTTGGTAATAGCTTTCAGCCAGACAGTGTGTGGACTAGAGGATCTGTGGTCAGATGTGTAGCCTGTGAGTAGTCCAAATCTCTCTAAAGAAATAATTTTCACATTGAAAGCCACGGAGGACTGGCAGGACTTTTGAGCATCACAAGTGAACTGCAAGAACTATAATCAGTGAATGCTTGTTTGATATAATGCAATATTTGATTTGTGTTACATTTTGGGGTGAAAATAAACCTTTTGAGTTTTTGTTTATTACACAGCTGCGCTGGTGATCCCTTTCCCCTGAACTTTACATGATATATATATTTAAAATATATATATAATACAATTCTTATTGTTGGTTGTTTTCAAAGTAGCTTGCAAGCCAAAATAAGTGTGAGTCCCCTTGATGTAGATCATGTTGGATGCTCTATAGGGTTTACCATAGCTCTTTAGGAAGTGTAATACATCCTCCACAAATAGCAGGAATTCTGCACATCAGCACACTGATCTCCACTTCTAAATAAACCACAACTAAGTATATGCAAAAAAAAATGTGGAAAAACCCATGTACGTGCCAGAAATCATGGCTGGAAAAAAAGCTGGTATGGGATTTAGCAAGATTCAACTGATGTCTTTCCCTAGACAAGGCTTGATAAATTGCAATGTCTCCATCTGTGTGTAAATGGTCAGAGCATTTCACTCTTCCTGCTAGACGGAAATTTGCTGCATCTGACGGCAGCGGAATAAAAATCAGGGGACTGTTCCATTTGCCATTGTTCCCAGTTTTTTTTAAAGACTCCCGTATGTTCAATTAGATATCACAAAATATTTTTCTGTTTTTTTTTTCTCCTTTCAGATTCAGTTTATTGTTAATCTTGTAATGGACTGTGCTTTAAAAAAGATGGTGCATGTTAAGTGCACATAGTAGCTCAGTTTAGCTTTGCCACTCTCAGAGTGATTATATCATTTCATATTACATAAGGACCAACCAGAAAGCACTTGGCATTAAACCATTGGAATATCACGAGTAGTCATGCAACGGGTGCACTGCACCTGTCTGTGATGAGTGCACAAACACCTACCAGTGTGAACCAAGGGTCAGGGTCTGGCGTTTTCCAGCACCTCTTATTCTCTGGCCCCTTGTCTGCATGCTGTTGCACCCAGCGTCTGATCACCACTCCACCTGTTCAAGGCAACGTCCCCAATGCAGGCCCTGGCACATGTCCCAAATAAAGGCTATGCACACACTGTCAGTTGGTGTAAGAACTGGTACCTTTTATAAATGTTCTTCAGGTACAGCATCAGTTCAATGCCAGCCACATGGGATCAGCCATTGCCAACTTGTTCAGTCTCTTGCCTAGCCCTCAATCCACCAGGTGACAACTCATTAGGGCCAGGGACCCTTGCCCCTAGCTGGGGGCTGTTTTCAGCTAGATCTCCGCAGAATACTGGTCTTCCCCCCTAGAGACCTAGGGTATCCTTCTCCCTCTGCAACTAGTGTCCAGCATAACCACAACAGGTCACTTGCTCAGGCACCTACGAACAGATCTCACCTGGAAACTGGGCCTTATATCACCTACTTCCAGACAGGCACTCCAATGTGGCTCTGTCATGGTAACATCATCACAATATTAACCTCCCTAGCGCACTGCATAGGTACAGATTTCTGTACCAAAAGCGCACCAT